>CM016563.1:15074207-15463777 GCA_003412495.2 Echium plantagineum | reverse complement strand
AGCATTTAACTCAAGCAAAAACATTAGAGACACTGATGCTAACTTCGATGGCTCATAACATGCAACAGACTAACTATTGCACCTCAACAACTCATACTAGACCACCACTACGAATTATAGCGCCTATAACATACACATTTATACTGTTGGAATTAGCACATAACTCTAGAAATCACAACAAAACATACAACAAACACAATTAGGAGAACAAATTACTTCTAGATCAAAGATTTGACATTCCATAAAGATTAAATTCCACAAACAAACTTGACACACCAAAAGTCCTACATCGATAAACCCAAAATTGCAATAACAAATAGAATTCTAATAAAAGTGATGCTTACACATAATAGAAAACAGACCTAAAAGCAGAAAGCAACAAAAAAAATCCAATCTTTACATAAACAAAGATATTGACTTTGAGCATAGTACAAAAGCCTACAAACTTTGCTTGAATTTCATCAATACAGCATGTACAACTATATAGCTATAAAATTCTTGCAACAAACTCAACTAACATAAAAGGGGGAAACTTCAATATTTCATAAATTTAGTAAATAAGTAGAAAAAAATGTAAATACAGTAAAAACATACCAAAAATTGAATACCCAAAAGCCAAAGAATGGATTTTGGCTAAGGTGGAGAAGCAAAGAAGACAGCCAACTATGATAAGGAAAGTTCGCGGAGACTTCTATTACATGAGACCGAAATTTATTTGACTAAAATAAATAATATCAGGAAGAAATTGAATAAATATCACACCAAGTTGGTGAAGAAAAATACAATACAATGGAGTTTATTGCTAGTATTTTTGGATTAGGAGTATTTAGTAAAAGAAGAAAGGGACATAAATATTTTTAATTGTGTAGTGTTGAAGTGTGAGACCCGGCCAATGCTGTAATGATTAATGAAGTTACATAGACGTTAATACACGACGTTAATTACGAGATGTGTTCCGAAAGATCAATAATAATATTAATATGTTGTGAAAGGTCAGTAATAATAACGGATAATATGTCAACCAATTCGATCGAGAATGTTGAATGATATAATTGTGTAGTCTTGATGTAGCTTAGACGGGGTATGTATGGGTATAGGTTGTTATTGGTTGTACCAAGTCCACGGGAAAACAAAGGTTTACAGTGAGGAAAGTGTTGATGTTTAGGACCCACTCAATAGCTTTCTCATCCCAAAATTAAAGTCACTTTTCTTTTAAAATTTGCAGTTATTTTCCAATTTCTCAACCACTACTACAAAATTTCCCTAACGTTTTCTTCACGGCGTTGGTTGACCAAGTAGTCATTAGCTAAGCCTTGACTAAGTAGCTAAGTATGTACTCCATTTATATGAGAAAACGATCAAATATAATACTTCATCCATACATTTTTACATGTTATTCTAGCATAATTTATTATTCAAAAATATTTTATCATTTTAGCGTAAAATTGAACTTCTACGTTTTCAATTAACTTTTTGACTAATTTTTTATATGTTAATTTTTAATTTCTTTAATCTATGTGCATATGCCTAAAACAACAAACAAAATGAATGGAGGGAGTACATTTATGCTGAATTCGAACTCAGGTTCAGTTGAGTTCGAGTTGTCGGTTTAATTTTGTTCAACTATATTCATTTATACCGTCAAGCCATTGCATAGCGTATGGAGTATCAATTTAATTAACAAGTCGAGCACAAGTCTAAGCTCTCTCGACACTCGTCGAGCGAGCAGCCTGGTATGATGGGGATCATTGATCGCACTCTAACCAAGTCGAACCAAAGCCAATCAACGAAAGAAACTTCAGTCTTTTGGAAAAAAAAATTCAGGAAAATATGGCAAGCAGTTTCAATAGCTTGCCAATATGTTACAACAATGGAGATGTTAGGAAGAATGGTGAAGTATATTAATGATTGCTGCAATGTTTTTACAGCAGTTTTGTATACTGTACAGTGTTTCTATTCGATCGAAACGATTAAACCTTCTAACAGCAGTTATCCATAGCTAAGCCAAAACAAGCTCTTCTTCCTCCTGACTTTGTTCTTGCTGCTCAAATAACTTCCCCTCACTATAAGGAACAAGTATGCGCTTTATTTCTTCAGATGTAAGGGTCTCGTACTCCAAAAGTGCATTAGCAAGAGCATGCAGCGATTTCTCGTGCTGAAAATCCATCAAAACATATTTGGTCAAATGAAATTATGACACCATTCAAAATAATCATTCTTTCAAATGACAATGAAACACAAAACAACAAATTGACGCGGCCTTTCATCCCACTTCTGCTTGTAGTTGATATAAAAATGTATCTGACTGCATTAATATGATATGCCAGTAGGACAGTAGTATTCAGTATTTTGTCCTACGAGCGCCATCGATGCTCTAAAATGCTGTCAAGCCAAGCACAATGTTTTGCTGGTTCTGGTGTGAAAGCATTAATAGTTACGATGAAAACAGAGCATATGATGCAAAATAAAAGCTGGTCACCGGACTGGAGTTGTCTATTTTTGTGGATACCATTAGAACACCGTGTAAGTTTATAAAAGAAACAATGAGTCTGACCTTCTTTAGCAGAGCTTTGACTCTATCATAAGCTTCTCTGAGAAGCCTGACAACCTGCGTGAGAAAACCAAAAATCAATTGAGATAAATAACATAAAATATCAGGGATCAAGTATAATAAAGATCTAAGGCATACTTCAGCATCAATTCTTGATTGCATATCTGAACCCGGCCGCTCTTTGATGTGAATTGGTCCGATTTCATCACTCATGCCACATGAAGATACCTAAAACATCCAGTTACAATTATTAACAGGGCTCACTTGTTTTGGCTTAATTGGTTTTCTCTGTTATGATAGTTATATTTATTTATTAGTTATGTAAGAATATTTATTTTAAGAGGAACAAAACTAATTACAGTATATCTCCCAAAAGTAGTTGTGGAATATTTTAATCAAGAACAAGAACATAGTTGTGGAGCATTTTAAGCACGAACAAGAATATACTTGCTATTGTTTTATTTCTTCTTAAATATTTTTGTTTGGCTTGCAACCAAACATTCAATAGTGCAACTTGAATGTAACTATAAAATGTATACTTCATCACAATACAAAAGGTATACTATTTTATTGTATGAATTGTCTTCCTTCCAAATCTAAACATATAACTGTAGCACATACCATATAGTGGGCTAGCTCAGTAGCTGTGTGCAGATCACTGGAAGCTCCGGTTGTGATGTGATCTTTACCAAATATAAGTTCTTCTGCAACTCTGCCTCCCATGCAGACATCAAGACGTGCCAGTAACTGCTTCTTACTTGTTGATGTTTCATCAGATGAAGGCAGTTGTGTCACCATTCCTAAGGCAGATCCTCGAGGCATGATAGTTGCCTTATGAATTGGATGAGCACCTTCAGTATTCAAAGCAACAATTGCATGGCCACTCTCATGATATGCTGTAAGCTGGAGAAAATCAGAATAAAAATCACAATCGACCTCCATGCATCAACATCCAGTACACTAGCAAACTCAAAACGTATAATGACATCCTGTAGTTCGTAGATTTAGAAAACGCTACTCTCAGAGGAGATTTTGTGGATTTGGAGACTACATTTGAAAATCTATTTTACAGGCAATGAAGATAAACACTGGTATTTAAAAGATCCAACCAAAGCCAACTATAAAATACATTTACATGAAAAAGTCTAATATATTGAAATAAGAGGCATGAGCCCTACATGTTCATAATTAAAAGAACACACAGGTCACTATACTTGTCCATCCATAAATTATAATCAGTCACCTTTTTCGACTCATCTGTTAAAAACATTGTCTTTCTTTCTGTTCCCATGAGTATCCTGTCTTTCGCAAATTCCAACTGTACTGCATTCAACTTCTCCTCGCCTTCTACAGCAGCCTTAATGGCAGCAATATTCACCAAATTTGCAAGATCTGTTAAAAGTACACCATCAGGAGTAGCACTACTGAGTCTTTCCTAGTTCAGACAACACCATAGCTTTCAGAGACTTAGCGTCATCAGATAAAATTGGAAAAGCAGAAGTATTTTATAAAAACGTGTCTATCTTATTCTTGTCTCCTTTCCTTCAGATTATGTCTAGAAGAAAAGGTTAAACAGATTCCAAAGAGCAAGGGAAGCCATCATGTTGTGAACATAGGAGGATACGTAAAGATAATGAAATGAAATACGTCTAAGGCAACAAAGTTTTCTTGTTGTATTCAGGCATCACATTTCAGATCAGAAACCTAAATTATTTTCTGATAACAAGAGTGGAAAAATTGTAGGAAGGAAAAGCTCAATATGTTTGGAAATGACTGGTAGAAGGATTTGAACTACTATCACGATATTTTACTTATTCTAGGAAAGTATACGTCGATTACGATATTAACAATCAATGAAACTTCATATATAAGCGCCTAAATAGTTGTCAAAATTAATTGATGGCATGGATCTTTCATTAATAAGGAGTATTTATTAGTTATTAAAAATTCTAGTTACACATAATAGGGATAAAATAGGGAAACTTGGTAATAAGACCTTCTGCATGTAGTAATAAGATCTTAAGGTTTATCCATCCAAAACCAATTGATTTTAGAATGGACCCTTGACTTGGCACCAAAGCCAGCTCTGATAAAGGCCACATGTAAACCCAGTTCCACATGCAGGATGGTTTTGAATATTGAGAACCCAGTCCTACATTGGTTCATTAAGACCTTCCAGGTGTATTAATAAGGCCCTGGCTTTATTCACTTATAACCAATTTGTTTTAGTATGGACCCCTAAGGACTTTGGCCAACCCGATAGTTCAGAGGTAGTTAAAAGACATAATTTCTAGAAGAACAAGTTCTTATAGCACTGATCTGCAAATAATCCCCAGGGTATACTCAGTTTAATTCCTCTGCTTCAACTCAGATTAAAAGCTAATAACAATGTCTTAGCTCTTGTAAGCTGACTTCAGAAATATCCTGACAAATAGCTCAAGTAAATTCCCCAGTTTTTATGGAAATGACATAACCCCGATACATTTCCATTTCAGTAATATCTTCGCCAAATAGCGGCTAACCATTGTTCATTAATATATTACGGATAGTGCCAGCTTCAGAAATCAGACCCTCACCAAGAGTATGAAAATATATCTACAACTTCACAGTCAAGAAGAAGCCTAGGTAGAGAAATGAGCCATTTTAATTTATTCCATAACATATGACATTGTAAATCTTCAAGGTCTCAGTAAGGAGAAAGAGGAATATACCTGCCCCATTGAACCCTGGTGTACCACGAGCTATTGTTTTCACATCTACGTCATTAGACAATGGTTTGTCTTGCAAATAAAGTTCCAATATTTCCTGTCGACCACGTACATCTGGACTGGGGACAATAATCTGTCAAAAGGAAATGAGATACATATGAGTTTCAGTTTTAATGGGTAAGGAAATTGTATACAACGCTAAAAAAAGTGAAACCACATAATGTGCAAACACAAAAAAGAAAGCCCCACTTCAAAGGGGAAGAACAAGTCCGCTTCATCAAGTATTCGAATGGGAACATTCACAGTTAGAAAACAACAATATTCATCAAAGAAGCTTACATGCCGATCAAATCTACCAGGCCTCGTCAAAGCTGGATCAAGTATATCGGGTAGATTTGTAGCAGCCATCACAATAATCCCCTGAAAGGATAATATACACTTTCATTTGAATACCGCAGGACTAAGATACTTCAAAACACTAAGTAAACTTATGTCGGTAATACCTCGTTTTGTTCGAACCCATCCATCTCAACAAGAAGCTGATGCAATGTTTTTTTGGTGTGACCTTCCCATTGCTTTCGAGTTGATCCAACTGCATCGATCTCATCGATGAATATTATGCATGGAGCCTGTAAACAAGGTAAGGAAGCATGTAATGCACGGCCCTCACATGAGACAGACTGCTCAATATTTTACAGTTACGACTTATGAGTGGTAACGGCATAACTAACAAACCTTCTTCTTAGCTGCTTGAAACAATGATCTTACACGGCGTGCACCAACTCCAACAAACCTACAAGACAAAAGAAAACGAGATGGTAAGCATTCTAGTGAAGTTCATTGCGTAATTGTGACAGTTACAAGAGCATTTTCACTCCAGAATGCTCGCTTGACATAAATCTGTAACCTTGTTCGGTAAGGAATCATAACAAACACCAGAAGCCTATGGTATAACATTCATCAGCAAGAACATTTATTAAAAATTCCGAAGATCCAAAAACAGAAGCATTTGCATATGAAACATATCAAATATCCAAAAGATAACAATCTGAATTACCATCCAAGTGTTGATAAAAGAAATGTTCATGATTCAAATTCTCTTCCCTTTAGCCAATATCCTCATCGTAAGTAAAAACTTAGAAAAAACTAGGATGAACTCATGACAGCAGACTTTGTGGTAGCAGAAACTCAAGAAGTAAATAAGAGACTTGTCACTATTTATGGCTAAAAAGACAACAACCTACATTTCCTCAAACTCAGAGCCAGCTTTATAAAAAAATGGCACACCAGCTTCTCCAGCTATAGCCTGAAAATTAAGATCATTAATTATATAGCAACTTATCATTACAATGCAGACAAAGGATAGGTTACAATCCAGACAAAAGAGGGTGCTTATGAAAATTTTAGGCACCCTAAAGCAGGAATCTAGCTATATAGAAGTTGCAGCAGAATAAGATTGTAAAATTAAAAATGACTCATCATAAAACCGAATGAGAACAGCCTTTTTAATGTTTAACGAGCTTCGACGGATGGATATTGCATAAATTTTGGCTTACCTTAGCTAGAAGAGTTTTTCCAGTTCCAGGTGCTCCAGTTAGAAGAATACCCTGAGCTCACCACAGACTAATAAAAAAACTAGAACAAGGAGAATTGGGATAGATCTTGGAGCTTCAAAATTAGAGTAAAAAATCTAACCTTTGGCAACTTCCCCCCTAGTCGAGTGAACTTCTCAGGATGCCTAAGGTACTCAACAACTTCTTCGAGTTCTTGTTTTGCATCATCACAACCTTTAACATCCTTAAATGTCTTGACGTTCTGCAATATTATATTTTATCAGGAACTTCAGCAGTTAGCATAATATTAATATTATCTGCATCAGATCTAAGGAGAGCTAGCCTATCTACTTCTTCTCATGAGAGGCATATATATCTGTTACATGTAAATGCAATAGGAGCTAATATAAAATAACTTTTTGGAGTAGGAACCGCCTATAAGACATCCCTAAGTTCTATGTCATAATTTATTGGGTAAGCTGCAGAGCAGGAATCAATTAGACAAACGCACCTTCTCAGGCATTATCTCTTTATTCAACTCCTTCGGGGCATATGGGGAACTAGAACCAACACCTGAAGCTCCGATTCCCCCCAAGCCACCAACATATTTCTGAAGTGCAGAGGCACCTACCAACCTGGAACCATATAAACTTATCTTTATGGAAATACAGTAAAAAGGAAACCAGGACACGAGGCCCAATATGCCACTCAAACACGACTGCCACATGAAAACCAAAAGAAGGGAATACAGAAACCGTCTTTCCTATTAATGAACGCTACATATATAGGGTGCTAAAAAATGGGATGTAAACATAACGTGACCAAAGCATCCTAAACTATAACAGTGAAATACCCAATATATTATTTACAAGAGGAGTATGTTTAAAAATCAATACCCAGGCTGAAAGAATGATTGGTACGTAACATTAGTTCCGATAAACTACCATTTCATTCTAGCCAATACAACATTCACGATTAGAAAAATATATATATATAATTAAGAAACTTTACCAAACTAAACCGACGGCAATTGTAAACAAGATTGTTGAAACGACTTCATGCGCAAAACGTGATCTGGTAGATACTTTGGCATCCACCTGAAAAAAGGCAGGATACTGTGCAGATTAAAACCACATAGTTATCCTAAAAGAGTCAACCCTGAGCTTGATTAATTCCAAGTATCAAGATATTATGATGACATCTTACCATAACAACATGTAATGGCTGCTTTTCAGATACCCCGGGGTTCGAAAATGGTTCATCCATGTTCCCTGATGCACGCTGCTTTAACTCTTGCAGCTGCACATAATTACATAAAGCAAAATGATGGAACATAAGAGAATAAGTAATACAAAATATCACTTAATAGTGATTTGTATGAGGAGATCTACTTTCCATATATTGAGATAAGCTGAGTTATACCATGCTGCATGATAAATGCTAAGAATACATGACAATAATCATTATTCAGTATAAAAATATATTCATGCCTCATGGCATCCTGCCCTGAAAAATTAAGAACTGCTAATTTCAGAAGCTAGTACCAGTGAAGGAAGACTTGAAGGTTTGCCAGACTTCTCATCAGGTAAAAATTCAGCAATAGCATTGGTGGCAACAAGAGCCTTGAGGTATTCTGCAACCCCTTTGCTGTCAACGGCATGATCTCTTTGCTCAAACCGCTGGATAACAGACTCAGGACTGTGAATTATAAAATAGAAGAGTAAGAACTCGTTGACTAAAACAAGAATAAGAAAGTTTTTACACCAAGCTGGACATTGTAAAGGTCTATCTAATATAAGTCATAAATTCCATCTACTCATCTATTCTAATCAATAAACTATACTATATCTCACATGCACAAAGCCATTACACCTGCATTGAAAAGGTTAGCTCATACCTTAAACTCTAATGGGCACCTAAATCGATCACAGTAAAACATTCGGTAATTTACTTCACCAATCTTGCAACTTCCAAATATATCTCTAACCAATTTACATTCTTGAAGTATATTGGATTTGAGAACGGTTTTGTTAAGTGTTCCCGTTACACATTATACAATGGAAGTCAAAGCTAAGTTTCAAAATGCACTACACATCTTAAGAGGGACAACACAAAACAATCTGTATACATTCAAATGAACAAAAAATAGACAAGAGAGGATAACTAAGTATTGAAAGATGCACTAAAGAACCTATGCTTATTGAGCTCAAACAATAAAGCACTCTGTTTGGCAGCATCCCTGGGATTAGCATCAGCCTCAGCAATCAATCGATCAAGCCGCTTCTCTTGCGGCCAAAACGGCCACCAATTAAACCAATCTGACATCATCACATTCTCAAATCCTCTCTTCAACCTCCCAAACAACCCCATTAAAAACACAACTATAGGCAACCTCTTCTTCACATCCTCATCCAATTTCGCTTCTCCTTCCTTTCCTTCCCCCAAATCAACATCCGAAACCGAATCAATTATTTCACTATTACCACTATCACCACTAATCCCACTATTATCGAAGCTTGTAACTTTACTATTACTACCATCCAAACTAATTAAATTCGCATTTTCAGTAGCATCCAAACCTGTGAAATTCAAATTTTCAGTAGACTCTGATTTTACTGAATTCACATTTTCAGTAGAATCTGAATTTATTGAATTCACATTTCCAGTGGAATCAGAACTAGCTGAATTGACATTTTCAGGGGTCAATGTGCAATAAATAACTCTTTTGGGGCCATGTCGAATAAATCTCAAGTTGTTTCGAACACAAAAACTACTTGAATTCAAAACATATAAAGAAAAGACTGGATTTTTACAACAAAAAGTACGAGTTGAAGAAGAAGAAGAGGAATAATTAGGAAAATTAATTAAATGGGATTCTAAAGGCTTAGATACAAATGAAGCTTGCAGCGAAACCATGGTGAGTCTAATACAAAGATGTCCCCCTAGGGTTTAATAATCATGCAAATCTGGAAGAAACAGAAAAAAATAGTGATATTAATTTGAGGTAATTTTCCTTATATGAAAATGGAGATGAGGAGTTGATTATTTGAATTAAGATTTAAGAGTGAAAGAGAGGTGAGGGGTTGAAGAAGGAAGGAACCTTATCTTTGGAGTCAAATGTGAGGTTTTATCACTTTTTGAGCTTATGCTTAATTGCTTATGTTAATTACCATATTTGTTTTGCTTCACTATATT
Source organism: Echium plantagineum (assembly GCA_003412495.2). Classification (NCBI taxonomy): domain Eukaryota; kingdom Viridiplantae; phylum Streptophyta; class Magnoliopsida; order Boraginales; family Boraginaceae; genus Echium; species Echium plantagineum. The sequence continues at coordinate 15,453,770 of CM016563.1, read as the reverse complement.
ATCATCACTTTTTGCTTTAATTAACCTTAGATTAATACTCGTGTGTTGTGGGCATATGGCTCGAGTTTGCCTACATCAGGCCCAGCCACAACGGGATTGGGTCCATACTCGTGTGCATCAACCGAGCTATAGGGAGCTTATCGTTTTGTTAAATCTGGAGGCTCGAGTTGTTAGAAAACATAATTCAATATTATCCCAAAATCTTGAATTACATGATTATCACTTTATGAAAATATAAGTAACATACCTCCCGCCATTTAGACACAACTGAGGTATCGTTCCGAGCTTGCCCAAATGAAAAATGAGATGGTATCTTACTCTTTGCCCTGTATATGTGAAATTTACTTTATGTGTTATTCGTTATGTGTGATGATCTCTTTTGATGGATAAAAGGATCTATATATAGGTAGAGGAAGGACCATATCATCTCAGACTTAATCATAATATTAACTCTCCATCAAAGCTAATGATTGTGAAAACGTTTGAACGGTCATAACGTTTTAGTATCGGTTGTAACGGTTTGTAACGGATTTGCATTATTAATATGATAATAAGTATCCTACTAAGACCAATATTAATGTGGTTTAATTCAATTTATTTGACTTAATTTGAATAATATAATGTATTAAATATATTATTCTTACACGAGTTCGACTCCATCTATAATAAGTCGAGTTGTGAGTCGGTCTTAAGCTCAACAGCTCGGTAAACCTGCTCGATACGTCAGGTTTTATATTATTAAATATGGTAATTTCAAGAGATACTCGAATAGCCTAGTGAAAAAGGCTCTCGCTAATTACCAGAAGGTCCTGGTTCGAATCTCACATCATCGCTAATTTATAATAACAACAAAAATATGGTAATTTCAACGTACGGAGATTGTTAGTATGCTTTGCAAATTCTCCTCATTATTAACTTAATTTCTTCTTTTAATTTTGTTATATACTTTAAATATCATGTACATAGGCTAAGCGTTCTTGATTCGAATTGATTTTCTTTGTTTTATTCAATCCATAATGCAGCTCGAATGAATTTGGAGAGTGAGCCAGTTGAGGTACGTGTCAACCTTGGCCCGATCGAGCTCAGAAAAATTAAGAAATTGCTTGGCTCGAACATTCATCCAGCCGAGCTCACATTTCTTCGGCTAGGCTCATGTGTAACTCTATTAGAGAGTAATGAGAACTCTATATCCTCAATTATCCTAAATTTTTGCTAATGATTCTAACTTTGGAGTGTTAATTCGAGAGTTAGATCAAACGTGATGATAAGATTTATATGTGTATAATTACATAAGTATTAAGTATTGATTGATAGAATATTACAAACTTATTTGATAGTTAATCATCTATACCAAATATTGATTCTTACAACTTGAATAAAGAGCCTCCCTTTAGACTTGAAAACTAAATGTCTATGTTAATTGTATTTGGTTTCATTTTTAGATAAAATCATATATACCGTATATATGATGCAAATTCAGCGTTTGGAAAGTCTCACCAGCATAAATGTCAGTCGAACGAGCTCTTTTTTGAACTCGGGGCCTATATTTTATCATGTTATCTCAATTTTACCAAACTAACATTTTTTTTCTTCTTAAATACAGGCTTGAGCATATGTAGGATATATTTGGGTTGATTTTCATTTGTGGCTATCCAGGTCTAAAAGAAATCTGATTATTTCTAGCAATGTAGAGGGCAATTCCAAATTTGATTTTAAGTAGATAAGTTAATACCAGCCATGATGAGATTGATTTTTTGAAATTTAAATGTATTCTATTTTCTAAGGCTAATTGATCAATTCCCCTAAAATGTGAAGAGTGATTTTTTACATATGTATTTAATTTTAATGTAAACAATAATGCATTTTCATTTGCAATTGAGCTAAATAAATGGTAGAGGTTAGCAACCAAGACAAACAAGTAGTGAAACCTCAAGAAAACTATATAAATAACGCGACAGATTTAGGAAGCAATTAGCTAATTAGCTCTGCACTCACTTATACTGACGCATGCATGCAACGAATAAATATATAGTAGTAATAATTATTGTAGAAGTAAGGTTAAGGCCTTCCATTTATGTATTTCCAACATCATTTTTCCCATTACTAATCACAACCTGCAAATGTTTTATTTGCTTGATTTCATCGATGTCATCTTTTTCTTCTTGCTCAATAATATTTTCTCTCTTATTAACGTTTTCAGTTTCCAAATCCCACTTCTCATCATGATGAGCTTCTTTGGTTGCTCCCCTTTTCATGTATTTGCAATACAACATAAGCTGGAGAATGCCCAATGGACTTCCAATGCAATTAGGAGACTGCAGAAGATAGAAGAAGAAAAAAGAAAGAGTAAGATTGAATATTTGCCTCGTGGTGTATATGTGTAATAGTTAATTATCGAGAATCTTTAATAAGTACTATATACATCAAATGTATACAATTAATCCTACGAAATATATGTTCGGATCGATTAGTGAAGCTTTAGTATTAATTTTGTGATAATTATATTTATCACATTGGATTATATCATAAGTGAAAAAATTTAAATGACTCTCTAATAATGTTTATTATTATGTATAGTTTCATTCAATCTCACTTTAAAGTTTAAATGTTTAGCCAAATAAACTTTACAATAATAAATATCGTACTCGGTATATTATGAATTTGGCAAAACATTTCTTAGAGAGAAAATGGAAATTAAAATTGTACTAACCGCAAGGAAAATGTCATGGCTAAGAAATCCATACATCATCCACAATGAGCTTGAAAGGAAAGAAAAGAGCGACAAGGAGAACGGCATATACTTAACACTCTTTGTTTGTATCACTTGTTTCTGCAAATTATTAAAGTATATATATATATATATATATATATATATATATATATATATATATATATATATATATATATATATATATATATTAATTATATTAGTAATAGTGAATAATTTCAAGACAGATAAATTAGAATATAGTAATTTGTTCTTAGCTTGATTATAGATAGAAACGGAGTACTCACCATAACCACTAGGGGAGAGCCATACATAGAGACAGAGGCCACAAGGCCAATGGTGCCTACAAACACCTTGCGGTGGTGGTGATCGTGAAGCGCGAAGGTTGATATCATCGTCATGCCGCAAATCGTTACAAGAACCGGCACTATCAATATAACCACCTTTTTCTGCAGGAAATAATGCATCACAATATAAATTTTAGTCCATTTTATAATGCCATAATATATTAACCATCAACAATAATAATTATTATTATAATTTGTTTACTTATTAAGGAAAATTTTAATTTGGCCAAATTGTTAGGTACATCTTTATAGCCTAAGTAATAAGTCCATTTGTAATTTTCCCCTGCCTGCCACTATATATCATCAATAAGTCAATATTTACTAATTCAATGAATATTCAATACGTACCCTCATCACAATGTTTGTTGTTCTTTTAAGAAAATGAATTAAATTATGTTACACTATAATAGGTAATAAGTAATAATGAGTTACCCTTTGAGGAGAAATAGCATAATAAAAGAAAATGGAAATGAAAGAGATTTCCAAAAGTATGCCAATGCTGTTTATAGCCACCAGGAGGAAGTTCTCCCATCCCAAACTCACTACTGGCAAACCATACCAAGTGTACAAACATGAGTTGAACAATGCCAATATGTATGGCACACATGAATACCCTTCACTGTTTTTCTTTTTTACCACCTTCACAAATGTTAATCTGCAATCAATCATTCAACCTAATTAGTCATTGTTGGATATATATTAATACGATGCCGCTTTTAGATATGTTCCTTATATACTTACGTATGTTATGTTTTATTTACACACATTCTAGAAAAACCGATATTGTATCCTTCATAATAATTTTACTGGTTTAATATCACTTAGCTACTTGCTACGTGTTAGAATAGAAACTAGAACTTTTTTAAGTAATTATATTGAGGTAGATAGTAAATATTACATGGGTGCAACATAAAGCAACAATGAAGCCACATCCGCTGCCAAAAAAGAAGACAAAAACGTTAATATTATTATTAATATTGTATATGGTCGTATGCCAAGTCATGATTCTTTATGTTGAACCAATTAAAGACAAATAATCAAGGGGGAAAAAAGCAGAGGATATACCAATCATCCCTACGGCCAAACGCAAGTTAAATTCCATTATGTAAATTATTATTTGGTTAAAAGATGGATGAAAAACTAAAGGAAGAAAAAAAAAGGTCTAGCTAATAATTAATTAGCATAGATGAAAATGAGAGCTCTAGCTAAAAGATAGATGCTAGATGTTTTGTTGCATTTGAAGTGTTGTAGGTTGCTTCAACTCGGTGGGTATATATACTAGCAGGAGCATTAATAAAGAAACATAAAGAATATGATGAGTGCAATCTAAAGTGGTCATTAAGTGGAAAAAGTTCTTCATGCAAGTCTAATGGAGGTGAAAATAATTCTTATTCAATATCATTTTGTTTTGTAAATTAGCGATGAGGATATAAATATAATAGTAATATAAATAAGAGGTAATTGTTGAAATGATCTCATTAAGTGAGTTACTGGTATATTTTGATCTTCATAAGTGGTATCGATGCGTAAATGGTTCACATAAGTATGTAACTAGTACGGAAATAGTCTATATGACAAATTGTCTCCAATAAAATTTGAATCCAAAACCTCTTAGTTCAAAAATTGAATCAATGCCAATAAACTATCGAGCCATCAATTATTCGCTATCAATTTAACTGGAATATTATATATTCAACAAAATTATCGATCCACCTTTTGAGATAATTGCAAGGCATTATATTGAATATAACACCAAACAATAATACTTCATCAATGCAACGACAAATCAATTCAAAGGTTGTGAGGATCACAATTTTTCAAAGGGATTTCTTTCTCAGGCTAAACATGTTCAAGTTTTAGAGAACTTTGTTTCCCAATATATTGTTATATCTTAGAAGCACTCTAAATATATAAAGCCCCTTAAAAACAAGCTATAAACTCTATATTACCAAAAAATTATACTTCCTTTATGTTTCAATATGTTTGACTTTTTGGAAAAAAAAAAGTATTTTATTAAAAAACGATGCAAGATTATTAATATGTCTTTAAATAAAGGTTTTGGAGTATTACTTTATTAGGGACAAAAAATTACTTTATAGGAGCAAAAATGAGAAAATAGGCTTAAAAGTTCATTGAAAATGTAAACAATCAAACATTTTGAAACATGACAAAATTTCTAAACAATCAAACATATTGAAACAGAAGGAGTATTAAATTTTGTTAAAGACATGTGATCAAAAGAGACAAAATGAAATACGTGTGATCAAAAGGTGACAGATGGCAAACATGTAATGTGTGATCAAAGTTATCTTTAACTCTTTAGTTTAAGTCAATGATTTTTGTACTCCATTTTTTATTATTGCACTCCACTCACCTTCCATCAACTTTCACTCGCTGGAGTATAAAAATCATTGGTCTTAGTTTTATACTTACTTTTATGTGTACAAAAGGGATGAATGTTTCTACTAAGAGTTCCAAGGAATGTTGATAATAATTTGTAAGACTATAGTCAAATTGGTAAAATTAGCGAACTTATGATCAAAGTATCATAAGTTCAATTCCTCTCGTGCCAACACATTTTTTGTTGTTCCTATGTGCTATCATGCCGAACTTGTTCATTATATGTGTCTTATTATTAACAACGTGATTTATAGATTATTATGTTTAATACGTACTCTATTACGTTCAATCCAAACTTTATTAAGTGTTAACTTGTAAGAGTAGGTAATACGAGTATCCCATTATAAAAAAGGAGTGTTATCATCAATCACTCCTTAATCAAAATAGTGCATTATTAGATCCACCCTCGCCTGATTTGAGTGACATTTGTATCCACACGTCATTGGCTTACACATGGATTCCCATGGCTTAGCATGGGAGCTTTGAGAATTATTGATGAGATAGTCTTGAGTAATTCGTTGATATTATTTAACACTAATAAAGTGTCTTTGCTAATAAAATGGAAATTGATGTTCCCAAATAACATTTCATAAAAATACTCATCATCATCACTAGATATATATATTTTAATATATCAATTTAACATTTACATAAATAAAACAAGCATAAATTCCAACAATAATAATTCATCTATATTTTAAGCTATATTTCAGTGAGATTCCTAGCTTCAACAAGATGTACCAAGTACAGGAGTATTATATATATATGGCTACAACAAAAATATACTATCTTGTCTGTTATCAAGGAATAAAATGGAAAATAGTGGGAATATATAAATGTACCAAGTATATATACTATATTCCAAGTATATATTATTGTTATTATTACTTATTAGGGAACTTTTTTGGTTACCGACGATATAGTAGTCAAGAGTAATGGAAGATTAGAAATTCAATTCATAGATTGAAGTAAATGAGCTGATAAAGTCTAATTCAATACTCTATTTTATGTTTCTGTGGACATTTTGTCAAAATGAAGGTGTTCATAAGACATTGTCCTAATCTTTTGTTAACAAATGATGTTGTTTTATAGTCATTTATTTGCTCGACTCTTGAGAACAGTCTTCGTCGTTATAATAAAGGTAGTGGAGCGAAAATATTCTCAAAGAACAAACGAGTGTACAACCTTCACTTTAATGACTATTTTAAGGATCTTTAAAATTGTTACTCTCTCCGTCCTTAATTTAAAAATTATTTTTCTCAAAGAACAAACGAGTGTATAAAATATATGTGTATGTGTGTATATGTACGTATACATATTTTGAAATATATGTGTAGTTTAGACTCATGTATTTAATAATGTTTATTTGTATTCAAAGTACATATATACTCTAGAGAAACATATGTTAGTATAAAATAAACTTTTAAACTGACAAGGATATGTATGATTTATATTTAGAATACATATGTACTCTAGACTCACAAATTTAAGTACTAAATTTATTATTAATGAAAATATAAATGCGTATATCTATATATATCTCTATATTTTGGAGTATATGTGTACTTTGGACTCTATGTTTAATAAAATATGTTTATATTCAGAGTATATATATACTCGTGAGACCACTTAGCACGAAAGCTAATTAGCACTAGATCCATTTCCGAATGGAAGGAGTATATTTCAGGCCCTAACAAGGGCTCCATCATGACTTACTACCATGATGAACGTACACTGTAAAAAATAATGCACAATTGGGACCCAGATCGGTCTTTCAAGTCCCGATGTAGCACTCGAAAGAACAGTTTAGATACTCATTTTTGGCTTCGTTTTAGTTTCGACTTTGACGATTCAAAAATGTGTTTGAAAGACTTTTTCAAATCAATTAAACATAATGGATTCAAACCTCAATTTTATAAGCATATAAGGATTTCAAAACTTTGACAACGTGTACTTAAAAAGTTTGAAATATTTAACTCTCTATAGTAAAAAGAGCATTAAAAAATATTCTTGTGAAAGAGCTTCAACTCATATTATTCAATAGACTTTACATTTTATTTGAGAGTTAAATTTTATCTTTGTACTAATTTTGCATCGATAATATCTTTGAAACTTTATAGAAACGAAAGTATAAAGACACTAAAAATTCACTTTTCGTTAACAAATTTATATATTTTGTGACAAAACTTTTAGCAACAATCACTTATATTGATATATATAGACTCATATGGTTGAGTATTTCAATAAAAGATATTGCTAAACAGGTTCGTAAAATATCTAAACAACATGAACTCGATTCTCCTCATCTCTTTTAACTTTTTCAAACAAAAAAGAGCAATCAAGTGACATGAAATGATGACATATACATGTTATAGTGAAGTCTAGAGTTGCTTAGGCAGTATATAAATGGTAAGCAAAATCTAAAGGGCCACAATCACTGCTCAAGTAGTTGGCATAAACGATGAATAAGTTCTGTTGGCTGTAAAATGGAGATAAGAAATGCATGTGATTTTCATTCCATAGGGTAAGATAAAGCTTATATTCCTCACACTAAATATCTCACCCATGTTTTTGGCCTATAGCTGCTGCAACCTTTAGTTTACATATATGCATGCGTACATAATATATGCGCTTTAACTAAACCTCAGCTAGAAACCACTATCTGTTTCTTCTTTCATCAACTCCCAATCATTTACACATAAAGAACCAACTTGTTTTTTCCGCTTTCATCGACATCTAGTCAATATTGTAAATCATACTCCATCGTTATAAATAAAACGAGATAATTATCGATTTGGTCCAAGATAGTGGGACAAAATTATATTTTGGTTATAATAAATATTTACATTGTTATAAATCAGTATCCGTCCTCGAAAGTGGTTAAAGTATTACAATATAGTCCTCAAAAGTGATAATCATTGTACATTGGTCCCATTTTCCGGGAATCTGTCATTTGTTGCTTTCACGTACTAAAAAAACTAATTTGTAACACTGTAACTATTTACGAATTAAAATGCAATTACATCCTATTATCTGAAGATTCGCATGGATTTTATAATGGATTTGTTTTGTTAATACAAACCGTACAAAATAAGTGTATGTAACAGATGATCCGAGTTCACAAACAAATTGTTTGACATGGAAAGCCTATTGCAACATGTATGGCAACCGAAGAGCCGTTGCCAAGTGTTTTATTATTAGCAACGTCGACCATCAAATGTAAAGATGCACCAGTTTTTCGGATGAATAATAGTTATGTAAATAAAGTCCTATAAGATTTAATACTAAATAATAGCGTCTTACTGAATTTTCGATCCTCAATAAATTTGACAAGCTAACAAAAAAGTCATCAATGTATTATACTATGTTGCATTTTGAATTGTGATACACTATATTAACAAAAAAAAGATACATTTAGACAATATTTGAGTGAGTGCTGTCTAAACTCTTAAATAATACCATACGGGTGTGTTGTCTAAGTGATTTTTTGCTTAGACAATACTTTCTTAACAACGCTTTTTTATACTGTCTAATAATACATCTTTTTTCGAGTAATGTTTAACCTGTTTTTTGTAGTAGTATAAGAGTCAACAAACTTCACAAAAATTCCGCATCAAATATATATGATGATCAAAACCAACTTGGTATCAAACTTTATCAAATTGAGAGCAAATTGCTGAAATGGTCCCCGATAGTATGACCGAATTGCACTTTGGTCCCCAATAGTTACACGGTTGCACGTTAGTCCCCGAAAGTGGCCAAAAAGTTGCACTTTAGTCCATACGTCAACTTTTCCGCTAACATTTTAGGTTTAGGAGTTAAAATTGGGGTCAAAATATAATTTTAAAGATTTAAATTTGATTTTTTTGCCCCAATTGGTGCCAAAATGAAACTCCACAACCCCTCCCGCCAAAATTCCCTGTTTTCTTCACCCCAATTAGTGTTGTGGAGTTTCATTTTAGCACCAATTGGGGCAAAAAAGCAACTTTACGTCTTAAAAATTACATTTTTACCCCAGTTTTAACGCCTAAACCTGAAATGTTAGCGGAAAAGTTGAGGGACTAAAGTGCAACTTTTTGGCCACTTTCGGGGACTAACGTGCAACCGTGTAACTATTGGGGACCAAAGTGCAACTCGGTCATACTATCGGGGACCATTTCAGCAATTTGCTCTCAAATTGATATAGCAAATTTTAAATTGTCATCGCACGTAGTGACAACACGTAACAAGCTATAATGAGCACTTATCACATAGCTTTTTTATTTACAAATTTGTTTTTAGAACTACTTTTTGGCAATAAAATCAATATTGAATGTATGGTGTTCCCACGATATAGTTCAATAAATAAAGAATTAGAGTGTTAAGTATTAACAGTCTCGCCATTTTATTAGTGTATGTAGGTTACGAAGCTAACCTTGTGTTAAATTAGTTAAAATGAAAGTTCTAATCCCTTATGAGGTGAGGCACATGCCACAATTTACCTCCTTCATATACTCCAACACAGAAGTATATATATTGTGACCGTTAAATGTTAGTGTGATAGTTTCACGCTTTTAATAATTGTAATAATGAATGCTTGGTAGAGATGATCTTACCATTTATGTGGTGTAGTACTCTGAATGTGTCTACACATACATCACTTAAGTCACATATAATTAGCACAAAGTAGAAATAAGCACTGATAATGAATGAATTGTAAAAGAACAATTCCATATGTTTCCAAATTTGACCAAATTATAATGAAGAACCATATCCGATGGAATCCCAATTTTCTTAATTACTTGAATTCAACGGCCAACAAAATAGCTTACATTAAAGCAAAAAAGTGAATCAGTAATGCTGAATGATTATTGGCTTTATTTGCATTAAGCACTTTAGGATCCAAGTCAATTCAACGTGTAATAGAACATTATTATTGGATTTAAATATTTAATTAACCTTAAGATATTGAAAAGATGCCTAACAAGAACAACACCATTACCTAATCTTGTGCAATATCTTTGTCTCTAATGCTAAAGTCGCGCATATCTGATTCCAATATATCATCTCCTTTGGTAATGATCTAGCATCGACGCGGTTGCAAACCGCCCCTTCATTTTCGATAGGAATGGACGATAACTAGTATTTTGTAACTATTGAAAATTAATACCTATATATATCGACAGATTAAATAGAATTGGATGAATTAACAAGATCATGAGTTTTCGTCGTTGGCGACCCCCTGATTCCTAATAATAACAGACCGGCGACTTTATCATTTCAAATGAGAATGGAATTGGCAACTTCTGTATATCTCTATCATCACACAAGTATTCATCAGACAGAGAATAGCATAGAAGAAGCTATGACAACTTCCAATATTCTCAGGCACAAAGAAAGCAGTTTCCGTTTCATCCTGCATGAAGAGTATTGAAACGTACTTCGAATATCTTTTGAACAAAATTTGTAAGATGGACTATTGATGGATGCACTGACTAACAACCTTAAAAGTTCACAAATTGAGGTTCAAGAAGATGCAAGCTAAAAACTTGTTCGACTCACGGCTGCATACAAAGTCTACCAATTATTATACGCCTGCATTTTTCCGCTAAGATAGAGCACCAATTGTACAAGTGTTAAGCTACAAAAAATGGCGTGGGATATAAATATATGATGCGTCTGGAAATATTATGATACATGATAACAGGAGTAGGATACTCAAGGAGTAGGACAATGCTATATACACTAGAGTCTAGACTAGCTCTTTAATACCACTAGAGATTACGTATGTGTAAATGTATATTCACTTTTTTGTACTTAATAAGACGGAGTATGTTGTAAATAATTAGAGTGTACAGACTTTCAATACCAGCAGACCAGCAAGCGATCTAGTTGATCTTTAGAAGATATATTGCCGAAGATAATCCACCCGAGTTGGATGCTTTAGCTTCATTAGAGCTTTAACTTCATGCTTCCGCACCATTTCTCGAGATATGTTCAAATTTCCAGCAATTTCTCCCAGAGTTCTGTCGCCTTTTCCGTCAAGACCATATCGTTGTCTGATGACTAAACTCTCTTTGGGTTTTAGTGAATCCAGCTGCGAATGGGCATATTAAAGCAGATTATTAGCATAAATAGACACCAAGCACTCCACCAAAGCTTTAGGCTCTTAAACCTTAGATAGACGCTCCATTAGAAAATACAGTAACTAAAAATATAAAATAGCTTAAAATCTATCTTCTGCATATAGTTGTTAATACCAATTTCATTAATGTTTCTGAGATAGATTTATATATTATGGAAACAAAATGATTATTTTTAGAAATGATCAAACACATGTTAGAAATAAAATTTAACAATGACTACAATATAGTTGTGCCAGCACTCAGCCGCAAGCACTCTAAATGGCTTGGGAATAATCTGTAACTAAGTGGTTGAGATCACATCAAACATGGTTTATTTTGTCTTCATATAGCCTGACATTTATCAACTTAAAGACACCAGTATTATTTCACTACCTGACTTAGTGTGTTAACAATTTTCAAGTGCAAATGTCAATATCCTTTTATTTTAACAGAAACTGACACATTTCTTTGTTTTGGTCATCCTTAAGTAAACCTAGATGGAACTTTTTTGGTGACACGGGGTGGGGTTTATGAGGCGGGGCAGGGAGGCTTAAAGAAAAACATACCACATCATCCAGAGCAAGCCTAAGAAGCGCAGGCTGTCTCCTCTTGTCACCTTCAACTCCATCAACATCAGTGATGCCATTGATGAACTCCTCTTGGGTGACCGAATGCCTTGCATTCAGAGAGCCTGCAGATTTTGATGCATTCATAACTTCATGGTATCTTTCTGGGGAAATGCCTACGCGTGCAATGATCTCTTTTTCTGTAGGAAGTCTCTGAAGCTCAAACAGCAACTCCAGTTTAGTCTTCTGGATCTCAACCCTTACCTGAAGGGGAAACAAGTCAAAACATCAGTCATCTGAGGACACTGTGAAACTTTTGCTAAATATTTGGGTGAAGGGGTAGGTCGTCGGCAACAATTATTTCTAACTCATAAAAAAATTAAATAAAATGTTCCAATTCAAAACCAAAAGGTGAGATAGTAAACTGTGCACATATATTAGAAACGCATAACAAGGGGTACAAAACTTAAATTTTATCAACTAGAAAGATTGATGAATTTGTTTCTAAAGATGGACTAACATCTTAAGCTTATTATTCGTTCAACGAAAAAAAATTTAACATGTAAAAATGTAATGAATACACTCACCGATTCAAGACCAAATGGGACTTTAGTGAAGCTTGAGACTGTCATGGACCGAATGATGGCATGCCTGATCCAAAAAAGGCCGTAAGTTGAGAGGCGAAGCCTCCTATTAGGCTCAAACCTGTCAATTGCTGTGATGAGACCCTTCACTCCAGCTTGACAGAGGTCTTGAAATTTTGGTCCTTGGACGAAATCTTGAAAGTATTTGTTCATTACAAATAAGACCAGCCGAAGATTATGCTGCACTCAAGCCAAAAATTAATGTAAGGCATTTTATCATAAGAACCATGGAGGTCATTATGTCACACAATTCACTAGCAAATAAGGCATGCACATTCAAGAGGATAAATTATTTAAATGGCATCATGTAGTTCAAATATACATGTTATATATGTGCGTGTGTGCAGGGGCATGCAAATCTATATGAAACATAGATATCTCTATATATTCATGCATGAAGAAATCACATACTCCAAAATATGTACTCAAGAACAATCAAGGCTCAACATCTTTTATATTCCAATTGCAAATATCAATGAAATTCATGATTTTGGAGAACCGTAATTTTTTTATAGTTCTGCAGTAAAGGCTGATAAGCTTTTTATTCCAATTAAAAGTATGACGGAAAGGTAATTTTGGTAATTCTGATAGTTCTGAAGTTGCTCTAATATTTTTAGAAAAACCGTCTACCTTGCTCCACGAGGTTGTCTTAAAGTATATGCATGTTATATTTGAACAGAACTTCTTTTTATATATACCTTATGAGGTATATATAATAAAAAACATTCAGCAATCAATTCATTGGATATATTTCTTTCTCTGTGAATTACTGTGTATTAAGTTTTCAGTGCGAGAAACAAGAGAGAGCCAAAATATAAGTTCCAGTGGTGAAGAGTCAAAGGTTTGGTTGACATGGATCTAAGATACAAAAAAGAACGCCTATCGAGATTTAACACTGACCTTAATGAGTTTGTTTCTTGCAGCCTGGCCAACTTCCATGTTTTTCTTCAGCTCAAACAAATGAATACCAAGTGCTTGCGCTGATTCCACATCTGTTGGTTCTCTTCCCAAATCATTATTCAAAGTCTTCTTTACTTCAAGGATTGCCTAAAATGATGAGAAGTTATTAGAGGTTATATATTATCGATATCTCAAAATCCAACCGAGGACATTGAGACGTATTATTTATATCACATGTATTTCCGGGATGATCTTGAAGGTATGCTCAACTCACCTTCATGGGTTGCATTAGTTTAAAAAGCCAGACATGCTCAGAGGAAGGAAGTACAGGGGGTATCTTCATCTTCTTCCAGTCTAAACTGACAATGTCGGAAGAATTGGAATATTCCCTCACAAGCCTCTGAATCTTTTCAGCCTCCTCATCTTCTCGGCTTCTTAATTTCTGAGATGAAGTAACTTTCTCTATTTCTTTTCTGGTTCTTAGTGAAATCCTTTTACCAAGACTCAACCGTTTTTCTTTATTCTTCCTACTCCGGACTACACTATCTGCAATGTCTTTGTCAGCATCTGCATGTCTTTTTCTTGCATCTCGACCTCTTTTCACCTCGAGGTCCTTAACTAGAGTATCAGATATTGAATTTCCAGGGCAGCGCTTATAGATACTTTCTAGCTTGGCAGCTGCTTCACTATAATCCAATTCTATAGTACTCGGAGCCACTTCATCTACTGTGGTAGCCTGCACTCTTTCTGGTTTCTTTTTTGCTTGCCTTAATTTTTTCTTGTTTCCTTTCGAATTATCTCTGGGTAAAGATATAGATTCCTGAGTTACTACTAATGCTGCATTCTTTGGTTTGTCTGTTTTGAAAGATACAACAGACATTCTTTTCAGAGGAGTTGAGTCTGTTGAAAATATGGAATTCAGTCCCAAAGGAGCCCGCGTAGCCGAGCTGGAAACAGTCACAACTCCCATACCAAGTAGTATGATCAAAGACTAATTTGAGAAGTGTGATGCTTTTAAAGATTCTGGTTCCTGGTATTTCACACACACCACATGAGTGATTAGCCTAATCAGAGTAGGTTCAAAATTTGTAATGAAGGATAACAAACTATATTAAGGGTCAGATCAACTTTTAATTCATGAAATGTGATCGAGAAATCCCCAACACGAAAAACAAGTTGGAGGGACAGGGGCGGGTTGATACCCATGCCCCTCCATTAAATAGTTGGGCTAGAAGCTACTCTTCAACTACTGAACCCCTTCTCCTTTATTTCATTTTCCATCCCTAAACCAGTTTTCATTCTTACAATAAAAAACTTCAGCATAAGTAGCAAAGCAAAACATTCTGATCATCTACAATGACTAAACTAGTCAAACAATCATCATAACAAGCAACACTTTCAAAAAACACAGCTACAAGAACTAAAACAACACTTTCTAAAAACACAGAACCTAGGGTAACAAAACCGAATACTTAAAAAACAAATCTTTGTACCAATATGTTATGATTCATTAGTAACAGCCAAAGGGTTTCAACATATCACATCAACAAAAACCATACTCATGATTAAACCAAAACCACAAAGCATAAGTAATTCCCTATGCAGTATTTATATTTGCTTATTCATCTATCTAAACAATCCAATTGTTGACATAAAAACAGTTTTTCTACTAAGCTAAGCAAACTATACTCCAGCGTGGAGTATAAACATCTATAGTTGTAAGAGTAAGAGTAAAAAGACATAGGTTAAAGAAGCTTTGTACTAGAATTGTACCTGGGTAAATGTATGAAGATTCTGGAGGCAAAATGAAGAAAGAATCTGGAAGTGAAGAAAGAGGCAAATAGATGTTTAAGAAGAAAAAAAAGAAAATAGAAAAATGGGAACCACAAGGTGTTTCAAGGCAAAACATCGACGTGGGCATTGCCAAAGCAGAAAAATGAGGGATTTCTTCGTGGCAACTTAGGAGTGGAGGATCATATATTTCCTTCATTTTTTCTGGATATAAACTTGACAAATGGGCACGAAAACATTTGTTTAATTTTTTTTATACCTATCGGTTTTGCTATTTGAAATTGCTTGCGAGGCCCATTTCCAGCCATTTAATTACGGTCCACTTTCAACACTTCTGGCTAGTTGCTACTAAATTTGATTTTGCATATAGACTATGGAATAATATTTGATACTCTCTCGGTCCCTAAATGATTGGTACATTTTGACTTTAGATGGTCAAATTTTGGAAATTTTGATCAATAATTCTCATTAACCAATAAGAAATAATATAGTCATATCACATATGATATCTTGTTAGATTCGTCTCAATATATATTTTTGAAATATCAATTTTTTATAATTTTTTCATATAGAATATGAGATATTTATGTTTCAAATCGTCTTTTGTTGACCATGAAAAGTCAAAATGTACCAATCATTCAGGGACGGAGGGAGTACATGTTTAATTTATATCGAATGATTATATTTCTACTTTACACAAAAAGAAAAAAAAATTGTAGAGTTAATCGAATAGCCTAGTGGAAAAGGCTTTTGCTAGTGACCATAAGGTGCTAGGTTCGAAACTCACCTCATCACTAATTTACAAAAAAAAAAAAAAAAAACAATTTGTGGAAAGATTCTTGATGATGAATTTGTGGGCTATGGCCTATGGGTTTCAACGATGGGCCAGACATGCGGCTCAACTACCCAGTATCCGTCCGTTCCCATAATCCATCTCATTAAATACGGTTAAGATTAAGATATTAATAAAGAAAAATATTTGATATAAGACTTACATTTAAAATTTAATATTGAAATATTTTTTGATTATATTCTCTTATAAGCTTTCAACTTTTATAATTTCCTTCCAATTTTCCTTCTTACAACATGTACCTTAAACTCTTAAAGACACACTCAAAAAAAATCGTATCATATATAGATCCAATGGTTTATGGCTTCATGCCACATACTCCATCCTCTAATCCATCATCCAAGCATATAATTATATAATAACGATTTTTGTAGAACACACCCTATATATATGTAATTATACAAGGCAACGTATTCAAAAATAAAATCTACGTCGAATTTCATATCCAAATGCCCTAGATCGAGGCACATGTTAAAATTTAAAGATTGAAATAAAATATAACATATTTAATCATATAAGAGAATGTATTTAAAAAGAAATTTCATATCAAATTTCAAATATAAATCTTCTGTTAATCTTTTTTCCTTATTAACATCTTAATTTGAGTTCTAAGAACACATTATTGAAAAGTCCTTATAATAATAGTAGCATATGCATATTATATCCAAACTTATTGCCAATTTGAGTTATGATATAGTAATTCTAGATCAACCTTATATTAATTTAAAGCAGCATGGTGAATCGAGGGCTTCATATATATATGGTCATGATCGTACGTCAATTAATTGCTATAATAATAATTATGATTACTATTATTACTAGAGTAGTAATATTTGCAATCAAAGTAAGTTTGACTAATTGCTTTATTAAGCCCTCAAAATAATGCAATTAGGTATATATATATTATAAGCACAGCCTGAATCTTAGGGGCCTAACATTAATCTGAGTACAACCAAAGCAATAGTAATAGTACAATCAACAATGTAGATACATGCATGAACCTAAAACCTAGATTAGTCAGCACCACCATGTCGATTAACGTTAATAATCACCTAGTTGTTGTTAATTAAATGTGTTTATCAGGCATGTGTTCGTTCACTTGCTAGGTTTTCACATGCTAGACTCTCTTGCATTGAGTATATGGCCTATTTATTTTTAAGATATATTATTTCAACCATTTTCTTTTCTAAATTAGCGATGAAGCTAAACACATGACCTCTTGGTCATTAACGAGAGAGTTTTCCACTAGATTACTTCTAATATTACAACCTCAATCACTTCTTTTTGAAACAAAACGGCGTCTTAGACGTAACCTAAATTGATCCAATATACTCAAAATTTTCACATTGCTAGAGAACCTGCCTTCAATTCTAATTGACTATAAAATATACTCCAATTCGATTTGATAAATGTTTTGAAATTTTGTGTCAAGACTTTGACCATAAATTAGTTTTATTCACTAATCCAAAATAATATTAAATTAATATCATTATATTGAGTTCCTATTTAAAAGTATTTACATCATTATTATATGTGGAAAAGTGTATTAAGATCTATTATATTCACACATTAAGTAAGTAAGACCTTCCAGGTAATTAATTAAGTTAATAGTAACATTTTGGACTTGACTCATCTACAATCAACTAAAAATATAACATGGAACTTATATGAATTCTTGATAGGGTTACTATATATAACTTTCACATGCTTAATCAAATTAGCCTATTATTAATATAGCGATCTAATAGGTTAATAGGTTACTAAATCTGGTTCAAGGAGGCGTGCCAATATACCGTTTTACACTAGCTCTAATTATGATATGTCTTAACATATATATATATAGATATATATATACTAATATAGTCATGTACAATTTTGTTAAACTCGTATCAATATATTATTTTAATTAATCAACAATCTTTATTTTAAAATATATCTTGGTGATGGTGAAAAGTGAAACGTCTTTATCATTGAGAGATGAGGGGAGTGTTATCTTTTGATATATTTTTATCAAATAGTAATATTTAAAATTGCATCAAGTTTTAGAAACAAGTGAATTATCATATATATATGTGAAACGGATGAAATATCTAATTTTGTTTTTGACCGGTTGCTTGGCCTAAAACCATAATACGTATTTTCTAGAAATTAAGATTGCGGTGTACATATTATATTGTTGAAGAGTTGACCTAAGGCTACGTAATCAGCTCCACATAGGCCGACGTCACAATTATGTCACTTTTAATTTAATATCTGTTTTAATCTCTGTATAACTGTATATAATAGAGTAATAACCAAGTAGGAATATTTATGTATAACAATATTCCGTAAATCGAGTTGTAGCAATAACGCGGAAGAAGCTTTGAAGATTCATTCTTTTATAGTCATCAACTAACTCATCATCGTCTCACATATCTCACTCAATTATTACAACTAATGCTTCAACGTAACTCTATTCTTTGACTTTTTAGCTTCTCCCATTATAATATGTATCAAGTATTTTGTTCGTGTATTTGAGACCAAAGTGTGTAGGAATCGTTAATGTGACGATTTCACACGTTTAAAGAGGTGGGTATGATGACTTCAATTTATTATTCTAAAAGGTTGGTTATTTTTCGTTTTTACATGCACGGTTTGTGATGAATAAATTAAACATTCTCGGTCATTTAACATTATATATGCTTAACTTATATGTGAATTGTGAGTGACGTCATTATTACTTTTTGATCCCATACAAGTATATTATCAATTGAGGTACCTATATATAGTCTAATTAATGTGCTACATTTGTGTATTTCATATATGGGTGCATTATGCAAACAATATATATTCCTAGAGATATTCCAATATCCAATTCAATCAACAATCGTGCATGGTTAAGATTTTACTCAAACACCTAAATGTGATGGAGTTGGAGTTTAGTGCATGATCGAATTGAATCGGTTATAATTTTATTACGAATTTTTACAATAAAATTATTTTTAATGTATAGATTACACAATTCATTTCTATATTAATGTATAAATTACCATGATAGCTAATTTTTTAGAGAAATTCTAATAAAACCGTAACTTTTTACAAAATAACACGAGACACTTAGCTGCAACTAACCATCTAACATGCACTTCTGATATCGAATAGCAACTCAATCATAATTATTATTGATGAGACAAATTGACAGTTTACTCTATATATGAAATGAAGAGAATAATAGTAATTGATTTGCCAACCCATTTATAAATGGTTTGAATTAGTCAGCAGAAAGAAATTCAAATGAATAATTAATCCAGTCATCCTCATTCCTCACTTTCCTTTGTCTTGTTTCCTAAGACCAATGACCGGTCTAACAAATAAAGAAAACCACTCGCTTATTCTTTCAGTCAAACTTTCTAACTCGTCTCTCCTTATATATCAACCCCACTTCCCTCACTTCTCTTAATTCAAAACCGAACTAATTTTCAACGAAACCTCCCTTTTCCCTTTTCTTAAAAAACCACCTTAACCACCTTTCTCACTTGCCATTATTCATGCAAATATTATTGCACTTCATTTGCCATCCATATTTCTTTTTACTTAAAAAATGAAGAATGCCCTTTTGGATATGAAGCTCAGAAGCCTACTAATTAATGAGCTAACTCAAGGACAAGAAATGGCTAAGCAACTAAAACTCAATTTAGATGCACCCTCTTCTTCACCTCAAGTTTGTGATTTTTTTATGAGCAATATCATAGACTCCTATGATAGGATTCTCACCATGGTCATGCCTGTTGATTCTCCTCAAGGTGGACATAAAGAGACCATCAATCCCCCGGTCGAATCCACGTTGGTAGCGTTTAGGGGACCGGAGTCTCCACCGTCTCCTATTATTGGAAGTCCTGGTAGCCAAGATTCAGATATGGAGTTTAAGGATCATGACAAAAATATTTCTGATGCCTCCAAGAAAAGGTTACTTATTACCACTTGCTAGGATATTATATCAATATATCCTATACATTTTTATTGCCTCTATGTGTATGATATATGCATATAAAATTGGCACTTAATGCTATAATATTTATTTATATGAATCATTTTTTTCCAGAAAGGCCATGCCAAGGTGGACTAAACAAGTTCAAGTTCATACTGGATCGGTTTCTGAAGGCACTTTAGATGACGGCCACAACTGGAGGAAATACGGCCAAAAGGATATTCTTGGTGCCAAATATCCAAGGTATCAACTTCTTATAGCGCGATTATATTAAATCTATCAAAACAGACAATACCTCGATGATATAATATGTATCTCTCAAGATCAGAAAATGCGACAACTAAGTTCAAACTTGATAGTATGAAAGGACCTTTAATTTATTTGATGCTTTCGTTGCAGAGGTTACTACAGATGTACACAAAGAAATGCCCAAGGTTGTTTAGCTACGAAGCAGGTTCAACGAAAAGGCGATAACCCAAGTACTTTTGAGATCACATATAGAGGGAGGCATACATGCACTCCAAGAATCTCTCTAAAATCATCATCTCAACAGAAACAAAAACAACCAGATGCCACAGGCAAAGACCATATCAACAGCAATAAGATTAATATCATTGATATGCACCATCAAGATCAGCAGGCATTATTGTTAGCCTCCAACTTTCAGACAGGCCTGAGAGTGGAAACTGACAACATAGACGACACCAAAAACCAACATTTCTCTGCCGATTTGTCTTTTACTAGCTTCCCATCATCACCAAACAATATCATTAACGTCGAAAATTATCCTTTTTCACCAAATTGCTTGGTTGATGAAACTCTTGCACTCAATTTTCACGGAACATTGGCAGATTATTATACAGGGAATCTTAACGATCAGATAACCGATCAAGAAATGCTAGAGAAAGCCTCAACAACAGTTTCAACTGCAAATTCTGTAAATGTGGCTCCGGATTACCCATTATTTAGCATATTTGCTCCTGACTTCCACATTTGGTAATGCAGGGTTTTCTCATAATTAATTATTAAGATTCAATCATGTAGGATATATTTTTTAAGTATGACCTTTGAGTAGCATTTTTTCAACTCCCACAGCCACACACACACATACCTCACCCCACCCCTCCACCCGTCTTTCGTCGATCTTTTCCCCGATCACTTACGTAAAAGCAAAAGGCTTATATGTGTAACAAGTTTATTTGGATTAAATATATATTGGATTTGTCAAGTTAATGTGCAATTGTAAGAGCAAAAGGCTTATATGTGTAAAAAGTTATTGAAGAATTTCAACAAAAAAGAAAATACTGCATTACCAGCTTAAACCAATGCTATTACCTATGGTTGTGGAAAGTTAGAATCTGCTGCATTGATAACCGCCATTCAAAAACGGCCAAGTTGGTGGAGTAGTGAACTTATGACAACAAGGTGATGAGTTTCCCAACGGTCACGAATCTTGATTTCCCGAAGTCAGTGCTAACTGTTGCTATTTAGCTTGCTGAGAAAGTTCACATCTATCAATTTACCAAGCTTGTTTACGGTTTTGCTGATGAATGCAAAAACTAGAATGTAAGCAATTTTCTGATAGCTTCATCAGATTTGACAGTTTAGCCAAATGAAGATCATGATCATCGTGAACGAGGGCATAGTTACAAATTGTAACAGATGCTCACATTATAGCCATGGCGACGTGACATGACACCAGCTTCATCAAATTTATTTACAGTTTAGTCAAACAAGGAGATGATCATTGTGAATAATGGCTATTTTTGTAGGTAATGTATGTCTTCAACATCCAAATGCAAGTTCCACTCGTTGTGTCTCTGTGGAGGGATCCTTTTGCTGCTCGAGTCATCACTCACCGTCCAAGCTAGAGTTTGTTGGTTTCTCAACTCCAACCTGTACTTGTTGCAGGACCGAGTTACATGACCGAGTTACTGACGTGGGGCGTACATACAAACTCAAATTTTAATACCAAATACAAGCATATAATGAATAATTTCTTAAACTTGTTTCGCGTATATGTAAAAGGACGTATACAATCTTGTCCATCCATTTTAGGATGATAGATAACATCGATTATGACTTCTCCTGACAACAGCCCAATACAGAAGAAACAATATGTAAAGATCCAGTGACTACAACGATTCCAAAGGGATCTCCCTCCTCTACCATGCAGTTGAGGATCTCATTTGCCGCTCTAATAGAAGCCACTACTTCCCCCTTGTATAGTGTTATTGCTCGATTTTTTGAGGGAGAATTTTGTAAAGACTCAGTCAAGCATTGATTCCCTGAAGTAGTATTTTCGTTCACATCGATTCCCATCTTCCTTGATGCTTCTTTCCAAGACTCTCTCAACAGGGATGCAGAAACTGTTCGAGATCTGTCTCCAGCTATATTAACTTCTGAAAGAAATACAGCCTTCAATCCTCTCACTACAAGTGTCACAAATAAAATGTAGAATTAATATTGTTGCACTCTGTAATGATTGCACATATAAAGAGATTAGGATATCAGCTGACGAACAAACTCCTGGCTCACCACCCACCCCACTTCCTCTCCCCAAATAAAATACTGAAATTAATTATTACATAGATGCTGTGATAATATTACTGTGTAGAAATTAATACAAGACAATGTGGTAACCTGAAAGTAACTCCTCTGCAAACCCAAAATGATCCTTATCGTTTGCCATAGCAACCACAAGAATCACTCTCGCTGCAGGAAATGCCGTGTTTACTGTATTAGCCAGAGCTCTAGCAGAATCCTTCGTATGGGCTGCAAATGATAGTAATAGCTTATCAGAGTTCGAGAGCTACAATTTCATTCCAAGAGGAACAAACAATAAGGATGTATATATATAATGATATACCAAAACTGTAAGGGCATGATATACCAAAACTTTAAGGGCATACAAATTTCCAGAGGAGAGACTATTATCACCTCCATCAAGCATAATTGTAGCATCAGGTACCCCGAGTCTTTTAGCTGCTGCTGATGTTAAAAATTGACTTCTGCCAAGCAAATAGGCACTTTCTAAACCAGCCCGAATAGATTTACTAGAGATTTTCCAACCTGAAAATCCAGAGGAGGACAGGAAATGGTTTAGAAGTTACAAGATTTAATATAACATCATTATCGGCTGCCTGTAATCAGATGAACCATCCAGTTAGGATATTGCCATTCTGTTGGGCATTTTATGGCCACTTCCTAATTCTTTATAATAACAAATCTACTTATGAGGTTATACATATTAAAGATGCACATGAGATCTTATTAAAAAATGATGAGTTTCCCACTGCTACTAGAAACAAGTTATTCCAATTTCACCTTGACTACAGAGGCAGAGTGCAGCACAAGTTGCAGTTGCAGCGTTTTGAAGCTGATGAGACCCTAGCATCTGTAATTTTACATCGAGTAACTCAATGAACTGCAAAAATTAACAACAATGAAGAATCGAATATTAGAAAGCCGCCAATATGAAAATCTCTGCAAGGAAATTTTTTGAAAGGAGAAATCAATATAAGCGCATACCAAAGGGAAATCCTTTTCGATATTCAGTACTATATCGCATGATTGGTAAGGCTGACCATGCAAGTAGCTATATCCTTTAAGAATACTTTTGTTTCCATGGTAAGAAGCAGATATTATAGGTGAACTCATACATAAAGCTTTATCACGAAGAATCTGCTCTATGTGTGGAAGGAATGGGCCTCCTAGAATCAGCTGAAAAGATGAATACTACATTTAGCAAGATGGTCATTCTTTTAACAACCCTTATAGAAGCTGAATTCCACTAAACTCATATATGAGCATAATCAACTATTCACTTAATAACAGGCTAAATTTTAATGGAAATATCATGTTGTCTTTCCAATTAAGAGAGACCAGCTGAGAGAAGCTCAGCATGATTTGAGTAAGATTATCAATAGATACTTCTGGAAGTAATACATTAAAAGGACCACCTAACTGGACGCCCATCTTTGATTATTCCTGATTTAGCTTCTGCAATGCTTTCTAAAGAACCACCTAGAGCAGCCATGTGTTCTTCACCAATTGATGTTATGACTGAT
The DNA here is from genome assembly GCA_003412495.2 of Echium plantagineum. NCBI lineage: Eukaryota > Viridiplantae > Streptophyta > Magnoliopsida > Boraginales > Boraginaceae > Echium > Echium plantagineum. Next base: position 15,429,403 of record CM016563.1, on the reverse strand, counting down.
GCAGCAAGGTCAGAGCTGGAAAATATATTGGTTGCATCTCGTGCTCCACCCAATCCAGCCTATAAAACGTTTATAACGGCTACAAAATGGTGAACAAAAATATCTCTATTGTTGCAATGAATAATGTTGAAAAGAGACCCGTTTCAACGCTAATGTATTTTGTGCTTGAATTTAAATCTTCCTGATGACACTGAATGATGTATTTAATGGTCTTTGGAGTGCAAGGATAAAGGACCCAGGAGAAGCTAGTTTACCTCAATAACAGCAATATCAACATTCTCCTGAGCGAAGAGGCTAAAAGCCATGGCAGTGAGAACCTAAAGTGTTGAAGGACAAACAGTTCATTTCAGCTAATAGTTTAACATGACTAAAGAAACAAACAAGAAAAGGACTGAAAGAAAGAAATCACGGCTTAAAGGATAGGAAATAGATGAGGGGCAAAATTCAGATGTATTTCACCAATCTATAATAATGTATATAATGTATAGAGAACACCAAAATTTGTACCTCAAAATGACTAAGTTGCATGTTCTCGAGTCGAATTGCTTTCTTGAGGTCCGCTTTTATCCTTTGAAAATGATTATTCAGCCCTTGTGCTGATACTGGTTCCCCAGATACTCCCACTGTCATCCGTTCTCTGATAGTCTTTATGTGTGGACTGCTCAAATAGAATATAGATGTGATCAAGTGGACATAAGATGCAAGTGCAGAAAACCATCGAGCAATCATAACTGACTGAAAAATTAGAACACAAGTTCACATTATATCCCCCATTTAAAAATACCTAGTATAACATCCAACAGAGTACCCTGCTGCTCGCAGGATGCTAGAAAGATATGCTGCAGTAGATCCTTTCCCTTTAGTTCCCGCTATGTGGACAGACTGATCATTAAGAAGACAAGGTCAAACTTAAAGTAACTACAATTAAAGTTTGCGCAAACGACCAGATAAACAGATAAGCAAAAGTCCAAAATTGACATGGGCACTCTACTTCGTAAGACTGTACTTCATAAGTCTCAATGTGCTAAACTAACTTGTTCCAAAAGCTGCATTTTACCTCTTGGTTACCAGTAACGGAAATGACAACAAAATTTTCTCCTCTTTATATTCAAATTCTCCATCAGCAATCACCAGCAATCCATTCACCATGTGAAGAACTGGCAAACATTTTCTATACTCAGTCACTTAAATCACTTAGTTGCTGGGTCTGGAAACTAAATACTCCTTAACACAAAAAAAGATTCAACCTACTTCAATATTGACATGATAATTATGATTCACAATCAAGCTACGTGTGTCAACTAAGGCAGCAAAAATTAATACTTTTGACCATTCAAAATCTAAATGGACAATCTTTTTGAGATACAGGTACTAACGTTATTCATTTACGATTTTATCTCTCGACAAATAAACAGTATAGAAACATCTTAAAGCATTCACCTCAACTAGTTTCGCCCCGATCCAAACGGACCATGAGAATGCACCTAGTCACTGAACAAGAATCCTTACCTTGAATTTGGATTGGGGATTCCCGAGAATATCCATGAGATGTTTCATCCTCTGTAGATCAAACCCATCTTCAGAATCAGTACCAGCTCCTTTGGGGACTCCTACTTTCTCGTAATTCTTCAGATTTTCCAAAAACTCCATCATCTCGTTCAGTTGTGTGTCCTCCGAGAAAGAGCAAAAAGCACGATGAGGGTACTTCAAAATTGGTGAGGAAATTAGTTTGAGTTTGGTATGAATGGGATAACTGAATCTGTAAATTGGTGCAACCATCTTCATTTTATTTCGTTGTTGGTCAAACTGAGGTATGTAGTCGATTTGGGTGTTGTATGAATAAATTATGATGCTGAATAGATAATTGCACAAATTAACACTACATCCACGCTGAACCCGTAAAATACAAAAGACCAGGCTGATCTGTTATACACACGCCCAACTACTCAATTCGTGCAGCATTAAATGACGATTATGTCTCCTTTATTTGGAAGTGTAGTAGGTGAGGGAGTTAAATGAAGAGACAAAATAGTCATTTATCGCTATAGTAAACCACTATTTGGGTGTGTATAGTTGATGGGTTTGATTTATTATCAATAATTTTTAGTTGTTTTAATGCCTTTTACCTAGCTCACGTGATTTGTAGCTATATCATCACCAAAGTCTAAATGATAGGCATTATATTTCTAGAGTGTGTTTTAGAGTTGTGAGTGTGGAAGGAAAAACACTATACACATGCTCGAATAGTGTTTTTCAAATTTTGCCCCTAAATCAATTTTTCTCAAATACTATATTTATATATAAGAGTTAATATTTGTCATTTCACTGCTAAAAACACTATTTTGATACTATTATAACAATTCAGTTGCGGAGCATATTAAAAAAAGATGAATTGACTATTGTGTCTCTAACCGAAACTTTCCTTGACACTACATTGGTTAGAAAACAGTATTTTAAGTGGTATGGATAAATGATACATGATAACAGATACGTAAATTAGTGTGATGAATAACGTTTGTAGATATGTGGCGCAATATGACATACATGTCAGCGTCTTAGCTATGATGTGATGAATAAGCATGTAAAGATACGCGTCAACGTTTAAACTAGTGTGTTATGATTCATTGTGTGAGGACACGTATATGTGTTACAAAGACACATGTCGTAATGTGATGACTATAAAACTTGCATGAAGTACATGTCTTGTATAAGAGCCTCGTAACTTACTATGATAACTAAGTCTATTATATTTCTATTATAGACAAATACTAAAATTATCTCAAGTCTAGCATATCAACTTAACAACACAAATTTGCATAGGTTTTGATTTTTACATTCCAAATATTGATTGTTATATTCCATTTTCTCAATTTTATTCTATAAAAATCTATAAAATGTAATAAAAATGGAGTGTAGTTATCAAATTTGGAGTGTAAAAATCAAAGACCTTTGCAACGGGGGATATTGGGGGTACAATGGTACATTCCCTCCTAAAAACACTATTTGGTACTGTTTGAATGTGCATATAACTCAGAAATCTAAGATGACCATGTTCGACGAGAGCTACTAAACTGTTTCGTTCTACTTCACCATTCACCAAGCGTTTCATTCAATTGTAAGTCAATCTTTTACAATTTTTCTTTAGTTTTCATTTCAACTAAACAGTATCCGATTTTTTCCTTCCAATCTTCTTAACCATTTTAGTTAATTTATTGTATGTATATTACACTCCATTTTATTTAGTTTGGATTATTTTTGTTGAAATGCTAATTTTGTTTGATTTTTTTATAGGGGATTTTGAAGATAGAAATAGGGTTTCAAAGAATTTGCTTATTGCTGTAAAAGTTCTTGTTTTCTTGTTGCTGTAATGCTGATTTTGTTGGTCTCTTTTGTAGGGATTGTGAAAATAGAAATAGGGTTTTAAAAAAAGTGCTTCTTGTTACCAAATTTTGAATGTTTTTGTTCTTATAATGGTTTTGTTTATCTGTTTCCTACTAGGGGTTGTGAAAATAGAAGCGGGGTATACAAGAACTTGAATTTTAGAGAATTGAAGTGGTGTAAAAGAAGGTTGCTGTAGTTTCTTGAAATGGGAAATATGTATGAGGAAACTGATAAGGTTGCTGCTCTACAAGTGGAGTTTGAGAAAAACAATGTTGATATTCAATTGCTTGAAGCGAAACTTTCTGAATTAGAAATTGAGAAGGTGAGGATTGAGGAGCAATGTCGGCGGTTGAGAGAAAGGAATCAGGAACTTGAAGAGGAAATTAAGAAGATCGCGAATGATAAGATAGTTGGTAGCAATGTGGAGAAGGGAAATGGGCATGTGGTTGATTTGTTAGGAGACGAAGAGGATGAGCTTCTTCAGTTGATGATTGTGAATAAAGTTTTGGAATGTGAGAAGAGAAAGGCTGAAAGTGAGATCGAAGAATGGAAGATTAAATTCGTGAAACTTCAGTCGCGTATGGATGAGTTGGAGAAGTCGTATGCTTCTGAACGTCAAAAGTGTGTGTCATGTGAAATGAAGGAGATCGATCAGAGATTGAATGAGATGAGGGAGACAAATGAAAAGGGAAATGGCATTCAAGGCACTTCCAGTTCTGCAAATCTACATTTAAAGAAAATGGAGAGAAAGGAAGATGGGTGTGCCAACATAGGTGCAGGAATATGTTACTCTTCTACGGACAAGCTAACCAAGGATGTAGAGGATCCAGGTACTTTGCGTTTGCATTGGCAAATTCTTTACTGAACTTATATGTTATAATTGATTTAGCTTGGTTATACAACCTAGAAATGTTCACTAGGTCAAAAGAAATTAGAAAATAAACAAAGAAAGCTATCATTAATAATTTAACTCTGTCATTGATGCTGTTATTCGTCACCCATGTAAAATTAATATGGCATATAGTTCAATATTACTAGTGAAATTTTTTGCCGGCTGCTTAAGTGTTTAAGTTTCCCTCGCATTAGATATTTCAACTGTGAGAATTAGAGCTAGCACCTTCTGGTGAATTGTATATGGTAATGTATATCAGAGATGGTTGGAATGTTGGATATCTTTGTCTATTTAGTTCATTACAGAATATTATATCTGCCTATTGATTATATTAATATATTTCTTAGATCCTATGCTAGCGCACAAGTTAACAGAGGGCTGTCATCGCTTATTTTCACCTCTAGCTTCTCTAGGTACACCTTTGCCCAGAACACCACTTAATGAGTCCACTTACGGCGATAGACGAAAGGGAAGTGCCCCTATAAAAGATAAAATTCAGGACAAGTCTAGGGTTAGAAAAAGACTGGCATTTCCTCAAGATGAGAGTCCCACAAAGAAGATGGCTCCATCTACACCAGCTGCTGCTGCTGTTGACGTCATTGATATATATGACAGCGATGATGAAGCAAAGACAACGCCGGACCACTTGGCTCCAACGGTTCTTATAGGTAAATCTGGACAACAATCATCTCACTTTGGACAACATGAGCTTTACGCGGAAAGTAAGTTGAGTTGTACTTGTGGAATGACAAGTACAGGGCAATGCAGCAATGACTGTTGTGAGGGAAACTTATCATTTAAGCCGGGTTTCAGAAGGAAAAACTCATGTAATGTTGTTACTAGTGATGCTGAAAGTGATGATGATGACGACGTTCCACTTTCTAGACTAACAAAAAACCGAAATAAGGAAAAGGAACCACTTGATCACATGGGCAAATATGGTACAAGTAGTTTTGATTCAGGAGATGAAGTAGGTGAATTTGCTGAGAATCGTTGCTTGAGGAGGTTAAGGAAAGGTAAAAAGATAAAATATCCTGAAAAGGGTTGTCTCGGTAGTAAGAACGGCACAGGAAAAAGTTGTATCACCGATATTCCATCAGACAATGACAATGAAGATGGCGATTCTTCTCACAGTGATCAAGATAGTCTGGATGGCTTTATTGTAAGCAGCTCTAACTTATCAGAGAGTGAAGAGACTTCTGATAGGGTTGAGGCAACTCAGAATGATAATTCTTCACCACCAGAAAACTCCCGCCATTCCGACGATTTATCTGATGGGAAGCTGGATTATAAAGAGATCATTTCTCGAATTCAAAGGAGTGGAAATCACAAAGCAAAGTGGGAATTTGAGGCAGACATGCTTGCTGATTTTGGTAAGAACCCTGAACTATGTATGAAAGCTGTGTGTGCTCTATACCGACAGCAGATACCTGAAGAAAGAATTGCTAAATCAACATTTGTTGCCAATGGAAGAGGTTTTAATCAGTATGATGCCTTAAGGTAACAATTCGTCAGCTCTTATCATATAGGTTTACTTATCAGAATAATCAAATATTGAATTGAGCGGTTTAGCATACCTTGCACTTGCACAGAAGTTCTAATTTTGACTTTGCTTATGTGGACTACTTGCTTTTACCGGTTATCAAATCATTTAATTTAGGACACTTGTATACCGTGGTCTCAAACTACGATGATCCTGATATTTGTAATTATTCTTTCTGAATTATGTAGGGGGAGTGAATTGGCAGAATTTCTTATCAATGGACAAGGTGATCTACAAAAAACTGTTGACGAGTTGATTAAGCATGATCCTAAAGGGCCTGACAAGTGCAGAGACTTGGCATGCCGCTACTCTAAGCAGTTGTTTAAGATTTATGTAAATCAAGAGGATCCGCTTTTCCTCCCTCCCCAAGAAGGACAAACACAGGCAACCAGAAACTCAGTTCATCATTTTGCATAAAACGTCGTTTTGATGTCTTTGTTTGCAGAAGATCGTCTAAGTTCTGTAAATTATTTAGAATGGTAGCATATATTTCTAGGTTCCTTGTTCCAGGTCCTTGCATATGTTTAAATGAATATCATGCAATTCTGTATATTTTGCTCTAACAAAACAATGGATCAGCTAGCAGTCGGCCATGTATAACCGATTAAGTGATTAGTATTTTAGTGAGCTAATACCATTTAGTGGAAAATGACAAAAATACATTTACTAGTATAGTTAACCAGCTATAATAAATCCTTGATCTACCTAATGCGAATAAATAAATTCATTGTTAGATCAATTCTCATAAATCTAGTGTACAAATTTGTATTATAGTAATTTGAATACAAGTTTGAATTCCTATTGGATGAGTAGCATTTAGTTAACTTTTCTACGAGCGCTATTATAACCTGTTGACATGATTAATTGTACAATAAATTGGTTGATTGTTTCTGTCCAATATACTTTAAAGAACATAAAATACAAATAAAATGAAGGTGGGGAAGTGAAGCTTTTGCTCGACAATGGATCAAGAAAATGTTGTAATATCTTTTGAAAAATTACTAGTGCAGTACGTTTACAAAAGCTTAGAGATATTGTCATTAGAGATTTTAATGAGATAAACTATGATATAATGTTAGATTCAGCTTGTAATGGCAGTATTTGCCAAAACATTATCTAATTTTAATATGAATCATCTATTAAAAAAATTAAATTAAATGTTTGTGTATATGCTCATCACATAAGTTTCAAAACGTCTTCGTTAATCACTTATCTTTCAAAATGTTCTAGTCCATCACTCCTTATGTCAATATGCCATTATGTATAAAATGTGGATAATTCGAATTTTTGCGGTAGATTATAGCAAATTTTGTTTTTTTTTTTTGCCCAAATTATATTTAATGACATGACGATATAACATTATCGAAAATTCACGTGTTCCTCACGCGTATTATACTTGACGACATATTAACAAAATAAGTGATGAAGTGAAACATTTTGAAAGATAAGTGTGATTGATAAAGACATTTTAAAAAATATTGAACTAAAAATATCTTGTAAATAGAAGTTTGCAACCATTAATCCTTTTAAGAAGTACCCCATAATTGTTTTGCTCAAATAACCAAATAAACTCCTATTTGCTTAGAAAGAAGGAATCATGTATAAATTTTCTTGCCAAAGATGAGACTCTTTATAATCTAAACTACTTTATGATTAATTATTCAATTATGCATTTCATTAATTAATTCTGAATGCCAACTGCCAAGTCTTCCATTTTAAAAATAAAATGAAATAAATAATGGAGGATTGGATAAAGAACAATATGAGCCAGCCTATAGGAACATAAAATTACTTGAAATAGACTCCTCACTCTACCCCACAATCAACATTCAAAATTACACTACACAACCAAGAGTCCAAGATACCTTAGGTGTGTTTTCATCAACCACCTCATTTGCTATATCCACATCCAAATCATTTCACATTACTATTTCATCCCTGATTACCCCACCCCTGTACGTTTCAATTGAGGGTAACATAGTCATTTGCTTTCCATCTTTAAACCGTTTCAGGACAAAACGTGGGCCCAACTATCATACCTGCCCACAAACGCTCTTTTCTCTTTTTGTTTTCCAATCTTTAATGAAAATGACAATTTATGTACACTTTCCAATTTTGACCAAATATAATGAATGAAATGCGAATTTCAAAAAGAAGATGATTATGAAAATGGAAATTGAAGAGATTGAAGCCGTTCTCGAGAGAGTGTGGGACCTTCACGATAAGCTCAGCGATGCCATCCACTCCATCTCCCGAGCCCATTTCCTCTCGGCCCGAACCCCGGCCCGTTCTCAACCCAAGCAGCAGAACGGCGTCGTTTTCATGAAAGACTCTGAGCCGCCGCTCCACGACGTTGAATCGGCGGTTGAGGAGGCCAAAAGCCTTAACTCTATAAGGACCGCTCTCGAACATTTGGAGGACCAGCTTGACTTCTTCCACGTAAGCTCTTTCTAGGGTTTTGTGTTTTGGTTTTTAGTTTAGTGGTTTTTATGTTGGTTTGTTTGACTGGAGCTTGTTGTTGAGTTAATGAATGTTGCGAAGTTTAGCTGTGGAAATTGTGGAGATAGATTGAATTGATAAAATAATTGGGAATTTGATAGGAGTTTGAGGGATATGAGAATTTATCCATTAAGACGAGTTACTCTAATACTTCGATTTTGAAAATGTGTTTTGAGTAGACTACATGTACTATGGAGTCAAAGATTTCATATTATCTGGCTCTTCGATATAATGGAGTACAATAAAATGGCTCATGACACTGCTTACACTTATCTCTTGTGAAGTAATAGATAGTTGTTGCAAGGTTAAGATTGTGTACTATCCGAGCCCTGCGTTATCCTGTTTAGGTAGGAACCTCTTCAAAGACATTGGGGCATATTGTTGTTGTTTGAGTACAAGACATTTTTAAAATGGTAATAGTTATGAAATGGTAGTAAATGTGCTTGAAATTGTCAATGGTGCTTCTTCACAGCTGTTATTCTGTTTTGGTTGTTACTCTATGATTGTCACACTTGTGGTGGAAGTGAGAACGTGTCGTTTTGTTTAATGAATAAAATAGTGTTACCACATGTCAACTGATTCTTCACACACTTGGTTGTTACTCTATGATTATCAGTATTATTTGAAAAACAAGTGCGGACATGTTGATTTGGGGACCTTCAGTATTTAGGTATGATGATTTAAACTGATCGTGAGTGATATATATTGATTGTGTAAAGAGGGTTCCCCCTTCTTCCCGCTTATCGTCCCTGCAAAACTTAATTGTGGAACCTTTATACCTCCTCTACTGTGTCCCTCCACCCTGTCTCATTTCATGTGTTCCAACTTTAGCTTTACTGCTAAAATATATTTTCTCATTTAGTCAACATAAAATTAAGAGGTTTTATGGAACAACTAGATTTTGTCTCTTCGTTTAGTTGTTCCATTATGTAAGACTCCCTAGCAAAAGCAGAAACAAATAATCAGTCACGATTTTGTATTAAGTAATCTGACTTCAAATCTTGCTGCATTTATGCCTGTCATGTTTACATAGTTATCGTACTGTGCTACTGCTCTCATCTTACTATATCTACTCAGATTTTTCTGAAGTAATCACTATTAGTCCTTCTAGTTGTCCAACCATTTGTGAGCTTTACTTGAACTAATCAATATTCATCCTCTTAGTTGTCCCACTTTCTGTGAGTATTACTGATGCCTATTCTTGTCTTTTCTTAAAAGACCCCCTTAGTGCATGCCTTTTACACCCTAGTTAAGAAACATTTCAACAATTTTATCCTTCTAAATACTTTTGTTGTTTCTTTACTTTTGTTTGAATTAATCTTGTATTCATTTTTTGTCGGCATTCTTCTTTTCTGGAGATAAATCTGCTGCTGGAGTCCTCATGGAGACCGAGATTCCTATACTACTCAAATAATTCTTGTTGCTTGATCTATTTAATACCAGTCAGAAACACCTCCTTTTTCTGTGTGATTGAATGAGGACTATTTTGGATCATGATAACGAAAAAAATGAGGGGGAATGTTATCTTTTAGAACCTTCTTTTTCCTCTAGTATTAAACTTACTTATTTAGTATTTTTATAGGAGCCACTGGTTAAGGTTCTTACTCTTCCTTTATATTAGCAACTTCGATGGAACAAGTTTAACATGTAAAATAGACTATAGAACTACGATAGTATGTCTTAAAAAACCTTCTGATTCATGTTGAGTCTTTCATACAAATTCTCTTCAGTATATATATAATGTTTTCGGCTATACTAGAATAGTAATATTGTTTGTTTATGTAGCTGTTGGACGAAAGTGTCCTGTTACTTCTCTTTCCTCATATATTGGCAAGGGCTCTTACCAATTTGAAAGCTCTTCTGAGTCTCAAGAACTGGGATGTTCCTTAATTTGTTGTTATGTAGTTTACATAATATTCAATATGGGTTCCTTTTAAATCTTCTTGGTCCGCCTGTTTTCAAGTTGTTTAAGTTCTAGATAGAATTTGCTCATAGATTGGAATAGCATCTGTTTCTACCATCCATATATGAATAGCCTTTTTGTGATTTATCGTATGGAATTATATATAACATGAGCTCTTGTTAAGGGGTTGCAGACTGTCCAGACTCAGCAGCGTGCAGAGAGAGATGTTGCCATTGCTCGTCTAGAACAAAGTCGCCTTGTTCTTGCAATGAGATTGGCTGAACATCATGGTAAGAAGCACAATGTCATCAAGGAAGCTAAAGCTTTCGTGGGAGATGTGGGCGAAGTCAGCCGGTTTATGTCACCTGCAAATCCTTATGGTCCTTCTGGTGAATCTACTGATAATCTAGTAGCGAATCAGGGTAAGAGGTTCAATGTTTTCAATCTTCTCTGGTCAAAAGTTAATTTCATCAAGAGAGCACTTAAGTTAGATCAAATGGGAGGGCTAATAGGCAATGCAGCTTTGGTTGCATTCAGCATGTTGCTATTAATGCAGCAAGCAAGCCTGAAAGGTAACCCCAGCTTGAAGCAATTACCTATGCAGGGAGGCATTTTAAAAAGGAACCGAACGGTTTCTTCTCCTGAGAGTTCATCGCCATCTGGTAGTTCCATGCAGTTGGATGTTCTTTTGGCTAGGGGCTAGGTACGTGAAAGATTTTATGCAATTTTGCTATGTTCGGGAAAGCTTTATTTGTTAGTTGAATTAAGGGTAAGTAGAATTCAATTATGCTACATCTTCTCGTGGTTCACTCTTCGTTGCAGTCCATCAGTAATCTTGGAGCAATAAGTCAGATGTCATTTTAGTTATTCTGGAAACAGAAGTCTTAAATTGTACATAAAATAGATTTCAAGATTCAGTGTGAATTCTAATGGTATTGTTTCACAGCATAATTAGTGACTGAAGGCACAGACCAGCCCAGTTTTGGTTATTTTCTTAGTCCTATGTTTTCTGCGGTTGTTTTTTTGGTTATATTTTTTAACAGATTGAAGGTGCTTGAATCTTCAAGTTTCTTTAGATTCCATCACCATGTAACAGATTTGTTTGTTTTGCTAGTTAAGTAGAAGTTTCAACTCTTAATCAAGCCACACGTTGGAACTTGGACGTGGTACAATTGTTCCCGGTTGAATTGTGTTAGATAAAATCCCTGCCATTTATTTGTTTTGCAGTTCCTTGTGAAGTTTCTATTGGCATAATTGCACAAGCAAGTCCCTCGATTTGACCAAAGTTGATACTTGTTCATTAAGGTTGGGGTTGATACAAATTAGTCTTGAAAGTTACATTAGTGTTGCCCTTATTGTCTTGTGTTATGCCTTCTAATATATTTTAATTAATGTTTTTGTGTTTGCATGACAAGTTTGTCGAATAAAACTTGTCATATTTTATTCTTTATTCAACCCTCTCATATTTAGTCAAAGTAGGACTTAATTGTGGGATTTTTCAAAAACGGGGGACAAAGGGAGTAATAGATATTAAATCTAGACAATTAACAACGTTTTCAAAATTCAATATTTTTCATAAAACAAATTGTAGACGAATATTTATATAAGCGGGACATTCTAAAAAAGTGTTATGTAACTAAGCAATTCAACCTGTAATGAGAACAGAAATCATCTGACTTGACAAAAAAGATGTCATTAGAATGCCAATACAAAGTGTTGTAAAATCACAGTGACATGAGAAGTTTAAAAAGTTGTATGGCTCAACGAAATTAAAGGATGGAAGCTTGAAAATATTAGAAAATGAAATGATGGAAGCAGAAAAGTGATACTATTAGGGTCAAAAGGCTCTAGAATAGGGCAGCTATCAATTCCGTGATGATGGCGATATTACAAAAGGAATGTCGGAAAGTTGTAATAACAAAATTGATAAAGAATGTTTGCATGTCAAATTAAGCTACACCTGAAAGAGACTTATTATTATCAACCATATATCATGCATGGAGATAGGGGGGCTACTATTACAAAACACACTTGTTTATTTTTACACCTCAATTCAAGAGTCAAGAACACCCTCAGGCCTCAACTATATAATTCAACCATTTGTTGGTATATCAATCATCATGTAATCTTCAATATTATTTCCCATTCCATGCAACACATGCATACATACACACGTGTTTATTTGCTTTTAAAAGATAGAGAGATAAGTTACATGTATTAATTATGTTTATGTATATAGCTGTAATTGTCGAAATGATCTCATGTTCGCAATATTATCATAATTTTTGCTAATTTAACTGGTACTAACTTTAATGATCACTCATAGTATGTATGTATATATAGTACATATGTAGACAGTGTAGTGTTCTCTGGTAAATGGTAATATATGGGCCTCTCATTTTGTATTTGAATGTTATAGGGATATGGATAAGATCCACTTACTGTTCTGAATGGAACCTTTTTCACAAAACAGACTAATAGGCATGGAGATCATTACTTATACCTAATAGTTATTTAACGATTTTATGTATGTTTAATTTGAACATAAATTGTGGAATGATTGAATTTGAATTGTGGTACAAAATTTTGTTTGGTATTACAATGTCGAATGGTCATTTAGTAATTTCAACTGTTTAAACCGTAGATTGTTGAATGATTGTTACTATGGAATAACCATTATACTACTATATCATGGTTACCTTCCTATAATTATATGTTATTTGGTTGTGATTCTTGTAAAATAACCATGATACTATTATATTATAATATAATAAATTTATATTAACCAAAGAATGCTTAACATCTGTAAACTAACAAGTAAGTGCCTTTGGATGATTATTCTACAATAATCATAACAGACCATTAACATAGTTATAAACGTACAGAGTCGGCAACGAACTTTGGTAAACATCATTATCGATGTCATCGATCTCAACTGGTATAATTGTATACGAATCTGGATTAGCATCATCTTCATCATCATCGAGATCATCGAATTCATCGACATCATATCCTACAATCGTAGATGAATCTATACATCGATTGTGGAACTCCATTAGTTACGCATTAGGATTGGTTATGTTGTTATAACCATAAAACACTAGTTACATCGTTACGGCGAGATAAGCAAACACATTAATTATTATAAATGATTCAACACTCAATTTTAATTGCACACAAATTAAACATTAATCAATTTTAAAAGTAACAAAAAGGGAGTAAAAAAAAAAGGTTAATGATGGCTTACAGAGAGGAAAGGATTTTGAGAGAATAATATTTGAAGTAAAAAAGGTGTAGAGTAAAAAAAGGCTATGAATTGATTTTGTTGCATGATTTTAAGCTATTATTAGTACTATGTCCAATTTAAAAATAATGGCTTTTTAAAATTTTCACACAAGATAAGAAGACATTAAAACATTCTTACAATGACCTATATATCCTCATTTAATTACATAAACTTTTGTGAGTCATTCATTAATATTGAGCTTCAATTAATGCAATTAAGGATATTAAGGGAAAAAATAATATATTTTGCTTTGCTTTAAGTAAAAAATCACTCTTTTTGTATAATCTTCAAATGTATAAAAAGTCAATATTTTTAAATTGGAGAAAGTGATAAATTAGTATGACAAATTCGTCCTTGAATAATAATAACCATTAGATTAACTAGATGAAAAACGCCATCCAATTAATAATCATGATTGTTTTGATATCTAATGTCAAAAAATTAATTTAGCATCCTAATTCCAAGCTTGAATGACCACTTTTACAAATAAACAAATTGCATTTTTATAAGAGCACGATGTTTGTGCAGCAACCATGCTGGATGCAAATTGTTTAAATTTGTTTGATAGACCTATTCGATATATTCATGGATTAGTAGGATGGATGTTTTTACCGATATTGTTTTAGAAAATAATAGAGATAATTGGGTTACATGTAAGGAGAGTGTTAAGATGTACATTTCATATGGAAGTCGGTGTTTTTCCGGGTCAATACATAATATCTTGTGCTACTCCCTATGTTGCCAACTGTTTTAGAGTAGAACCACATAGACTCTTAACATGGTATCACGAGCCAACCCGAGTTAATGAGACACGTGTATCCCCGTCGATGTTGTTCCGGCAAATAATACCGGCGAGGAAAATTTCGTCAATGATCAGGTTACACGTGAGGGGGAGTGTTAAGATGCACATCTCACATCGGAAGTCGATGTCCTCCCGGGTCAATATATAAGATCTTGAGCTACTCCCTCTATTGTCAAGTGATTTTAGAATGGATCCTCATAGACTCTTAACAAAAATCGGTCGGTCGGACCTTTAATTGTTTCGATCGTAATCCATTTTCAATCGCAAATTAGATCGTTCGCCCTATGTTTGGTGTAGTTTTTTTTTTTAATAAAAAAGAGTATTGTAAACGGTTTTAGCAAATGATTGACGAGCAAACAAACGTTTAACAAACAATTTATAACGAATCATGAAGAGATCGTAATCAATTTACAAGTAATTTACGAATAAATCGATTCAATAACAGGCCTATTAGAGCCTAACACCCTTACATAGTTACATGTTTGTTTTCGTTTGTTGCACACAATAAATTACCTACACAACTTGATCATCACCACTGCAGTCGTCTTTGCAAAGTCGGCTCTCATAAAATCTATCGTCTATCCTTATCTTTACTTAAAGCTTGTAGTTATGTAGATTTAATTGTTGAATGATTTTAGTACAGTTTGTAAAATTATAAATCGATCGTTAAAAGAAGCAGATAGACCAATTATTATACCCGTTAATATAATAAGATGACAAAACAATTAATACACAATGTGAAAACTCAGTCAAGTATCAATCTGATACTTGCATTTGAGGCCAACCTGCCCAAAAAAAAATTTAGTATGAAAATATCGTTTATAAAAAGGGACTTATATCAATTGTTCTTGACTAGACTCTTCAACAATTATTGAATTCTATTTCTAAGTCAACATTATTTCGATATGACTGACCTTTATGTGTGTATAGAATAAACAACGCAGAGTTGTTAACTTAATGTGAATTAACAACCTGACAATCAACCTAGAAATGGATAACTCTTAGGGTACAATTCAGCTTATAAGAAACTTACTTCTATTTGGTAGAGAACAAATAATCTTCTTCTTGGTGTATTCAACATCTTCAATGTCGTTCTACCTTTAGTATTTATAGTCACATCACTCAGTGGCTGGATTCACTCCTTTTGTCTTCATCAATTATATTCGTTTGAGAATTCTCTAGAAATGAGTTAATTGATCTCCCTTGAAATGCTTTCCATTTTGGTATATGGACTGATTTGGTTTCCTTTCCAAAACAATTCATTGACCAAATTGACACTATCTCAGTTAGAATAAATCACGACAGTCTAAACTAATCTTTTTTCAGTCAAGCCTTCCACAAATCACGGCTTGACATATTCAGACTTCTTCTTTGGTCTTGCACAACAAGCCGTGAATTTTGTTTCAATTGATGTGGCAATTGGTCTTCCAAATATGAACAATGAAGCTTTAATTGATCCTTGCCTTTAGTTCTTCTTAGGCTTCTAGACAGAATACCTCTTAGTCAATCCTTCCCTTGAATTTCAGACTTAACAAATAATCGAATATCTCATAATTGATCTTCATCAATTCTTAGATAATTCGATAAAGGCTCCTTGTATATTCTTGCCAAATCGATCATTAGCCTTTATACCATTCAGTTAGTATACCACTTTGACCAATTCAGTTTGTTATTCAAGAGTTCTTGCGAACCACATGTTAGCTATGAATCATTCAAGTGGTTCAACACTTTGATCATCTCAGTTTGCAGTTTACATCTTTCTTTGCAAGCCACATGCTAACTATGAACCATCCGAGCGGTTTAACATTTTGATCATCTTAGTTTATACTTTACATCTTTCTTTGCAAACCACATGCCGACTTCCCACTTGATTTTGTTCCAGTGTTTTCATACATAAATCATGTTGATTTACCATTTGGACAATGTCTTCAAAATTATGATTCTAACACTTGGAACACTATTACAACTTAGAAGCATTTGTTTATGAGATTTTTTTCCCAATTTCCATGCATCAACAATTTGTCTTCGAAATTGGCATTGTTGTGAAATGGTCCCTGAAAATGTGTATAATTGTATATTTTGGTCCATAATCTGTTAACATTGATGATTTTTGGAGTGAATAGTGAAGTTTTATGGAAAAAAATGAAACTTTTAAGAAGATGGTTACCTAAATGAAACTTGGAGGGGAAAAAATGACTAAGTTACCCCCAATATTTTGTTATATATTTTTTTTCTTTTTTCTTTTTTTTGATTTTTTTTTTCAGTTTTTTTCCCTAGTAAAAAGAGTTCGATTTTGGTAGTTGTTTTAGATAAAAGTTTTCGTTTTGGCAAAACTATTCCATTTTTTATTTTGGTAGTTGTTTGCCAAAGAACTACGAAAACCGAACATTTTTTTATTTCGAACATTTTTGTCAAAAACTGATTTTTTTTTGCTAAAACAACTACTAAAATAAAACTTTTTTGCTAGAAAAAAATTGAAAAAAAAGTTGTTAAGAGTCTATGGGGTTCCACTCTAAAACCAATTGACAATAGAAGGAGTAGCCCAAGATCTTATATATTAACCCGGGAGGACACTGATATCCAATTTGGATGTGCACCTTAACACTTTTCCTCACGTGTAACCCAATCATCGGCGGAATTTTCATCGCCGGTATTAATTGTCAGAGCAACATTGTGCACCTTAACACTTTTATTCACGCCTCACGTGTAACCCAATCATTGGCGGAGTTTACATCGCCGGTATTAATTGCCAGAGCAACATCGGCGGGGTTACACGTGACTCATTAACTCGGGTCTGGCTCATGATACCATGTTAAGAGTCTATGAGGTTCCACTCTAAAACCAATTGGCAATAGAGGGAGTAACACAAGATCTTATATATTAACCCGGGAGGACACCAATATTCGATGTGGGTGTACACCTTAACAAAGTTATAAAAAAATTGAAAAAATTATCGAAAAAAAAAATAAAAAGTGTATCAAGGGGTAATTTAATCATTTTATCCTCCCAAGTTTGATTAAGGAACCCAACTTCTCAAAACTTTTATTTTTATTCCAAAACTTTTTTATTCACGTAGAAAATCGTCAATGATAACGGATCAGAGATCAAAATGCACCATTATATACATTTTCAGGGATCATTTTCGAAATAATACCACTTTCAAAGACCAAATCGTATCATTTCATTTATTGAAACTATTCCATGAATTTAGTGTAGTAATCTAATTAAACCGACTAAACAACACGACAATCGACAATCGACAATCGACTAAATATAGGAAGTAATTTAAATTAGAGGTGATGACACAGTAAGTTTGTAACACATGGTTGGTGACTTTATTATGATGGCCAATTGGAATAAAATTAAAGGCAGCAGAAGCTTCAGAGATAAAAGTATAAAACTACCGACTATAACATACAAATTAGATGAATGAAATTAAAAAAGTTAGATGGCATGATTAAAAGACACCAAAAGTATGGACATTTTGGGACCACGACAGTCTTAACTTGTTTTTAGGACTGTAAATATTTACCATACTTACTAAAATTAACTAAATAATTAATGTTATTGTTGAACGGTGTGGTTTCTTCTCTTGTCAGTTTACTCGTCTTTATACTTGGCTTAGATTTTTTTCCTTTTAGTAAAAAGTTTATTCTCCTGTCATTTGAGTCATATGCACCACAGCACCAGATGAATTACAAATCGAAAAGTAATATTTTAGTAAGAGTTTAATTTGTAAGGGAGATGAGCAAAATATAATATTCCTATGAAACTAGAAGTAAATTATATACTCCTTTCGTCTCTAAAACATTGTCATATTTTGACTTTTGTTGATTTAACATAACAAAATTTGACCACTAATTCTCATTAAACGGTAAGAAATAATATAATCTTGTAGGATATTGTTAAATTCGTCTCAATATACATTTATTAAAATATCACCTTTTTATAATTTTTCTCATGTAGAATAATAATATTTACTTTTTAAATCGTGTTTTGTTGACAATCTAAAGTCAAAATGTGACAATCATTTAGAGATGAAGGTAAATTACTTTATTTTTTTTAAAGAAAGAGCTTTTATTAATGAGAAAAAATTGCAGTTTTTTTAGCACATTATCATTATGCTATACCCTAGATCATTTTTAATTTAGATGATTTATAAAAATTAAGTTTGATGTTAGTATATATATTATTAGGGCAAACGGATCTGAATTATCACCTATGTTTCCAAAATGTTTCAGTAAATTATCGGTTTGGAACGTTAATCAAACTGATTTCACTGGCAAATTGGCTCGTTTATAAACCGGTTTGAATGTTCAAGTTCGAAATAAAATCATATAAAATCGGTTCTTTACTCACTGCATTTAAAAACACAAAAAATTGGCTCATTAATATGTTCGAGATAAAAATCGTTCGTTGGACCGCTAATTATTTAGATCGTAATCCACTTTCAGAATCAGATATTTAGGCTATGTTTGGTATATTTTTTAAATAAAAACAAATATTTTAAAAGATTTTAAAGAACAATTAAGTTCGATTATTTTGATTCAATCACAATTAATAAAAATCAGATAAAACTATAGACTAAATATATTTTGATTATCACAAAAAGGAAGTGAGAACGAATTAAGTTCCTCCTAAAACGGTCGTGGTAGTAAATTTATTCATGAGTTTCTAAAAGTAGTGAGTACAGTTGAGATTATAATTAGTGTCAGCTTGATGGATGAATAACTTGAATTGTTTGAGCAACCCGTGAGAATGCCTTCAGACATATCGCTAAAATGTGTAATTGTTACTATACTACACATGCATTTTAATAACAAAGCTCACGTGCATTAGAAATATCAATAAGTGAAATAGAATCTTATTAAGATTATCATCGAATATTGATCAGAGCAACAAGTTTTAATAATACTCACTCGTCTCATCTTACTTTTTTTAACAAAATAGAAGTAGTAGTAATCATCATTTCATGATGATTTTAAGGAATAATCATTTGTGTCTACCCATGCCCAATACAAAGAACCGGTGGCAGCATTTTGAATGTGTGTAAATGGAAAATGAAACATAATTAAGATTATGCCCTTAAAAGTAAAAGTTTGACATTTTACGTTTGATAGATAGAAATGGAATGACATATGTAGGAATCAAATGAAAGTTAATTGCGTCTTTTAATTTGATAAAAAAGAAATTGTCATTAAATTCCTTAGTTAATCTGATTATTTATTTGAAGTCTTAATTTATTATCTTCAATTTGGGGTTAATTGGCTATTACTTCACCGGAAGTAATTAAATAAGAAAAGTTTGATATGATCGCCCCTCTCATACACGCTTGTTATCACTACTTTACAAGTCCATAACTATTTTCAGGATATATTAATAATTTAGTTGTATTATGATTATTACTACATCATACCAAACTAATGAATGAATAATTATTAATGAGAATTCAGTCACATTACTATTTTCATATCAAACAAATTAAAGTAATAAGATTCACTAATTTGTTCATTTTCTTTATCTGTTCATTTACTTTAGTAATTCATTTCCTACGTTATTTCATTGTTGGCTACCAAATGCAACATTAATATGCATACATTTACTATTGATTTGATTTCATATAATAAAATTAAGTTGAAGTTTAGTCTTAAAATGTTGTCAATCAGTTCCCAAAACTAATGTTAATATAATCCTCCCACCAACATAAACATTTAACTTAGAGGAAAAAACATAAATGGAGTATTAAATATGGGGATCATAGTATAATTTTTTTTTAATTAGTCCTTGAAAGCAAGTATGCTTACAATAATATCGTTAATAATAATCAAAATCTCTTGATTTGAAACCTGTATCAGATAAAACTAAATTATAAGCTATGGGTTATCATACTATGATATTTATCTGTGTCACTTGTGAAGGAAAATAAATTGTCATAATGTAACTAGCATATATGTTAAAAATAACCTCAGTGGTATTTTGTGGCCAAATGTAACAATTCCTTTAGTGGAGGACGATCATGCATGTATGATATAACATGCAGTTGTAACATTTTCAAAAACTAATTTGAACCAATAATGCAATTATATAACATTAAATTTCAATTTAATCTCATTATATATATGGAACCAAATCAGTAATTAGCTTTATATATATATATATATATATATATATATATATATATATATATATATATATATATATATATATATATATATATATATATATATATATAAGACCTGTACAATACACATCATATTAGTTACTCTTTACTTAAAATAAAGTTAAATTAATACTCCAAAGTTAAATAATCTATAGTAAATAAAGAACGTGAAAATTTACATTATTTTCACTAATAATATGAGAAGAAAAATGATACTTATACTGTTAACAACAAGAAATTAGTAATATCCAAATCGGAAAAGAGAGTTAGTTATATCATCATTCTACCAAATTTTTACTAATAAGAACATTAAAAATCAAAGAAAATTGTGTGTCAAATGAAGACACATTTCATATATATACCGTGGCAATCAATTAATATATATAAATAAATATTAGAGTCAATCGGATAGTCTAGTGAAAAATGCTCTTGTTAGTGACCAGAAGGTCATGAGTTCGATACTAATCTTATCGTTAATTTATTAAAAAATATATATATATATAAATAAATATGTATTGCATTCATCAACGTCTTTGACCATAGATGAACGAGAAGTCAAACTTAAAATATAATGTGACGACTTTCAATCTTTTCACTTAATTTACGGACACCATGCAACTTAAACGTTAAAGAGAACACCTAGCTTTTTTCCCCCTAATGAGAGGAAATTGCCGAAATGGTCCCCGAAAGTGGCACCAGATTGCACTTTGGCCCTCAATAGTGGCACCGGTGCAGATTAGTCCCCGAAAGTGGCCAGAAAGTTGCAGTTTGGTCCCCAAGTTAACTTTTCCGTTATAATTTAACGTTGACACGCGGTTTTGGGGTTAAAATGGGGCAAAAACATAATTTTAAATACTTTAACTTACCTTAAGTTACTTTAACTTAGTTTTGGTGCCAAATTGCAATTTCCAACTCTTTTCCCTCCAAAAATAACTTTATTCCTCAATTTTTCCCTCCTAAATGAAATGTCTATATGAAGACCCAAAACCACAATTTTTTCCTCCATTTTTCCCTCCTCAATTTCTTCTTCAACTAAAATTTCTTCTTCTATTTATGTTGACATGTTTTGCAATAGAAAGTGGAGCCATTATATCCGAAATGAAAATTTTGATTTCATAAGTAATATTATTAACGTGGTTTGACCGTGTCTTTATTTCACGTGTTTAATATGTTTGACCCGTGTATTTATTTCACGTGTTTAATATGTTTGACCCGTGTATTTATTCACGTGTTTAATATGTTTGACCCGTGTATTTTTGGAGGGAAAAGAGTTGGAAATTGCAATTTGGCACCAAAACTAAGTTAAAGTAACTTAAGGTAAGTTAAAGTATTTAAAATTATGTTTTTGCCCCATTTTAACCCCAAAACCGCGTGTCAACGTTAAATTATAACGGAACAGTTAACTTGGGGACCAAACTGCAACTTTCTGGCCACTTTCGGGGACTAATCTGCACCGGTGCCACTATTGGGGGCCAAAGTGCAATCTGATGCCACTTTCGGGGACCATTTCGGCAATTTCCTCCCCTAATGAAGACAGGTTGTCTAAATTATTACACATACATTTTCCCACAATAATAATAATAATAATATATATAGTCAAATAGAAACAAAGAAGAAACACTATGTAGTACTTTATGGCTGTAAGCTACAATATCTTACATTTAAGACGATCAACTAAAATAGTCCGGTCGACCGATGTATGACTTTTTGCTTATATATTTGAGAAGACATCCACCTAACTCACCACTAACGCCGGAAAGGGTTCTTCCCTTTTAGCTTCATGTTTTACTCAACCTGCATGCTTCACCAAAAAACTCTTCCACCCTATTCACTATTCAATAATGTGAATGTACTCAACAGTTTATTTATTTGTTTCGAACGTGAAATCGTTACACTAACGATAACTCTTGCGCACCCAGTAACCTATTCCTGGAGTATAAGAAGGAGAATTCAATTGCATGGGAGATGTATCTTATCTAATCAAGGACCAGATCTCTCCTACAGAGCGTGATTCTGTTCTTGTTAGGTTTAATTACAATGAAATAACTTCACAAACTTGAAGAGCAACCTGAATCTACAACTACATCCCCGAGCGGCAGTCAAACGGCGAGGGGCTCGTGGTACCTGTTGCCCACTCTTCCTCCTCTGCTTTGAGAACCGTTGATAAATTGGATAAAAAAAATTCTTTTTTTATCTTATGATTAATCAAGATAAAAAAAATACAAATCTCACAATAAATCTTAAAGGGGAGCCACTTTAACACAAAGGTTACCTATTTATGAGAGTTTAATTTAATTTGTGCCCGAGACATTTGATTGCCAGCACTTAAGTGTATATATACATGCATATAATTCATCTCATTTATTTAATTTGATTACATAAAGTTATCACTTTAGTTAATTAATTTCAAAAAATTGTAAGGGCTAACGACCAATTTCACAAAATCAATAATATTTTTCAACTAACTAAAACTCAACAATATTAATATATTCTATATTACTAGGTAGAGTTGTGAAACTAAGTATAGAATCTTTTATTGATCGGGACTAAGTAGCCACATCCATATGAGGAGAGAGGGCACACTTCATAATCAAAAGAGACACCAACTTAAAATCAATTGGTGTTAAGTGGAATAGTTTCCTTATTAAGTGATGAGCTCTCTCCTTTATTTTCAACATGGAATTCTCAAATGTGTCAATTTGGGCTCATTTGGAATAATCTTAACAGACGGCATATAGAAGCAGTCACCATAGCTCAAGATGAAGAAATTTAGTTCAGGTTGTACATAAGTCAGACCAAGCTCGAGATGGAGAAAGTTAAGCTCAATTTGGCCACTTGTTGAGCCAAGGGGTCGGGTCGGCTTGGTGTATATGTTTAATGAACTTCGCTTCGAGCTATTTCACTTGATTAAAATAACATCCAAACCTCAAAGATAATCAATTATAAATATAAACAAATTGTAATCGTTAAATAACAAAAGGAATTTAATTTAACTTTAATTAATGGGACGATATATACACAATGTTAAGAGTATATGGAGTTCCACTCAAAATCTTATATATTGACATGAGAGGACACCAACTTCCGATTTACACTTTCCCTCACGTGTAACCCAATCGTCGGCAGAATTTTCCTCGCCGGTATTATTTGTCAGAACAACATCGGCGAGGTTACACGTGCCTCAATAACTCGGACTTGGCTCTAATATCATGTTAAGAGTCTATGAGTTTCCACTCTAAAACCAATTGACAATAGGGAGAGTAGCCCAAGATCTTATATATCAATTCGGGAGGACACTGACTACTTCTGATGTGGGAGGTGTATCTTAACAATATGAAACCAGAAACACCACTAACAGTATAAATCGAGCGAACTGTTCGTATGACTCGATCCATCCACAAGTCTATCGTAAGTCCGTAACAAGTCAAGTTTGCAACATGTAAGTTGATTTGTCATAATAGTCGGCGCGGCCTTCAAAATCCTACTTGGATATGTTCTTACCTTAAACAGTATAAAGGTAGTTAATTTGTCGATTCGTCGACATAATTATGGTCGGAAATGTGTATTCATGTTCTAATTAGTACTACTAATCCATACGTACGAGGTCTTAATCAATTTCCATCTCGTGGACCTTGAGTAAGAATTAAGATTATGAGTCCTCCAAAAAGAATGTTATCGATTAATCATGCTTTAAATTTAACCTGCAAAGATAATGTTGATATTTTCATCCAATGTCACTAATCATTACTCTCACAATTCATCCCCGTGACCCCGACCATAAATTATTGATTTTATACACAAATATATTTATCAGTATTTAGAAAGGATATATAATTAAGAGCTTTATAATAATATGATTACATATAAAGATAAAGAAGGGAAAACAAATCAGCAAACCGTTATAGTCGGTAAGATCAATTCACTGAAATTTAGTTGACAAATTTTAGATTGTTTTAATGACTTTTCTTTTTCTTTCTTTGTAAATTAGCGATGAGGTGAGATTCGAACTCAGAACTTTTTTGATCACTAGCGAGAGCCTTTTCCACTAGGCTATTCGAGTATCTCGTTTTAATGACTTTTCTTAAGTAAAAAGGGGTGTGTAATAAAGTAAAGTAGTTGATACTCCCTATATTATTTAATTTCCTCTAAAAACTTGATTTGCAAAAAAGAGTCGTTAAATATAATTCTTATATGTTTCACAATGTTATTCAGTGCTCCTTTTGATGTCATTCGTAAGTTTTCTTATTCATTTTTACTTGTCATTCTAACTATTTATAGATTGTTTAAGTATCTAAAAATTTATAAAAAACTACTTTCAATTAAAAATGTAAACAGACAATGATTGAAACTATATCATGATTGGTTGGTACTAATTTAATGAAAAAGAATAGTCACATAGTTCTTGACAATATAAAAATACAATTTTCTATGCTAAACTGATGAGAAGTATTTTTGAACAAAAAATGTTATTTTAGGACGACAACTAAAAATGAACCAATGGATTATTGTTTTTCGTATTAAAGATAGGTGAACATTTTACATTAATAGCATTATTCAAAGTTATTAAATGGTTCTTATTTATTTCTATAAATGGTCTATTATACTAAAATGAAATTGATTATTACTTCATCAGAAAAATATTTAATACTATCTCCACTTTTTTTTTCTGTGTCATCTTTACAACGTTCATGCCAATTAAGAATCGTTTATGGATGAATCACATTTTACATATATTCCTAATAAATCATTAGAGCAACATTTAGTGAGTCTCTTCGTATTAGAATTTTTATTATTATGCATCATTCATTAAATAAAGGCTTATTAAGAAAAGACAATTAAATATTATATTAAATAGAGGCTGAAAACAAAGTTATTTTACGTGGCGAAAGTAGTAGTATTTAAATATGGATATCGAAAGAAAAAGTGCCCAAAATAGCATAATTAACAAATAAAAGAAATAAAAGTAAAATCTTTTAATTAACTTACAAACTAAATAGACTATTAGAGAATAATTAGATTAATTACAAATCAATAAAATATCAACACATAAATAATACTTTCTCCATTTTTAAATTAATCGAAACAAATATATTAAGATTTTTTTTTGCGTAATAAAAAATTATGAATAAAGGAATTTTTAAATTGAAAAAACATCCATATTTACTTATGAATGAAGCGAATAGTAAAAACGTGAAGCTATTGTTGTCACATCATCAAATTTCTAAGTGAGGTGATATTAGTGAGAGCTCAAAATATTCAAAATGATCATCGTGCCGTAACTGTTCACTATGCCTTCTGTTTTGAGCATGAAACCAGTCAACGTTAATTCTTCTCAAACTATTCATTTTCATTATTAGGAATTGCCTTCATCGTATGAAATCGCATATGAAAATGGAGTAATAAAAACAGAACTTTTTTTTCCTACCTAAATTAGTGAATATAGACATTTTGATCACTAACAAAAACGTTTTGCACCAGGCTATTCGAACTGAACTTGAATAATCAACCAAACATTTCATACCAGTTTTCACATGGTCGCCTGTATCATACTTTTCCTATCTACTAACATCGTCTTTATTCAAGTGTAAAAGTCTTTGGGCACACAAAAGTACCAATCACACCTCACATTGTCTAACATAGCCGACTAAACCACATATCAAATGACTTCGAAGTCAACTTGTATCTACTCAAAGATGAAAAAACCATTCCACAACATTCATATTAGCACGACATCAACGCGCGTTTCATGAGTGTTTTTAGTATAAGAACAGTATCAAACTCATAGAACATGTGTTCGATCGAACGTGAACCTTGTACATTCATGTAAAAATAGTTGCCAATCAGCATCCAATGAGACAATTAGTTAACACAAAAATTGAATTGTATTAGAGATCATGTTAAGTTAAAAGTGACTGAAATTACTGCAACAAAACTACTTCTTACATTTCAGTTTTTTCAATTTTATGAAATACTCTGCTAACATTATTTGTGAAATAAATAGTATCCGATCATCTAGATTATAGATGGACAAAATTGCCAAGAATTTGGCTAGTATAATTTGATTCATTAGTACAAATTATATTATAGAGCCATTAAAGCATCAACTACACCAAAATCACCTAAATCATCAATATCTTTGAGGTAATCACCCTTGTCATCAAGAACATCAAAGCTTCCTCCAAATTGTTCTCCAAACAAGAAGTTGTGAGCATCAACATCATCAAATCCACCTCCAAAATCCCCCATCCAATCATCAAAATCATTAGCAAGAAACTGGACATCATCACTTGATGCATCTTTCAACATTGGATTTGGTTGATGTTCTTGCTCTTGTTGTAAGAATAAACTTTCATCAAGAGAAGAGAAATCCATTTGCAGAAACTCTTTGTTGTTGTATGGCATTATTAAGTTGGTACCATCTTGATTATCCCAAAGATTATCATCAACAAATATTGGATCAATTGGAGGTGATGGGCAATGATGTTGTTCAATGTTTTGATTTTCTTGGCTTGGTTCTGAACTGCACCCTGCTTCTTCTTCGCTCACCGGACAATTATTATTCCTGAATCTCAACACTGATTTAGGTGAACAGACGTTATGTGAATGTGACTCTGAATCATCTTCAATAGATTCATAACTCGAAACAGAAGATGTAACTTTCTCTTTAGTAGGTGGGGTGATGAAGTTAGTCAAAGCATCCGGACCACGTATCTTGATAGCGGCATTATCATAAACCATAGCAGCCTCTTCTGCAGTATCATAAGTCCCCAGCCATAGCCTGGCACGTTTCGCGGGGTCTCTGATCTCCGCGGCCCATTTGCCCCAGGGTCGTTGCCTGACCCCGCGAAACTTCCTCGGGTGGGAAGACTCTTTCCCACCCGACTTCTTAGCCTTCTGGACTGGTTCGGGGGCTCTCTTTTTCTCTGTATTAATCTTACTGCACTTACCCTCTGGGAGAATGCTGATTTCATTAATGTAACGCTTTACGCGTTGCCTCCCGAACAATGACTCCTCCTCCTCGCTCTCGGAGTCGGTGGCGTCGGGGTCGGTCACGGATATTCTGATGGTCTTGAGTTTTCTGAGACCATCGGAACTGTTCTTGTTCGAGGATTTAACGAGTTTTGTGGTGATGTTAGTGTGCTCTGTGTATTTGACTGGACATAATAATCCATAGTCCATTTTGCCAAATTAGTTGTCAGTTGAGCGTGCGGACAAAAAAGGAGAAGTGTTTTTTTTGGAGGTGTGTATGTAATGAACTGGAGAATAGAAATAGTGAGTGAAATCTTGAAGGAGAAGCTGAAAATAAGGTGAAAATCTGACAAAAGAGAAATTAAAGGTACGTTAAAAGAAGTTCACTAAAGGAGAAAGGTTGAAGAAAGATGTGATTAGGTGCTAAACTTTGAGAAATCTCCCTTTGCAGAAAGTGAAATTAATGGAGATTTGCAGAAAGAATAAGAATTTTGAGTCTTAAAAGGAAGGCCTCGTGTGTGTGTGTGTGTATTCAAGGTTGAGAAAAAATTTGTGTGTGGAGCGTTTTGTGTTCGAGTGTGTTGATACTGGTGTTTTATAGGATCCTCTCAGGATTAAATTAGAAAATAATGGCCACAAAACAATTAATACTGGTTAATGAACATAAATGGTATTATAATTAGTGCGCATATGTTATATGTGTGGTAGGCCACATATTAAGAAAGTATATAATGGGTGTGGCAATTGGGGGGTTTTGATTCTATAAGAATTGGAAATATATATTTTACCAATATTTTTTATTTCTATAATCCAATAATGTCTTTAATGAATAAATATCATCGTACATTCGTACCTGTATTCATAATTACATTTTAGGGAAAGTCGGTTTAAAATAATTATATAAATTTGGTATTCATTCATTTCCAAATTGTGATAGACATTTGACTTTTCAGAGATATAAATATCTTTAAAAATTATAAAAAGTTAATATTTGAGAAAAGTGGATTTCACATGATTATATTATTTGTTACCGATTAATTGGTCAAATTCTTAAAAATATGACTAAAATAATTGAAATGAAAATTAGAATTTTGGAGGGAGGTATTATTTATTTACAAAACGGGTTACCTAATAGTCAAGCTCGTACAATTATAATTAATTCTGTCTAAAATCTTTTCACTTACCAAAAAATATGGGTAAATAAATAAATAATTTTCCTAAGATTCTAAAAATATCTGAGTAGTATCTTAGCTGGGTTTGTCTGTGGGGGCGGGTAGCTATTATTATGATATGAAGAGGCCGGAACCGGACAACTCCGGCGAGAACACGACCACTCGCCGCATCTCGAAAAGTGTGTCGGAAGGTGACACGTGGCGGAGTGGGTCCCATAGTAGCTATGGTCCAATGAATGAAATGTAGTGAGAGTGAGTCAGCATCCTCAATGCTAACATTTCGAAGTCCGTGTGGCTATCACGTGAGGCCCAGGATGCTCGGCCCAGTTTAAAAATATTCATATGTCAGTCAAACTTCAAATTCTATTTAACTCATTTCTTTAACCAACTTTCACTAAATGATGGTAATTCGACACTGTAACTTACCCTATTAATTTGGGAATTAACCATAAATTTGAGGTGCTGTTTATTTTTGGACATCATTAATTACAATTATACGCTATAACCATGGGATCTTGCCATCTTGGGATATAGCAACGGCAAATATATTGCTATTGTTATTGCTTAACAGATTCTAAAGTATTTTTTATTGAATGATAAGAGTTAGTTGTTCATTCGATAATGGGACGTAGTTGCACTGTAATTTTAAATAGTTACATTGTTGTAGATTAGTCTTTCAAAATAACAAAATTGTCGCAATGTGGTCTCAAGAAGTAACAAGTGTTGAAGTATGGTTCAAAAAATAGAGATAAATGTACAACATTTGTAACTTTCGTGAATTATGTTCCAATACTTGTGCACTGACTAATCTGCTGCAACAATGTAACTACTGTGAAACTATAGTATAATTCATGACCCCACTATTTACGACTAACTTGACAATTACCTCAAATGACAGTCACAAGCTTTTAAAACAAGAAACAAATATAAATTTTAAATTTCATATTCTATTCAATTAACATAACACACAATTAGTTAATTCATGTCCAATTGTTAATTATTGAGCGAATTGTTGAGTAGTAACTTACATAGAAAATAATTTAGATTCAATGTTATTGGGCAAAAATAAAAATTGTTTCCAACAATTACCTACTGAATTTAATTGAATAATTTTTCACTTCAGCAAGTGAAGTTCTATGAACGAGTCAACCAGGTTCAATGTTACTTTTACACAGATTTGGAAAGAAAAAATAGGTGATTTCCGAACTTTGTGGGGTTGCCAAATTTATTGAAACGTATGAAAATAAATTCTCTTGGATAAATCATATACCTTTATTACTAATATTTTAATAAGTAAAAAGTAGATAATTCGAGCAAAACAAAATTTATAGAAATGTATTAATTAAAATAAATTTGGTACATGCATGTAAATTATCATTGAGCTGAACTGAAACTTTCGCTTTTGAGTTAATCAATTGGTTTAGTGGTAGTTGAACTGAAACTTCTGGAACTCAACAGTTCGAATCTTAAGAGAGGGTTGAGAATCGATGTAATCTATTAAAAATTAACAGCGGGCTGAATTTAATACATTTTTATTTTATTATGTGCTACATTTTGATCATGAATAACATGAAAATACAACAAAATAATATTATTAAGAATATAAAGGAATTCATTGATATTAAATATGTACTTCTTATTTGTTAAATAATAAATAAAATTAATTAACAATAAAAAAAGAAATATTTAAATTGTATTGCAGGGAACATGTTTTAAAAGATAAAATGATTTAAAAAAAGTTTGAAGTAATAGTAGTAGATATCAATGAGGATAAATGTTCTACAACATTGTACATTTTATTTGGAGCTAATAACTGCTCTCTTTATTTCGTAATACAAGACTTTTTTTATTTTTCATGTCCAATTTTTTTTTGGATGAAAGTTGGCTTTATTGATAGAATTTAACAAGGACACAACTTTCATGTCTAATTTTGATTAATAATAGTTAATTAATTAAAATATAAAAAGTTATTTTTATTAAAGTCTTCTTCAATATAAATTTATCAATATATACTTTATATTTTTTAAAACTGAAAAATAATTATTAATTGATGGTCAAAGCTGAACACTAAAAAACGAAAACATCCATTAAAAGAAATGGATGAAGTATTTTGCAACCCCAACTCATACAAATAGATAGTGTAGTACACATGCTGTCAATTTAAGCGACCTTGACTAATTGTCGTTTTACTCATCTACACATTTATAAAGAAAATGTAATAACAATAAACAAATGCATGTAAAATTAGCAACTTAGTATGTAAAGAAATAGGGAGTATTTTCTCTTGTATGTGAAGTAATGTAGTTTTTTTACCGCACTAAAGTGTAAAAACCATGGCGGCAACCTAGGAGTCGGCACCAAATATAAAATGGTTATCGTACGGGTCCTCTGGGTTTTACCTAGTTTTCTATTTCCGTATCTCAAGACAGTAAACGGACAAGTTGATTTTGAGCCTCGAGTGTTGTTTCTCTCCCAACAATTCTATTGTCAATTTGTCATTAGCCTACACGCTCATACTTCAAAAGCTGAGACTATTATTATAGCTCTCTCTACGAGACCTATTCTTTGTCTACACTATTTTCATTTTTACCGCACACCATTTACATAGCCACATGATGGCTCATGGATGTTCGATGCTATGAATTATGATATTAAATTGTGGATGCTCTCATTGCAATTAGAGAACTGGCTACATACCATTATCATTAGACCTTGTAGTTTGCCTTAGCTTGACTCACAAGACTTCCAAATAAACTACTATCTCTTTTTATTTTCCTTGAGTTTTTTGTTTTAATATTTTGAAGTAAATGACAACATCCATAAATGTGTTGAAGTCATTCTAACAGTTAATTTGTTGATTTGGTCTCTCATTCCT
Source organism: Echium plantagineum (assembly GCA_003412495.2). Lineage (NCBI taxonomy): Eukaryota > Viridiplantae > Streptophyta > Magnoliopsida > Boraginales > Boraginaceae > Echium > Echium plantagineum. Next base: position 15,397,921 of record CM016563.1, on the reverse strand, counting down.
AGATTATTAGTACTCCTCAAAAGTGACATATTTGTTGCAGTAGTCTAATAGCATTTTTCCGTTCATCTTAATCAATAACAATAAATAAAATAGGGACTAAAATTGTACCTTTAGTACCAATTTCGAGTGAATTGCACAAATAGTCCCCGATAGTGTCACCAAGTTGCAGTTTAGTCCTCAATAGTGGGACCATTGCGCGCAGTTTAGTCCCCAAAGTGGCAAAAAGTTGCAGATTATTCCTCACGTTAACTATTGAGTTAACTTTTAACACCAACAGGCGATGAGAAGTTAAAGTTGGAGCAAAAAATGATTTTTTTTTTTTTAAGGCATAAACTCATTTTTGGTGTTAATAATTAATGAAGTTTTGCATTTCAGCTTCATAATGAATTTTCATGAGACACTAAAATGAGTTTATGTTTTAAAAATTCATTTTCTGGTCCAAATTTGACCTCTCATACTATAGTGATGTTAAAAATTAACGGAATAGTTAACGTGGGACTGATCTGCAACTTTCTTACCACTATCGCGGACTAAACTACAACGGTGTCACTATCGGGGACTAAACTACAACTTCGTGACATTATCAGGGACTATTTGTGCAATTGGCTTTACCAATTTCAGGAATCATTTGCGCAGATCAAATATTTACAGGGACTAAACTTCAACTTACACATATTATGTAAGACCATTTTGATAGCCGTTCAAGTTGCCCGAGAATCACTGTTCTAAGCCCGAAACTAGCAAGTTATGTTATTGCTATAGTTAGCTTGGTAAGATCAACTAGCTTACTAGCTAGGTCAACTATTGAGATTGGTAAACTATGAGATGATTGTGATCGAGTTAGAAGAAGCTTTAATATGTCAAAATGTTGTTATTAGAACATTAATTTGTTTGAATAATACCTATAAAGTCCTCGACATGGGCATGTATAGAGCCAAGTGAAGCTTTAATAACGTAAAACAAACTCTACATGGAGCTCCACCAAATACGTACGTACAAGTTACAACATTTGTCTAAATACGTTTGGGTGTTTGACTCAACAATATGTTATGATATGTATTATTATGTCTCATTATTTTAGCCACGTTCAAAACTCAGCAACAAAACGCCAAAATATACAATATACTCCCTCCGTTTCTTTTTATTTGATTGTTTGAGCATTTTTTCTATGTTTCTTTTTATTTGATTGTTTACAATTTCAATGCACTTTTTACAATCCCAATGCACCTTTTTACAATTTCAATGCACCTTTTTACAATTCCAATACACATTTTTACAATCCCAATGTAATTTTTCACAATCTCTTAATAAAGTACTTTTTCCCCAAACAATCAAATAAAAAGAAACGGAGGGAGTAATATAGTTTGCTTTGGTTAAAAGAGTAAGTATTCCATAATAGGAATTTATTGAACTTTTTTTTAATTTCTTAAAACATAAAATATATTATGTCATATTAATCAAATGGTCCTCGAAAATGTGATCGAGTTATTATTTAGTCCTTAATAATTTAAAAGTTGGGATTTAGTCCACAAAAATGACAAACAGTTACAAATCAGTCCAAAAAATAATTGTGTCTGACCGTTCACCTTATTTTTGTGGTAAAATTACAATTTTACAAAGTTTGCACCCATTAATTTTGATTTTTCTAATTTCTTTATTTTAACTCCGATTTTGACGATTCAAAATGCGTCGAAAAGCTCTTTTCAACCACTTTAATAATATGAGATAAAATTTGAAAAATTATAACTTTTACAAATATTATTTCCAGATATAAAGATTTACTAAATATTTTGTCAAAAATTACACTATATGATTTTGATTTTGACTAAATTCTTTCGTTTTAAATCCAATTTTGACGATCCAAAATGCATCAGAAAGTTGTTCTCAACCCCTTTAATAATATAGGATAAAATTTGAAAAATTATAACTTTTACAAATATTATTTCCAGATATAAAGATTTTAATAAATATTATGTCAAAAGTTACTCCATATAATATTGATTTTGCCTTAATTTGTTCATTGTAAATCCGATTTTGACGATTCAAAATGTGTTGGAGAGCTCTTTTCAACCCATTTAATAAATTGGATAAAGTTTGAAAAATTATAACTCGTACAAATATTATTTCCACATATAAAGATTTTGGCAAAATAATATATTTTGTTAAAAATATTATTCCCAAATACAATATTACAAATAATATTTTGTCACAAATATTATTTTATAAAAAACTTTATATCTGGAAATAATATTTGTAAAAGTTATAATTTTTCAAAAATATTATTAGTGGGGTTGAAAAGAGAAGTACGACTACACAACCAAAGGAATTCCTCACTCTCATATAGGTTAACGAGGGCGAGATACTATTTCACCAATCGAGTCACAGGTATCTAATATATTCATACCTAACATCTTTCCTATGCATTTTGAATCGTCAAAATCGGAGTTGAAATGAAGAAACTAAGGCAAGATCAAAATTATATGGATTAATTTTTGACAAAATATTTATTAAAAGCTTTATATCTTGAAATAATATTTGTAAAGGTTATAATTTTTCAAATTTTATCCCATATTATTAAAGGGGTTGAGAATAGCTTTCCGATGCATTTTGAATCGTCAAAATCGGAGTTAAAACGAAAGAATTTCGACAAAATCAAAATCAAACTCCCTCTATTCCACTTTAATTGACGTTTTAGGAATTCATGTCAAATTTTTACTACAAATTACTTTATATTCATTAGTCCAAAAAATATAAAATTGATATAATTGAATTCGTTTTTCAAAATACTTTCATAATATTATTTTTTTGTAATTTTCTATAATGTATATATAAATTAATTGATGATTGAAGTTGTGTTTCGAAAAGCGTGAAGTCAATTAAAGTGGATTGGAGAGAGTATGGTGTAACTTTTGACAAAATATTTAGTAAAATCTTTCTATCTGGAAATAATATTTGTAAAGTTATAATTTTTCAAATTTTATCTCATATTATTAAAGGGGTTGAAAAGAGTTTTTCGACGAATTTTGAACCGTCAAAATCGGAGTTAAAATGAAAATTAAGGCAAAATGAAAAATAATGGGTGCAAACTTTGTAAAATTATAATTTTACCCAAAAATAAGGTGAACGGTCAAAGTGTACCGGTGCGGCGGTGCCATTATTTTTTGGACTGATTTGCAACTGTTTGACATTTTTGTTGACTAAATCCTAACTTTACAACTATTGGGGATTAAATGACAACTCGATCACATTTTCAGAGACCATTTTACCAAAAATCTCTTACAAAATTAGATTACGAATTCTCATCAAACGATAAGAAATAATATAGTCTTGTGGGATCTTGTTAGATTCGTCTCTATATATATTTTTGAAATATCAACTTTTTATAATTTTTTCGCATGTAGAGTAAGAAATATTTACGGTTTAAATCTTGTTTCGTTGACCAAGAAAAATCAGAATGTAACAATCATTTAGAGATGGAGGGAATATATAATTTGCTTTGGTTAAAAGAGTAAGTATTCCATAATAGGGATTTATTGAACTTTTTTTTAATTTTTTAAAACATAAAAGATATTATGTCATATTAATTAAACATTTTAGATTGAGCATAATCATTAGCAATATAGCATGCTTTCTTGGACATGCATTATGAATTTATAGCACCTTAATTATAATTTATCACTTTGTAATAAGCTGAAATCTTAATTTATTAAGTTATCAATTGAAATTAAGAATTTGATATAGAATTCATATGTTAATATATATATATATAACTAATAAAAATTAATTAATACTCCATAATTGATACTTTATAAAAGAGCAAATTTCTGAAATGGTATGTGAAAGTGGATTCAGGTTGCCTCTTGGTCCTTGAAAGTATAAAAGTTAAAAATCAGTTCACAATATTGGCCAACGGTTGCAAATTGATCCAAAATTTAATCAAGACATTAATTTTTAACGCCCCAATAGCGGTTGTAGTTCACTCATAAGGTAATTCTATTATTACTGTTTAAACGTATTAACAATGCGTGTAACTCACAAGGTGCGTTGCCCGTTAACATTTAATAGCGTCCTTAAATTTTAGACCAATCTGCAACCATTGACAAATATCGTGGACTGATCTCCAACTTTTGTACTTTTGGGAACCAAAAGACAACCTGAACCCACTTTCGAGACCATTTCAGCAATTTGCTCCTTTATAAAATACGATTTTTCTAAAATGTGCCTTTAGGGTACAGGTTAAGCATTAAAGATGGCAACAAAATTCAACATACATAAACAAACAAGCTAACACATTTTGAATGCAAATTGATTATCAAATATTTTCCTTTATTGACTTCTTAACATGTGTTGTAAAGGTATATAACAATAAAAATATTATTTTATACTTTAAAGAATAACATATTAAAGGAATTAGGCTTTTTAGCCGAATGTTCGTGCTTTGTTATCTTTTCTATGTGGTCTCTTCATTATCAATTGTTTTCTTGCTTGCCCATTCAAGTTGTGTTTTTTGCTCCCTTGCCTCATGAGTCATTATTTTCAACTTTAAAAGACAAAATGAAAATTATACGCTAATGTTACTATGATAAAAAAAAAGCACATTTTTCTTTTTGTAAATTAGCGATGAAGTGAGATTTGAACCTAGGACCTTCTGGTCACTAACGAGAGCCTTTTCCACTAAAATTCCACCCTTCTTTTTCGATACACCCATATGACCCACCCCACCCCAACCTAATACATGCCACTATTTCTAAATGCAGCATATGATTTTGGGTAAACTGAAGTCAAATGGCATCACAACCAAGATCTTCATATGATTAATAAGTGACTAGTAGCAATAAATTCAACAATTTTTAATTAGTCCATAATTAAGTTAATTATTCATCGAACCCTGGGATCTCTTGAATCGAGTGATGACAGCCAGCTAACAATACTCGTCTTGTTTTTCTTCCACTGCCCATTCTCACTAATTAACAATTTGGCTTTTGACTCATCGTAACGTTTTTTCTTTAGTCATAATCCGATCAACTTGTTCATCATATTTTTCTTAATCGTGCTTGCTTGCACTCTGACGATCTTCTATGTAGAATCTAACGTATGAATATTTTTACATAAATTAAAAAATATATATATATTAAAAATATAAAATGTCAATTTAATTGTCATTATATTGTTAGTTAGTTGATATTTCAATGAAAAAATAAGTACATAAAAATTGTAAAACTGCAACTAAAAAATAAAACTGAAAGTCCAAAACATCATAGTATAAAGAATGGATGGAATACCAAATTATAGAATTATAGATTAAAATAAATCAAATTAATTATTCTGCAATCGATATTTTTAAAGCTTGTTCACAATAATTTTAAAATCCATTGTAATATACGGTCACAGTCAAAATTAAACGATATTGAACGTAGTACATAATACTCACAGTTGAGATCACTGTTAATAATAAACCATCACATAATTGTTGAAATGATTTTATATAATTTAGTACTTTTAGCTAATTATTTGATTTGCACAAATAATTTCTAATATCTTTTGAAAATGTGTATTTTAGTTTCTTTTATGATAAATTTTTTCCTGCGAACGGCCGGTATGATGATCTAGCCAGGGATCCAGTTAATCAACTAACTTTCAAAAAGTTTCATTTGATCAATTAACTTCTTAAATCATTCCCATTCACCATATTAGTCAATTATAATTTTAATTATCAACTATTTATATCCCGTGGTCATTAACCAGGGACAAATTAGTAATTAGAAGTGGGGTTGAATTGGGGATTTGGAGTTATTTAATGGGATTAATTTTCCCATGAAATTAGTATGTGAAACTGCCCCTGATTCGTGATCACGTAACGTAGTTAATCAATAATTAACATTATAATAGACCAATATACTGAATGGAAATAATTTAATAAAAACTAAGTGATCAATTGAGTCCCTGACCTAAAAATAAGCGATCATTATCTCGACCATTTACCGAATTTTTTCAATAAACTGTGACTTAAATTTGAAATGAGCAACGGGCAACCAAACAAGTGCAAGAGAAAACATGAATTGAACCCCAAGTTTACTAATTAATCCCTATATATAAAATGAAGTATATATATGTGGTAATGGTACTAGTATGAATATATAAGCAGCATTAATTAGTAGATCTATTCTTAAAAGGAGGGCCCCTTGGCACTTACCATGCACCATTGCATCTTTATATTGGTAAGAGCGTTTGATATTTTGAGAGGAACGAGAAGTAACACCTTAATTTGCTCGGACTTTCATGCAAATTGCAAATTCAAACAAGGCAAGCCTACAATACATTTATAACAGAATCTTGTTATTAGTAATAAAAACATGCCAGTAATACTGTAATAATAGTAGTCATGTCTCCCATAACAAACGAATGCCTATACGTAAGCGTGATTAAGAAGCTAGAGATGTTGGTCTCTAACTAATGGATTTTATTAACTCTACTTGTACCATGCTAATAATCAATTCACTCATGCATGCATACAATGGAGGATTTATATAGGTTCCGTTCTGTTCAGTCGAATTAATAATTATTTTTTTAGAAAAGCAAAAAAAAATATATATATATATATATAAAAATTAAGATTTGTATTTATAATTTTAATATATTTAAGTATTTCAGACCACCATTCAAAAAATTTATCAATTTCAAACATTCAATCTAAAATACATAGATTCATTACTGATTTATTGATCACCTCTTCGGGATTCTATATAAGATTTTTGATAAGAATATATATGAATCTAAATGATATGATTATGCATAATCAAACCAGGCAAAGACTTATCATCTATATCCCCCATTAGAGAGTGCGAGGGTACGTGAAGTAATAGATGATATGGTCCAAGCCAAAATAAATTCTAATAACTTGAGAAGTTGTTTGTATAGAACACATTCCTTACTTTGATAAGTTACTTAATTATTTGCCCGCCTCGAGTTAATTACATTACTTCAAGCAATTCAAACTTCAATCCTGCATTCCTACCCCCAAAGGTGTAAAATAGTGGTAAGTATAGGGTAATTGGGGTGGAGACATTCATACCACTTGGTTTGAATCCATGTTTATATGCATTTTTTATATGGAAAGTCGGTATCCTCCCGGGTTAATATATAAAATTTTGACTTATTCTCTTTATTGTCAATTGGTTTTAGAGTGAAACCCAATAGACTCTTTACATGGTATCATAAGCCAAGCCCGAGTTAATGAGGCACGTGTAACTCCGTCGATGTTGTTCCGGCAAATAATTTCGGAGAGGAAAATTCCACCGACGATTGGGTTACACGTGAGGGATAGTGTTAATATGCACCTCCCACATCGGAAGTCGGTGTACTCTTGGATCAATATATAAGATCTTGGGCTACTCCATCTATTGCAAATTAATTTTAGAGTGGAACCAGGGGCAGATTTAGGAGTGGTCCATGTATGTCATGAACCACCCCAAATCACAAAAGAAGGTTGGCTTAGATGGTTTATGCTCCCCAATTTTAGTTGAGCATCAGGGTTCGAATCCCCATTAAACTATTTTAATATGTTTTCGCCTATTTTAAACAAAGTCTTCCTTTTCCTATTATTTTTTATAGTTCAAATACAAATAAAATCTTTAGTTTAAATGGTAATATGGTTAACATTTCACAACATCAACTTGAGTTTGAATCCTTGCACGGTTTTTTTCCCTTGTTTTGTATCAAAAATTTGAAAAAGTCTCAATGGTGGAGTTAATGGTGTTTTTCTTTCACATACCTTAGGGAATTTCCTAATGTTGCTATTAATAAGCTTAAAAAATTGTTAGAAACATCGAAAAAAAAATTTATGATTAATTATTTATAAATGAAATTTTATCTATGTGATATATGATCATAAGGTACTTGATTCAAAACAAAAAATAATTGAACCAAATGCGCTTATTTTGTATATTTTTATTTATAATTTTTTCTTCTATTATTTGTTATTAAGGGATCACCTTAAATTTTGATTCTTGATCCGCCCCTGAGTGGAACCCCATAGACTCTTAACAATCCATGTAGAGACGAGTTAGTCGAATAGCTTAGTGGAAAATGCTCTTGCTAATGACCAAAAGTCCTGAATTCAAAACTCACCTCATCGCTAATTTACAAAAAAAAAAAAAACATTCTAGTGATTTTAAGAAACATCCTTCAAATTACCACTTGCTCAGCCTAATGGCCTCTGCCTCTGGTAAAGAAGATTTTAACTTCCTTGAAAAAAGCTTTTAACTGTTATATATGTGCTCTAATTATGGCAACAGTTGATTAAAATACTAAACTGTGTTTACATTCTAGTGATAGTGTTACTAATAAAATTACATGATAAAGTTTGAAGTACTTATAAAATTGCATCAAGATAAAAACATTTTTTTTTGTTAGGACAAGGATTGTAATTATGGTGTGGTTGCTTCACATATATAAAAAAATTACTCCGTATATAGATTTTTTCCATTCAATGAGCTCAACAGAAACATCTGTAGTGGAATTATAACGGAAGTTGTGGTTAATTTGTAAGGACCTCCAGGAAATATATAATATGTTGAGTGGGCCTATTCCGGTGTGGGCCTGCACTGACACTTCAGTTTTCAAGCTACCGGCGAGGTTCATGCCCTCCGGCGACCCACTCAATTTCACGTGGTCTACTTCATGGCTGACGTGGTTGCACCACATCTCCATCTATGTACTCGACAAATCCTAATTTATGAGACACTCGAACACTTACATCAGCTTCCTTAATTTTTTTCTAAAATATTCTTTTAATCGATGCTATTTTTATTGTCGGGCTTTACCTTTTATACGAATAATTTAGCAGCTTCCTTATTAGTCAATTCAAACTTAAGAAATAAATATTTCACATATCGTATAAAATATGTAGGATAAAACTAAATTTTTAAAAAGCGTAAAATCATATATAGATGTTGAATGGTAAATATTTTAATTTATATTTACATATGATGAGAAATATTAATTATTTTCTATTTATTTTTTATATAAATGCAAAAAAGAGAAAAAACGAAAGGAGAAAACAAAATAACTTCATATAGGGAAAGTATAAATTTGAGGAATGACAGTGAACATCATTGTAAATAATATTTTGGGATTCCAACCTATTATATATGGAAGCTGAAAAGGCAACATTTTAACATTTTTAGTTTTTCCATCCCTATATAACAGAGCTGATGTAAACATATAGTATGCATATTTTTCTAAATCATTTATCACTTTTTATGAGTTTAGATTTTATATTACACTATGCGACATTAGTTGTTGCATTTATATTGTTTGTCTATTTTTATGGATTTTCAAGCATTATATTTGGGTATATATTATTATATCTAATTCAAAATCATGTTTATTTATATTTGTAGAGGCAAATATTTGACTATTCGTAACTTTAATCACTAAAAAGTTGAAAGTTACAAAAGTTTGTCATAAAAGCAAAAAAAAAACAACCAACTTTCTTTTTATTGAGGTGGTAGTAAATAACATTATGAAGGTTATTTGTTCAGACAGTATGCTTCATAAATTGAAAAAAAATCAAATAATAAAAATATAGCAGACAGTGTCGCACAAAAATATAATATGTGATCCAAACTCTTAATTATCTATCATTACCTATAAATAAAATTGGGAGTAGTCATATTGTTGCAACTTAACTTTCAAAAGTGATATAAATGTTGCTATGATATTCGAAAGTGACCAAAATTATATACATATTTCCCATATTCTTTGAGACAATTGAACATGTTCTCAAAGCATAACTCAACTAGTAAAGAATTAAAGTGTAAAGTATATATCAACAACTTTGTCTGTTCATGTAACTTGGGTTACACTCGTAAGGAGCGAACATTGTGTTGGTAAAGTGGTTAATAAGCAAGCTCTAATAATCTCCTGATCAGGTGAGACACAACCCGAGATTTACCTCCTCCGTGTACTTCAGGTAGAGGGATATATGGGTCGTTAGTGTAACAGTTTCACACTATTAGAGACAATTGAACATTATTATTAATTCTTTTTAACAAACATGTAATAATATAATTATGTGAGATGAAATTGTGACATGCTATAACTATTTAAGATCAAATCCATAATTACCTCATAAAATCACATACGACATTAATTTGTAGTCAAATCAATTAATTAGTCTCCTATATATTAAATTGGTCTAAATGGTAGAATTTTATTTTGAGACACACAATAGGGAACGACAATTTAATACTAAGAAATAACTTTGTTTAAACTTTTATTCCTGAAATAGCTTTTGTAGTATATTTTGGGAATGATCACCGGCTGTTCGCCTCATAGTTTGGTATGGGTTAAGTAGTTTGGAATTGTAATTTAGTATATGTTGACTGAAGACTAGCCTTTATTAAGTGCTCCCAATTTAAACAAACAAATAAACGAAAAGCAGATCAGACAGACATACATGCATGGAGAAAACCCATTTTTAGGCCACCAAAAATAAGGGTTTTAGTATACTAGCTAGTACTACTTATAAATTAGAATAGAGTCAAAAAAGTGTTTGTATTACTTTTATTTGTATTGCTACTCTGCGCCTTAAATGGGTCTTAGAATGAATTGGGTTAGGTTGCTTGGTTATATTGTCTCCTTCAATTTAAATGCTCAAAGGTATTAATAGCATCGAGTTAATCAAATAATTTAATAAAAAAGTATTAATATTGTTAGTGACTAGAAGATCGTAAGTTCAAAACTTATTATCTCATCGCTAATTATCAAATTTATCTATAATATAAAAGCTTTTTTAAAAGTGAACTTCTACGAATTGGACGAAATTCAACCAGTTATCTTTGATCGTGAAATATTATTGAGAAATAAGAATCCTTATTATAAAAGAATTTCCTGCAATTATTTCTGATATAAAATGAGCCAATCAACCATTTTTGTACTTATTCAACAAAAATGGTAATATTGCTCTCCATTGATAAAGAATTTCGGTTTTAACAAGTTCAATTTGATCTCAAAGCTAATATAAATACATCAAACTCTCTTTTAGCAATGGAGAATTGTAATAAAGTTGAACAACAACAATCTTAAACCACTTGCATGATATCTCCCAAATACATTTGTCAATCATTATTGTTCTTTTTTTTACTAATAATAATTAATCATTCATATACAAGTTGAAATTTAAACATAAAATTAATAAATGAAGCCGATTTTATGAGCTGCATTTTGGTTAATTGAGCAATCGTGCCACATGATGATCCACTGAAAATAAGCTTAGTGGGAGTCAACTTGTAATGAGCAAAGTGTCTTCACTTGAGACAAATAGAAACTCATTTGAAAGTACATATAAAGCTTCTCTTGATTGATCAATTTTTGGTGGATTAGGTTTTAATTACATAATTTTTTGAACCTGCCCAGACCAGAATCATTAAAATCTTTATCATCAGCCTGATTTTCTGGTTACATGTTCTTAATTAATCCTCCATTCGTGGGCACGACCCTTTGCCGGAATATCTATGTGATTTATTTATATGGGTATTTTATTATTTTAGTATATTGTAACTAGGCTATTAATTATTAAATAGGCTTGTTATTTATTACTATCGGATTCTTCTTAAGATCTGGACTCAACACCTGTCGGTTGTCTATAAGGAAATCAATTTTAAATCGAACAACATGTGGCAGGGTCTATAATATGTCTTTTATATATGGACTCAGCTTTGTCTCTTCTACCTACTAATTAGCCATTTGGTTAGGTTATTAGCTAAGTAGTATGATTTAAGTTATTTTATTTTGCTTAATTATGTTTAAATAGATTCTTTGCATATAAATGCAGTATTTTGATTCATAAGTACAACAGGCACGATATTATATATCTTAGTAGATGAATCTTTGCTATAAGCTCAAAGTTCATATGAAAGTTGAAGAAATGTATACTTACCGTTAAAAAATTACTTATCCTTAGCATTTTATATTATATATATATATGAACACGTAAAAGGCTCCATGCCGCTCGAGTAAATGTTATATGCGTAATAAACACGAATATTATATATTAAACTTATTTCTATTAATTATTTGAAAATTTTCATCTAGGCTTCAGTTTAAGTCAGAATTTGTTTGAGTCCGAACGAATTTCAAGTTTCCACATGAATTTGCAAACCTATGTTGTAAAGGCATTCAATTTAAATTAGTTGAACCAGTAATTTTTTAGGCTAATAAGAAGCTCTACAATAATGCAGATTTTGAAATATGAAATTAGAATATTAGGAGGTATTCATATGCATGTTTACTCTAAGCTAATTTACTCATTTTAATCAATGCTAACCCATAAACTTTTTGGGTGGATTCGTTACCGTTCGAGTAGTCCAACAGTACTGGCCCGACTCATCTGGTAAGGGGAGCTCATTAAGAAACAAGCCAGCAGCCCAATTCATCAAGTCATTAAGAAACCGTTAACATGGAATTAATATATGGTGCAATTAGATGATAATAATGAGGTGTTTTGTTGACCACATTGATGAGTCGTCAACTTTTACCAGTTGAGGTAATGAAAGAACGGTTGTCCAACCATAAATAGGGCAGACGGTAAAAGCTGAGCCTTGGAGCAACACCTAGTAAGTTCGCTAAGACGCACACAACACATACACATAATTAAGCGTTTCTCGTTACGATCAAATTACTGACATGAGCTTCCGAGTGTTATGCTCGGGTAACCGCTCATTAGTTTTGTTAGATCATACAACTAAAGACGATATGATTCACATATAATAAAATTTCTTGTTATCCGATATCATATTGTACAAAAGAGATATATAAACTATCGATAAGGTGAGTATCGAACCCACCACATTTTAGTCATTAGCAATAGTCTTTTCTTCTAAATTATTCGATTAACTCTGTTATTAATTAATCATCATACTTGTGAGTTGTGAGCTTTTAATTGTGTTTGCATCTCACCTGCGGTTGCATTAATGTGGATGTGAATTCATAGTGTAATTATTAGTCAGTATTTTGGTAGTGCTACCTGTAGTTGTTAGTGAATTAATGCAGGGCAGAAGCTAGGTAGGGAGGGGACCATTCTACCTTGTACCTCGAAGAAAGAAGCAATAGAAACACGATCTTATAACTTCGCTAATTTCTATATTAAGAAACTCGACAAGTAGTTATCAATCTAAATCCACATGGGACCCCATTTATTTCCCATAATAGAAAAGATTTATTTTTCTGACTACAACACTACTTATTCAATATTCAGTAATCAGTATACGAGTTTTAGTAGTCAATCCAGTCATGAGTCATGGTATTTGATTCTTCAAAACTTTATCAAGTGCTATAGTGATGAGTATATAATAATGTAACGTTATTAAGCACCCCCGATTTGGAGTACACGGATGATATAAACTGCGGGATGTATTTCGCGTGATTAGGGAATTAGACTTCATTTTGTTAACCACTTCGAAACACAATGTTCGTTCCTAATGAGAATCAAATCCGTGTTAGGTGAAGAGGCGAGACTGTTGGAATTTGACCAGATTAGCTATGCTCGGGGACTATTAACATGCCACAATGATAAGTGATTTCACCATTGTTTAACTTTCACTAGAAATAACATATTTAATTTTTAGCTTCATGATCCATAAAACCCCGACGTCTAATACAAGCGACCCACCGGCCAGGCCGTACATGCGCCTTTAAAAGAGGGCCCTGATAGAACAAGAACCTATGAATGGGTCATTTGACTCCGGTACCGTAAGGAGCCTGAACCCGTATAATTCGAAACCAGGGCTCGTCCTGTTCGCTTCATTTGCCAACTCTACCTACTTGCTCTATGTAGCCTGACCCAGTCCCACATTAAAAACCAATATAATGAAAGAGTTCAAAGAGAACAAATTAAAAAAACATGACGATTGACGTCTATGATGTTTGACCCAATATGTATTTAGCCTATAGGCTATAAGTTGGACCATGAGTCCATTATAACAATCAACGGACAGACTGTTTTTAAGGCTATATTTGTTATCATCAAATTAAACATGCGATATCATTACATTACATGCGAGATTATTACATTACATGTAACTTATCGTATATCATTAATTAACACTAGTGTTTGGCATGGTGCAAGTTGTTACTTGTTGTGGCCGTAGAGTTGCAGTAGTATGATTCTTTGTGATGTAACGAAAACATCACTACAAGAGATTGTTGATTTTGTGTTTTTTAAGAATGTAATTCCTCCACTGCTCATTTAGTTTTATAAGTTCTAATTATAGAATATGATTCCTCCACTACAATAAATTTCAAAGAACATGATTCGTTTTACAATATATATATATATATATATATATTCAGATATAGTATGTAATACGAGTGTGCAATATATATAAGATTTGCCAACATCAGGGGAAAAAGTTCAGGAATTTCCTGAGAAGTGAGAAGTGGTAAGTTTCTAAAATACTCCCTCTATTACAAAACTTTGCCTAATTTTTTACATATTGCACACTGAACACTTTCATGCAATAATTGAGAAATGTTACATTCTCTTTTTACTTGTATACCCTCATCATTCGTGATTCGAAGTAAAAAGAAAAAATTAATTATGTACATGCCATGCATGTATAAGGATATATCAGATGATAGTATCATCATCCTATTATATACTCCCTCCGTCCCTAAAAGATTCTCACATTTTGACTTTTGTTGGTCAAACATAATAAAATTTGTTGATGAATTCTCATTAAACGATAAGAAATAATATAATCTTGTAGGACCTTGTTAGATTCGTCTCAATATATATTTTTGAAATATCAACTTTTTATAATTTTTTTCGCCTGTACAATAATAGATATTTACGTTTTAAATCGTATTTTGTTGACCACCAAAAGTCAAAACGTGACAATCATTTTAGGAATGGAGGGAGTAATAACTTTGATTCAAATAAAAGTTGTATGCGTCAATTAAGTCTCCAAAAACTGAAGTGCACAGGTCTTTTTGAAATGGAGTCAGTATCATACTTTAGCATGTTATTGTTGTGATACTTTAATGGTCTAATGGATTTATACTTTCCCCATCAGGCATGTGAGACTGATAATTTAACTGTTAATATTTAGTTTAAATAATACCAATGCTTAACAAAGTATAATATTTTGGCCTTTTGCTTGAATTGGACTATATGCATTTTTGTTGCTTTCTTGTTAATTGTAGTTGGTGTACATTATTGTGTTACTTAATTGCCTAGTTGTGTTTGCATAATGGCAAAATGTTTCAATTAAATGACTATGCTGCAATTTTAAGTATTTTCACTTTCTTCTAATTGTTGAGGAACTATATCATTCGTTGTGTCTTGCTTCATCTTTCATTATATTAAGTTTTGCAAGTTCATGTTACATTTATGGATTTCATAAAAGTTCGCCTTGTTTGTTAATTCAAGAATCAGTTTAAAAATTGCTTGAAAATCAGTGTTTACTATGCTAAGTTTGCAGGACTGGTGGTGGTGGACAAGGAAATGGGAGAATTGTGGACCTTGTTTTGTGGGACATCCAACAGTAATGGGGAAATATGTGTTGATGTGACGTATGAGATGCACTCTTCGTCGTGCATCAGTCATGCATTAGTTACTTGTTCCGATTTTGTTCTGTTATTGATGTTATTGCTCAATTTCATCTTTATGGTATCATCATCTAAGCCAGTGAATATACCCTCTCATTCTCATCGCATTTCACAGCTTCAGTTGTTCTCTGCTACTTGTAATGGACTGTTCGGTTTGATCTATGTATCATTTGGGATTTGGCTAATAGAGGAGAAACTACAGGAAAACAAAAGTATGTTTCCTTTGCATTGTTGGTTTTCGGTTTTGTTTCATGGTGTGACATGGCTACTAGTTAGTTTGACAGTGAGCCTTAGAGGAAGTCGATTGCAAAAAGAACCAGTTAGGATTCTCGCGGTCCTTGCTTTACTTTTATCTGGAGTTACTTCAGTGGTAACTATAATTAATAGGCAACCATATGTGGAGTTGGCTTTAGATAGTTTCTCTTTATTAGGAGGAGGGTTGTTGTTACTATGTACCTATATGGGTTTCAATTCTGGAGGTATTTCTGATATTGATCTTTATGCTCCCTTGAATGGTCCCGCTAATGGAAAAGGTACGAGTGAACCTGCTGATTCTATCACTCAGTTCGCCACAGCAGGTTTCTTTAGTAAATTGTCATTTTGGTGGCTTAATCCATTATTGAAACAGGGAAGGGAAAAAAATTTACTGGAGACAGATTTACCTGGTTTACGTGAAGTTGATAGAGCTGAATCGTGTTATCTGACATTCGATGTTTTGTTTAACAATAAAAATCAAGATCATTCATCACAGCGACCATCAATCTTATGGGCAATTGTTCTATGCCACTGGCAT
Organism: Echium plantagineum; assembly: GCA_003412495.2. Lineage (NCBI taxonomy): Eukaryota > Viridiplantae > Streptophyta > Magnoliopsida > Boraginales > Boraginaceae > Echium > Echium plantagineum. Next base: position 15,381,519 of record CM016563.1, on the reverse strand, counting down.
GAGATCTTTGTATCAGGTTTCTTTGCGCTAATAAAGGTTATAGCTATCTCTGCTGGTCCTTTGCTTCTGAATGCCTTTATTAAGGTTGCTGAAGGTGAAGAATCTTTTAAATATGAAGGTTACTTTCTTGCCATTTCACTATTCTTTTCGAAGAGCTTGGAATCGTTATCCCAAAGGCAGTGGTTTTTTAGGAGTCGGCTTATTGGCCTGAAAGTGAAATCTTTACTCACAGCAGCCATTTTTCAGAAGCAACTGAGATTATCTAATGCTGCAAAGTCATTGCATTCGAGTGGTGAGATAATGAACTATGTTACAGTGGATGCATACCGGGTTGAAGAACTACCATACTGGTCTCATCAGACTTGGACAACAAGCCTTCAGCTCTGTCTTGCACTTGTAATTCTCTTCCAAGCAGTTGGACTTGCAACTATCGCATCGTTGGCAGCAATACTTCTTACTGTCCTCTGCAATATGCCCCTTGCAAAATTACAGCATAAGTTTCAGTCCAAGCTCATGGTAGCACAAGGTAGTCGGCTGAAAGCTACATCAGAGGCACTAGTAAATATGAAAGTTCTTAAACTGTATGCATGGGAAACACATTTCAAGAACGTTATAGAGAAACTGCGGCTTGTTGAAGAAAAGTGGCTTACAGCAGTCCAGTTGCGCAAGACAAATAATAGCTTTCTTTTCTGGTCATCTCCTGTATGGATCTCAGCTGCTACATTTTTCGCTTGCTATTTTCTTGGTGTTCCCTTGTACGCAAGAAATGTTTTCACTTTTGTTGCAACATTGCGTCTAGTACAGGAGCCTATAAGAACTATACCTGATGCTATTGGTGTTGTCATTCAAGCCAAAGTCTCATTCTCTAGGATAGTCAACTTTTTGGAGGCAGAAGAGCTGGAAAGGTCTAGCGTGAGAAAGGAATGTGATGGACCAACATATCACAACATCCTTATCAAATCAGCCAATCTTTCATGGGAAAGAAATTCGTTCGAACCAACTCTTCAGAACATTAATCTAGAAGTTGTTTCTGGTCAGAAGATAGCTATATGTGGAGAGGTGGGCTCAGGAAAATCAACTCTTCTAGCTACATGTCTCGGGGAGGTTCCGATAATCCAAGGAACAGTATGTTATAATTTTACTAAAAATGGTCTTAGGTTTTGAAAAAAAAGATTTGTTGTAGTCATGACTCATTCTCTTCTACTTCTTACAGGTTGAAGTATTAGGGAGCATCGCGTATGTTTCACAATCATCATGGATTCAAACTGGAAGCATACGGTACAATATTCTCTTTGGATCACCCTTGGATAATAATAGGTACCAAGAAGTGCTAGAAAAGTGTTCATTATCAAAGGATCTTGAGTTATGGCCTTTTGGCGATCTCACGGAAATAGGAGAAAGAGGGGTTACTCTCAGCGGTGGACAGAAGCAGCGAATTCAGCTTGCTCGTGCATTATACCAAAATGCTGATATCTATCTTTTAGATGATCCATTTAGTGCTGTAGATGCACAAACAGCTACAAGCTTATTCAAAGTAAGTAACATTGATATTATATGAAGGTTTTCTCTATAAAGTTACTATAAACATCAATTACTATCTCCCTCTGTAGGATTATGTAATGGAAGCCCTCTCAGGAAAGACTGTGTTACTTGTGACCCATCAAGTTGATTTTCTACCCGCATTTGACTCTGTTTTGGTGAGTCTGGAGTTCAGGCAATCTTGATTCTGTAGATCTTTTGCGGTTCCTCCTTAGAGCTTTTTTCGTCTTGTTAAATTTTGCAACATTTTTTTATGTGGAAGAATTTCAGAAGTTCAAGTGCCTCCTTGTGCGATTGATCATACCTGTGTTGATAATCTTTTTTGTACAGCCTGTATCCATAAAAGCAAATTAGTACTGATAAGTCATTATCTCATTAACAGCTGATGGAAGACGGAGCCATTTTGCATGCCGGGCCTTATGACAAATTATTATCGATAAGCAAAGAATTTCAAGAATTAGTTCATGCACACAAAGAAACTGCAGGTCCTGAAAGACTCGTGGGAGTTCCTGCTTCCAAGAGGCGTGATGCTTCCGAAAGAGACATACTCCAAACTATTGATAAGAAATCACAAGTATCTCAAGGTGACCAGTTGATAAATAAAGAAGAAAGGGAAGAAGGAGACACTGGATTCAAGCCTTATTATCAGTATCTAAAACAGAACAAAGCCTTCTTGTTCTTCATTATAGCAAGCTTTTCGCACCTTATATTTGTTATGTGCCAGATATCACAGAACTTCTGGATGGCTGCAAATATCGAGAACTTAAACGTCGGCACTTTGAGATTGATCATAGTCTACTTGGTGATAGGATTAATGGCAACTTTCTTTTTGCTCTTAAGATCTCTGACTACAGTTGTTCTAGGGTTGCAATCATCAAAGGCCTTCTCTTCACAGCTATTACATTCTCTTTTTCGGGCACCCATGTCGTTTTATGACTCCACACCCTTAGGACGGATACTTAGTAGGGTAAATATCTACAGTATGTATAAGTTTAGAAGCTAAGAGAAACTAATTATCTGCATATTCTTTGTTCATTTTTCAGGTATCACAAGATTTAAGCATTGTTGATCTCGACGTCCCATTTAGCCTGATATTTGCTGTTCAAGCAGCAGCAATTGCATACGCGAATCTTGCTGTGTTAGCCGTTGTTACCTGGAAAGTTCTGTTTGTCTCAATACCAATGGTTTATCTATCTATTCATTTACAGGTAATAGTTGTTTTTAATAGTTATAGTTGTTTCTTTAATTATTTTGTATTGCATACTATTCATTTCTTTACATTCTCTTTTTTGTGTTTGATCTTTCCTAACTAACTAGCAATTTTTAATTTCTAATCATCTTTCATTAGTATATTTTAGGGGTATGGAGAATGATGAAGGTAAAAAGTTCACATCATTTACCTAAACAAAACTCATATTGGGAATATAATGCACCACATGCCTCTATCTACTAGAGATTACCTTTAATGGGAACTAATATATTTTATTTATACCTTTTCCCTTCAATAGAGATACTATTTTGCATCAGCCAAAGAGTTTATGAGGATTAATGGTACAAGAAAGTCCTTCGTAGCAAATCATCTGGCGGAAACTATTGCCGGAGCTATGACAATCAGGGCTTTTAATCAAGAAGGAAGTTTTTTCCAAAAGAATCTTGAACTTATTGATACAAGTGCTACTCCTTTTTTCCACAACTTTTCTGCAAATGAATGGCTGATCCAACGACTAGAGACACTAAGTGCCGTAGTTCTTGCATCCTCTGCACTCTGCATGGTTTTACTTCCTACAGGAACTTTCAGCTCTGGTAGGAAACTTCTATATCTCCTGTTAAATGGTGTAACCTAAGAAAACTCCATGATATCACTAAGAAAAAATCTTTCATCCATTGTGAATAAAATCCATGAGATGTTTGTATCAGGATTTTGATGAGTCATTATCAGCGACATGCTTTTTGGAGATCATTTTAATTGATATGTTCTTTTTGTACATGTTTACGCAGGATTTATAGGAATGGCACTGTCATACGGCCTCTCTTTGAACGTTTCACTTTGTTTTTCCATCCAAAATCAGTGCACCTTAGCAAATCACATTATTTCAGTAGAAAGGCTTCAGCAGTACATGAACATACCAAGTGAAGCTCCTGAAATCATTGAACAAACTCGACCTCCTGCAAATTGGCCTGCCAAAGGAAAAGTGGAAATTCAAAATTTACAGGTGCAATACTGAAATTTGGCAAGAAACGTGTAGTCCGTTATAAATTCGATTAAATATTTCAACAAGTGGTTGTTGGGTTGCAGATCAAATATAGAACAGATGCCCCACTAGTTCTTCGGGGAATTAGTTGTACATTTGAAGGAGGACATAAGATAGGCATCGTTGGCCGCACTGGAAGTGGAAAGACCACCCTCATCGGAGCATTGTTTCGCCTGGTTGAGCCAGTTTATGGAAGGATTGTGGTGGATGGTGTAGACATATCTGAAATTGGACTACATGATTTGAGGTCTCGATTTGGGATCATTCCTCAGGACCCTACTCTTTTTAGTGGAACTGTAAGATACAATTTAGATCCTTTGGCTCAGCACTCTGACCAGGAGATATGGGAGGTAATTTATTCTGCATTCTTCCGGGCTTGTGTTTTGGTTCCACATCACACCATAACTGAGTTACATTTTCTATTTCTTCGTTTGTAAAGGTTCTTGGAAAGTGTCAGCTTAAAGAGGCAGTTCAGCACAAAGAAGAAGGCCTAGACTCTTTGGGTAACCCTCTCTCGGCGTTCTCTGTATATCTTGCAGTAATCTAAACTAATCATGGTAACAATCATTCACATTTCAGTTGCAGAAGAGGGATCGAACTGGAGCATGGGGCAACGACAATTATTCTGTCTTGGTCGTGTTCTGCTAAGAAGAAGCAAGATTTTGGTTCTGGATGAAGCAACTGCGTCAATCGATAATGCTACTGATATGATTTTACAAAAGACTATCAGAACAGAATGTAGGGATTGTACTGTGATTACAGTTGCCCATAGGATTCCAACTGTCATGGATTGTACCATGGTTTTGGCGATCAGTGATGGTAAGCTCCATTGTTTTAGTACCAAAAGTGTGTTCTCGACATATTTTTCATACTGTAAAAACATTCTTATATTCCTGAATCAGGTAAAATAATGGAGTATGATGACCCGATGAAATTGATAGAGAAAGAAGGCTCATTATTTGCCCATCTTGTAAGTGAGTACTGGTCTCATAATCGATCTGCAAAGTCACCTTAAAGTTCACTGATGTAAGTTTTTTAAAGGTCCATCAATTCTTGATGGTGTTGTATTATGAAATTTGCTTCAAAAGGGATCTCCCTACCAATTTGTAACAGTGTCATTATGAGTGACCAAGTTGTTACTTTATGTCCTATCATCTCGAGTAATCGACAATTACCAGAAAAGTTGCTAAAATGCTCAGACAATTAGTTCAAATTCGAAAAATTTACACACCAGAAATGACATGGAAAGTAGGAGGGAATCAACATATAGGCCATACTAACAATTTGGCGTAAAGCTTTCGGTATTACTGATATCTTACACTTAGCATATCTATCAAATTCAAGCTTCAATTAGAAGGTTTAACACTCTGCGAAACATGCTTTTATTTTGTAATTCAAGCGTTTTACAATTCTGTATCTTACAGTCACCCAACAGTAATTACAGAAAAAATAGTAACATCAGCCGTAGAAACCAATATGATAGAAATATTCCCAGCAGGCAGCACAATTAAGATGGGTTGTTGAGAAAGTAAGCTAGTGCCTTGTCTGTATCATTGTCAAACATGAGTAAGGCTTCTACAACACTATTTGTTGAAAATCCCATTTCTCTCAATAGGTTATAGCCATCAACAAATGCCTTCACCTGAAATGATGTTAATTGCGTACAATAAAAAACGGGGTCCATGAGGTAAAAAAATAAACAAAAGGGGGGGGGGGGGGGGGGGGGGGTCATACTCATGGGGCGTGCGCTGTTGTAGCCAACCAGCTTCAGGTGACAGAAAGGACATTAATGATGACATTCAACATTAAAGATGAAACAACAAAAGGTCCATATGATGGAAAATGCTAAGGCATTTCATATATCAAAAAGAAAAAGCAATTGATGAAGTACCTTGCTTGGGTTGTCTCCATAATTTGCAACCGCAACTTGCACAATTTCTCTGCTGAGACCTAACGATAAATATTTGCTTACAACGGGATCTGGCGAAGGACCCTGAACAAAATTATGTCATATATTCACATAAGTAACAAGAATAATTGAGATTTCAATAAGAGTTACTATACAATAAGATGGTAGATTTGGTTTATGTATCTAGAACAAGCTCTCTAGAAAAAAAATCACATGTCAAGTATGTAATTCACAAAAAGAGAACAAAAATTGATTAACACAACATGAGCAGAAAAAAACTCACAGAAGAGGGTTGTGATTCTATTGGCTTAGATGGAATATTTTCGAAACGAATATCACCCAAAAGCCTCCAATTTGGAGTTTGCTTCTCTGCTTCAGCTAAAATCTTCTTCTCCAGATCAAATTCGAAATGAAAATTGCTTCTAGGAATATCTCCCATTTGTGGAGTCATTTGAGGCTAGAAAGTGAAAAGAGAAATGATGAACCATAATGAACCAGAATGGGAAACCATGAAGCTATAAAATGATAAAATAATGTCCTATTACGTGTAACACTTCGAGAACAAGTGACAATAGGTGGATAAACCATTAACTGAGATTACAAGCACACAAATAGAAATCTCGAATTAACATGTTTACTAGTAGTCTTTATGCCCCTTATAAGTTCATATCTCAGCTTCAACTTTTTAGGCATAAGAAAACGAAGAGAAAGCCAATACCAAGTTATGCTAGCTTGAAAGTTCACATTCTAAGAAGATGTTAAAGCATTAAACCACTTCATTCTCAACCAAATCATACGTTTTCATGCCAAAAAACTCCTCATAAATATCATCCTTAAAGATATACTACTTCCATCCTCATACCATAGTCCAGTTTTTTTTCAACTGTCATAATTAACAAATTAAGCAGTTAACTGGCTCAATCAAAATTATCACGTTATATTAGATTGGGTCGAAAAATATTAAATATCGCAAACATATACAAGATATTTGACTATGTGAGTTCGAAAAATTAAAAGTCAAAAGTGGACGATCATGGAAGGAGGAATTAGGGTACTATAACACCCCACCCCGGAATCATTCCCACTCAAGAACACTTATCCTTGGAGTTATTATGAGCTGATGGTCATGTTACATTGATCACATCAACCACTTTGCATCGAATATTACAGGCAGCGATGAGTACGCAATAATTAAAGCATTTGACAGAAATATATAGGTCTAGAATAAATCATACCGGTGGAGTGATCCGATAGTCCGGCTTAATAGCAACCCTAATCCCAATTCCAGCTTCAATCACATGCATCAACAATTAATCAACCATCAGCAATTAATAAAAGCAATTAAACAAATTATTATCGAACGAACACATAAATTAAGAAATAAATAAAACCCACAAGAAGGGGAGGAGGAGGAGGAGGGCTGAGGGTGACGTGGAGCGCCAGGGGCAGGGTGGGTGGGTTGTTGACTTTGACCGACTTTTGGGTAAAGAGACTGCGCGTACATCGGATGATGAGACGCCGACGAGGATGGTGGCTGGACTGGTCTTTTTCTGTAATCGTATTCCATTTTGCAGGATTTTTCTCTATATTTTTATTGGGTTTATTTACGTGTTTTGGTGCCAAAATTCAATTACTTCTGTTTCCGGGAACGAAGATCCCAAAATATCTACTAGTAATAGAAGCACTCATTAATTTGCTTAATTTCATTAGGTCCCCCTTCAAAGTTCAAACTATGAGTTTATTTTCAATTTACCCCCTCAACTATCTATTTTCTCAACTTGCCCCTTATATGTATTTTTCAAAGAAATTTGGGAGGTTACCAGTTACCACGGTCAGCTCAAGTATGAATAGAAAATAGGGTCACCCTCAATATTTTATTTGTCTTAATAACACTCTCACATATTTGTTGGAACTACTAAAATACCCTCAATCTTCTTTTCCGTTCTTGAAAACGTCACCTCTTACATCTTCAAAACAACCCCCTCCCTTTGGCTTTGTGAAAATATCAAAGAAGGAGATGGTGGTAATGGGGTGGGATAGTGCTTGGGAGATCGGTTATTTCTGAGGGGAAATGGAGGAAATGATGGCGGTGGTAATGGGGCGGACTATTTTCGAGAGGAAAAAGGTGTTGATAGAACTGACTAGGTGAGCTAGTGGTCGTTATGGTGGGCGATGAATGAGGTGCTCCTCATGTTTTGAAAAATTCAAGAAGAAAATAATTAAGAAGTGATATGGGTTATTTTAGCACTTTCACAAAGGCTTTTTTTCATTTGGGCACCTGAACTTCTGGATTTATCCCAAATAGGCACCTGGTGAACTTTTTATAACAAGTAGGCACCTGGAACGAAAAATTGGCACCTAAACTTTCATTTTTCACAAACTTTCTAAATTTCTCATATTTTAAAATTTTAGATAAAGGACAAAATAGTCAAACCACACTTAAAAGTAACTCAACCTAATTAAAAACTAACACAACCTCAATTCACACTAACCGAAGCTCACAATTAACAAAAACCCATCAATATCTATTCAAATCAAACATCTCAACTCTTTTGTCACCTTTCATTTTCTTCTTCATCCTGAACCTTCTACATCCACGCCACCATATCCCACCCTGTAACACCCACCCCGACCAACATCACCAGCCCTGAACTCCCTCACATTATAACAATAAAAATCAAATCTTTTGTAATAACTATAATGGATCGGATCTACTATTTATGAAGTGGGATGATAATTGGGTTCTAATTGTGGAAGCACGGTGTACCAAAACTGATGACCCATTTCTGGGTTTTTGATAATTGATGTTTATTTTGCCACTACCAATTCTTATTTTTTCAAGCGGCTTTATTACTTCCGCCGTTGTCAAACTAACTTCTGTTCTTCTTTTGCTTTTTATAGTGCAAAGATATCAATTCCTATTTGTATAGCTTATGTTCTGTACTAGCTAGACTTTTGGCACCATAGTCAGCCATTCATACACTAAATTCAACCATTCAAAATTAGATCTTGATTTTGACAGTTGAAGAAAAATTGTACAAGAAACGATTCAGCGAAGGAGTAGGCATTTGCTAGTTCGTATGCTGAATCTGAAAAATTAAGTATCAATTGGGTTTTCTTGATTTTGATCTCAGAATGTATAATTTCGTATGTTGAATATGAAAAATGTTGTGAACCAAGTAATGGAGGTGCCAATACTGAGAAATTGACTAACTGTACAAGAAATGATTCAACGAAGGAGCAACCATTTTCCGAAATGGTACCTCTCCTGAAAATTTGGCGCCTAAAATCTTTTTTCGGATTGGCACCTGAACTTTTCTGTATATTTTCCTTCTAAGATGTCATCTTTTTCAATATGACTAACTTGCCCTTGGGTTAAGGATTTTAAAATCTGCGAAAATCTGAAAAAAGAGAAAAGTAAAAGTTCATGTGCCAATTTTTCATCCCAGGTGCCTATTTGTTATAAAAAGTTCACCAGGTGCCTATTTGGAATAATTTCAGATGTTCAGGTGCCCAGATGAAAAAAACCCTTTCACAAATGAGTGTACAAAATTACACCTTACTAAGACCATCTCCAATGGGAGATATTTGGAATGGTACTTTCAATAGGAAATAATTGACAGGGATAACTTTTATTCTAATTTTTGAAGAATTATTGAATAATTCCCTAATTATTAGACTATCAGCAGTAGAGTGTAATTGAGGAACAATGTCCTCACATTTCACTCCAGCAGAGGACAATTAAAGAACAATTGAAGGCTCAACACAAGGTGGGAACAATTCAATTATACAAGATAATTCTGATAAAAAGGTACAAAGAGTACAGGACATCCAAGCAAAAGCACTCCACGGCAAACAGTCTAAAGCATGTGGCGGGGCTAATCTTATTTGTTTTGAAAAAACTTTTAATTTTTAGTTGAATTTTTATTTATTTTTACAATATTCTTTTATCAAATGTTTATTTATTAAAGATCTATAGGTAGAGCTCCATTTTAACATAGTTTCAAATTAAATAGAGAGTATTAATATATGTTGTGAAGTGTATGTATGTAATATGGAGGAAAGAGAACATTGAATTATTTTCTGAAATACTCTCTACTGTGAAATGTAAAAATATTTGAGAATATTTGATGATTTAGCGAAAGAATAATCTGATGTGGCAGGGAATAATTGCCTTTTGAATTGTCCCCTGCTATGGATAGTCTTATGACAAGAGAGTACAATTGTCATATACTTTTGACACATGGACAACCTTTTTCTCTATTTTATATTTTTCACTTATTCTTTTACCTATTTTTATTTTTTCTTTCACCAATATTTTTTATTTTTCAAGAGCTATAAATAGAGCCTAAGTTTGTTTGATTTGGACACTAATTTTTTTTCTTGATTTTCTCCTTTTCTCTTCATTTCCTCAAGTTTTATATGTGAAGTGAGAGAAAATGGAATAACTTTTTGAATTATCTCCTATTGTAGAGTGTGGAGATATTTGAAAGATAATTGGAGATATTTGATGATGTGGTGAAGGAATAATGTGAGGTGGTATGAAATATTTGGTAGATCAATTATCTCCTATTGGAGATGGTCTTAGACACTTACACTAGGGTGAGTATCGGTTAGGTTGGGCAGGTTTTGGCTAAACTCAAACACCCACACCTATATTTTATGGGTTTTAAACTTTTGACTCAAACCCGACTCAAGAATGATTACACATGTTGCTTCGGGTCCTTCAATTTTCCGGGTTGGGTGGGTTATTCGGGTCAGGCGTCATTGATTTTAGCAATTTTAACGTATATATAAAATAACTTAGAAAATGGAATAACCAAACATAATAATTTTATTTGACTTACAATAATTTTAACAATTTTAAGATAATAAAAATTGTATAAAGACTATTATAACTCATTTAAAAAATCAACATACACAAAGTAAAGTATCAAACTAAAAATATTGTAAGATTGTTATTGTATCATGTTTTCGATCGACGACATGTAAAGGAAAAAAAGACAAGTTAACTACAGTAAAACTTCTATAAATTAATAATGTTGGGACCGGTCAAATTTATTAATTTTGAGAGTTATTAACTTATTAATTTAAAGATTTTTTGCATAAGATGAAGAGCTTTTACATAAATATATGTAGAGTTTAATGACATGAAGAGTTTAATGATATTATTACTATCATTGAGAACAATGTTCATGATGAAGATGAAGATGTTACCATGTCTTCGAACATGTTACCTGAAAGGAAGCACTTTTGGTGTCTACAACTCTTCACAAATTTATTGTTACAATTCGAAAAACACAACACCGGAACTAATAGATGTAATAAGAAAAATTATAGATGAACTCTAATGTGATTTGAACTTTAAGAAAAACAAACTAATATAGAGTCATATTTTAAATAAATTGTAATTATATTATTTCAATTTCTAAGTATTATTAATTTTTAATTTTCATGGGACCTTATTACTGAGATAACGTATAATGATATTAATTATACTAATCAGTCAGATATTATGTTGACATGGGTGGAATCATTTTTCTTTCTTTCGAAATATGAGACATTACACATAAAGAAACATGTGAAAATAAAATAATTATAATTAACAAAAAAGAATAATATTATAATGACCCACAAACTAAACTTATAAATCGATGAAACTAATCTTGAGCAATGTCTTCATATCTCGATATCTTCTAATGCATCTTTAAAGCAAAAAAATTGGTTTCTTAACCAATTTTGAGTATAAATTAGGCTAGAAACTTAAGGTGAACTTATTGTACTATGTAACTATATAAACTATTTGCTTTTACGTTAATAATTTTCATAATAAGTGTAAAATTTTAAGCATAGTATTATAAATTTATATTAATATGTCTATATTCGGGTTAGGCCGGGTTTCAATAATGTAAACCCAAAGCCAACCCAATATTTCCGGGTTTTTGACAACTAAACCCAAACCCGATCCATTGACCCAACTAACCCGTATTTTCGGGTTGGGTAGTTTCTGCAGCACCCCTACTCTACATGACACGAGTTAAATTCATCTACTCGTTCAACTCACCTTGATCTAAATTGATACGAGTTGTTTTTGAGGTTTGTTAACTCAATATCGCTTTGTTGTGAAGATTTTATCAATTATTATTTCAATTTCTTTGTATCTTTATTAATGTTAATTTGTATTGTAATTTGATAGTTTTCTTTATATTTTTAAATAGTAATTAATTTTTATTCATTGATTAAGAAAACTATTTTCTCTTAATCCATTGAAGTTATTGAACTAGATCGAGCTCGATGAAAGCTAATCTAGCCGATCCTAAAGCTTGTTATTGATTGAACCCATGTGGAAAGAATTCGAATACCGTTCCATTTGGCTCCTGTAAAGCTCTGTTTGTAAATACTAAGTCGAACACATTTTCACTCTACAATTTTATAATTTTTTGGTTTAATTTAGGGCACTTGGAGATTAGGTAACAAGCTAAGCTATGGTATTCAATTCCAAAAGAAGTGGGCTCATTATCAATCCTACTAATGTATATGAATCATGTTTGTAGTTATATTTCATCTCAATAAATTAGTATACAAACGAGTTAATTGAATAGTCTAATGGAAAAGGGTCTTGTCAGTGACCAGAAGGTCCTGGTTCAATACTCACCTCATCGCTAATTTACAAAAAGAAAAATTAGTATACAAACAACACTTTAGTATATTCGCCGAGATTCACCTTAATTACCCACAACTAGGGTAATTTGTAAGTATTACCCTTGCCTAGATTCACCCGATCCAAACAAATTATACATAATACCACCCAATTCACTTATTATAAATACATTTGAAGATTCGAACTAGTCAGTATCAAGTTATCAGTTCGATATATGGTTGAAAAATCTAACTCGATTTGGTGTCATTTAGTCCAACTTTAACATATGTATTTATCTGGACGAATTATTTCATGATATTCACTTACCTATTATTGGGATCCTATGAACCTATAGCCTACCTTATATCTAGTCTTTCTTCACGAACTTGTTTTATGGGATCCTATTATTGTGCCATTTTAATTGCAAAAGCCGCCTACAAGTTGTGTATAGTATCCTATCCTGTCTGATGTAACGAGAATAACACTAAAAGATGATGTTTATTGTGTTTTGAAGAAGAATAGGATTCGTCCACTGCTACTACAAATTTATCTATTAATAATTATATTTTAGTTAATTTTTAAAAATAATTACAAATAGAAAATTTATCTATTAATAATAGATTTTGTTTTTATTTTTTTAGGCAATGAATTTTTCGATCTAACAGGTTGATGATAGTTATACACTTACTTAATCTCAAACGTTAATTTTTACACACGTTCAGAATGAAATACGTAACATAATACTTCTTCTTAGGGATGTTTTCGATTCGGTTCGGTCGGTTTTTCCCGATTTTTTTGTGTGAAACCGACTCTATCGGTTTTTTAACTCGACGAACCAAGTCGGTTGAAAATTTTGTCGGTTTAAATCGGTTCGGTTGATGTCGGTTTTGAGGCGAAATCGGTTCGGTTCGGTCGGTTTTTCGGTTTTTAAACAAACAAAAAGATAAAAGTCCACGATTTCAAATTAAATAGTTTACACGTCCACATGAAGTTTAAAAACAAAATAGAAATAATTCATGACAAGCACATATTAAGAAATACAAATTAGCTCATTTGCTCTCAATTCTTGCTAAGATTTCAAATGCTAGAAGGCCATCCGGATTATCTACACAAATAAAACAAAAAACAAAGGAGTTAAATAATAAATAAATCAAATTATAAATGTTTAATTAATACTAACCAAATCATGTTGAGTAGAGCCTGTAGAGGTGTCATGTTGGGTAGAAGTTTCATGTTGAGTAGACGTTTCAATGTTTTTATCACTCATTATATTAATTGTTAGATTGTTTCATGGAGGCAGCAAGATTGAAAGTTGAAGCTTGAAAATGCCACTAGGGCAGAACCGCAGAGGCTAGAGGCGCATATCTGAATGCTTCCTCTTACTTTGTTCTGTATTTAGGTTTTAAAGAGGGCTAGTAATGGACACTTGATCATTTGGACATGTTCATTGTATATGGCTCTTGGGCACTTGGTCCATTAGACCAATATTAAAATTTACTCCAATAAATTATATTAGGTAATATAATAATGTTTTTTTAGAAAAAATCAAAATTAAGTATAAGTATTAAGAAAATATCTCAAATACAAATATTTTAATTAATATATATATATAAAAAGTCGGTTCGGTTCGGTCGGTTTCGGTTCGGTTGATGATAAAACCGAAAACCGAAATTTTTTGGTCGGTTCCGAATTTTTTTGAACCATCTCGGTTCGGTGTCATTTTTTTTCAACTAAGTCGATCAAATTTCGGTCCGGTTCGGTCGATTTTGTCGGTTTTCAGCGAACCGAAAACATCCCTACTTCTTCTAATAATTGAACTTTTATATCATGGATGGCAGAAGGTTTTTGTCCATCCCACAATGAAACATCGAACATGTTTATTTTATGAAGTGACATATCTTCTGAAAAGTTAAAAGACACATCTTAGCCTTCACAGGCTTTGTGAAGTTAAAAGATAAATCTTCAGTTTCCTCGACAACAAAATTTCCATTAACAATAAACATATTTTTTTTTTATAATGAACAATGAGATGAGTTTCGAGCCGGTCTTCTGATGACTAATAAAAAAATTTTCCACTAAACTATTTGATTAGACATGGGTCGACGCAATCTCATGCCAAGACTCTTATGCACAATTATGCTAAAAACATTGAATACACCTCATCTGAGTCGAACAAATTATTACGGCACAAAGACAAATCACCAAACGACACTAAAAAATTTGTGATGTTCGAGCACTCGGAGACGTTTGCCATGACGCTATCGATCTTTTAACATATTCAAAATTGTCATTATATACTCACTAAAATACACAACTCAAAACAATCAATCTTAATCTCACTTATTTACCATATATATCATCTGATGTCAAGTGCAGAATCATAGGTTTACAAAACGTCCGGAAAAAATAAGTTTAAGAATTTGGACTGAAAAGTTGTAAGTTTCACAAATATCATATTTTATCATTTTTTTGTACTGATTTTTCTGATGTTCTTACACAGTTTGCATTTGTTTTATTCGTTGTCGTTATGTGTTATAAAATGAATTTGAGATCCCTAACCTGATGTCTTAAATCATGCACACGATTATTTAAATGCTCCTCATCAGGCATGTGAGTGTGACTCTTCAAATTTTACTGATAAATTAAAATAGTAGTAAGGCTTAATATAGTAGTTTAGTAGTTTGGCATTTTGCTTGAGTTGGTTTACATGCATTTTTTTTGAACTGCTTAATTACGTAGTTATGTTTGCAGAAGGAAAAAAGATGTCAAGTTAGATGACTCCAATATTGTAAAATACGACTTCGATCAGAGGGCCAGGCTAATAGGAGAGGATTTCAAGAATTTTTTTGTTCAAGGTACGACTGAATTGTCATTATTAGGTGAACTAATTTAACCATATTGTTCTTTTCGCGGTGTATGTTTGCATTTTCTGATGTTCTTGATCTTACTATGTCTGTTTGTCTCTGAATTTTGATTCATCTTACATTATGCTACCTTGTAGGAGTTCATATGTTGGTTCATAAACGTTTGTGGTTTTGAAATTGAACTTTATGATTTACATGTATTGTTTTTTACTTCCAGATTGGTGAAAAGTGATTGAACATCAGTGCTTAGTATTTACCGAAGCTGCAAGTTTGCAGGACTCGCAGTGTTAGACAATTTAATGGAAGAAATGTGGGCCTTGTTTTGCGGGACATCTGGTTTGTCTAACAGTAGTGAAGAGCCCTGTACAACTGATGTGATGTCTGATACACAGTCTTCATCATGCATTAGTCATGCGTTAGTTATTTGTTGCGATTTTGTTCTCTTGGTGATATTGATGTTCAACTTGGTCACCAAGGTACCATCATCTAAGTCGTTGAATATGCCTTCTCGTTTAGGGGGCATTTCACAGCTGCAGCTGTTCTCTGCCTTGTTTAATGGATTAATTGGGTTGATCTATGTATCCTTTGGGATTTGGATACTAGAGGAGAAACTTAGGAAAAGCAATGATGTGTTGCCTTTACATTCTTGGTTGACAGATTTGTTTCATGGAGTAACATGGCTACTAGTTAGTGGGACATTGAGCCTTAGAGGAAGTCAATTATCTAAAGCCCCAGTAAGGATTTTAACAATCGTTGCTTTCACTTTCTGTGGAATTACTTCGGGATTGACTCTAATTAATAGGCAGCCATATGTCGAGGTAGCATTAAATTTTGTTTCTCTATTAGGAGGAGGGTTATTGTTAATATGTATATATAAGGGCTTCAATTCTGAAGGTGTTAACAATATTGATCTCTATGCTCCCTTGAATGTTGCTGCTAATGGGAAAGGTAGGAGTGGAAGTGACCCTGCTGAATTTATCACTCGGTTCGCCACAGCAGGTTTATTTAGTAAATTGTCATTTTGGTGGCTTAATCCATTGATCAGAAGAGGAAGCGAGAAAACTTTAAGGGAGGAAGATTTACCCGGTCTAGGTGAAGCAGATAGAGCAGAATCATGTTATCTAAAATTTGTGGACTTGTTTAACAAGCAAAAGGAAGGTTGTCCATCAAAGCAACCATCAATTTTGTGGATAATTGTATTATGCCACTGGAAGGAGATCGTGGTATCAGGTTTCTTCGCTCTACTAAAAATTGTAACAATATCTGCTGGTCCCTTACTTCTGAATGCCTTTATTAAGGTTGCAGAAGGCAAAGAAAGTTTTAGGTATGAAGGCTACTTTCTTGCTATTTTTCTCTTCTTTTCGAAGAGCTTGGAATCATTATCCCAAAGGCAGTGGTATTTTAGGAGCCGCCTTCTTGGTCTGAAGGTGAGATCTTTACTCACCTCAGCCATTTATCAAAAGCAACTGAGATTGTGTAATGCTGCAAAGTTAATACATTCAAGCGGTGAGATAATGAACTATGTTACAGTGGATGCATATCGGATTGGTGAATTACCATACTGGTCTCATCAGACATGGACAACAAGCCTTCAGCTCTGTCTTGCCCTTCTAATTCTCTTCCAAGCAGTTGGACTTGCAACTATCGCATCATTGGCAGCAATACTTCTTACTGTCCTCTGCAATATGCCCCTTGCAAAATTACAACATAAGTTTCAGTCCAAGCTCATGGTCGCACAAGATAAACGGCTGAAGGCTACATCAGAGGCTCTAGTTAATATGAAAGTTCTAAAATTATATGCATGGGAAACACATTTCAAAAATGTTATAGAGAAACTGAGGCTAGTAGAAGAAAAGTGGCTAGCGGCAGTACAATTGCGCAAAACATATAACAGCTTTCTTTTCTGGTCATCTCCTGTATTGGTCTCAGCTGCAACTTTTGGCGCTTGTTATTTTCTTGGTGTTCCCTTGTACGCAAGCAATGTGTTCACGTTTATTGCAACATTGCGTCTGGTTCAGGATCCTATAAGAACTATACCTGATGTAATTGGGGTAATCATTCAAGCTAAAGTTTCATTCTCTAGGATAGTCAATTTTCTAGAGGCAAAAGAGCTAGAAAGTTCATGTGTGAGAAAGGAAGGTGATGTACTAACAACAAATCATACTATCCTTATCAGTTCAGCAAATCTTTCATGGGAAAGGAATTCATTTGTGCCAACGCTTCAAAACATCAATCTAGTGGTTTTACCAGGTCAAAAGATAGCAATCTGTGGAGAGGTGGGCTCGGGGAAATCAACTCTTCTAGCTGCATGTCTAGGAGAGGTTCCAATCATCCAGGGAACAGTACGTTGTAACATATTCCTTCACTTCTACTGGGAAAACTAGATTGATAGAAATTTTGTTGTTTCAGACATGTCTCATATCATTTACTTCTTGCAGGTCCAAGTATTGGGGAGCATCGCCTATGTCTCACAATCATCATGGATTCAAACTGGAAGCATACGGGATAACATTCTCTTTGGGTCACCCCTGGATAATCTTAAGTACCAGGATGTGCTTCAAAAGTGTTCACTACTGAAGGATCTTGAGTTATTTCCTTTTGGCGATCTCACAGAAATAGGAGAAAGAGGGGTTAATCTCAGTGGTGGACAGAAGCAGCGGATTCAACTTGCTCGTGCATTGTACCAAAATGCTGATATCTACCTATTAGATGACCCGTTTAGTGCTGTAGATGCGGAAACAGCTACTAGCTTATTTAATGTACGTTTATAGTGATATCATATGAAGTTTGGTTATCATGTTGCTATAGAGATCAATTACATATTTAACTTTGCAGGATTATGTCATGGAAGCCCTCAAAGGCAAGACCGTTTTACTTGTTACCCACCAAGTTGATTTCCTACCAGCTTTCGATTCTGTTCTGGTGAGTCTATCCTTCAGACATCTTGATTCCTAATATCTTTTCCTGGAGTTAATCTTTTCAACTTCTGATGTGATTAAATATATATTTCTTAAACAGCTTGTATCTAATAAAGCAGACTTGTACTGATAAGTCATTATTTCATTAACAGTTGATGGAAGAGGGGGCAATTTTGCATGCTGGTCCTTATAATACCTTATTATCATCAAGCAAAGAATTTCAAGATTTAGTTCATGCACACAAAGAAACTGCAGGTGTTCAAAGTCTTGAGGAAGTTTCTGCTTTTAAGAGGCCTGATGCTTTGAGAAAAGACTTGCCCCATACTACTGATGGGAAATCTCAAGAGTCTCTAGGTGATCAGTTGATAAAGAAAGAAGAAAGAGAAGAAGGAGACACTGGATTCAAGCCTTATTATCAGTATTTAAATCAGAATAAAGGCTTCATGTTCTTCAGTATGGCAAGCTTTTCACACCTCTTGTTCGTGATATGCCAGATATCGCAGAATTCTTGGATGGCTGCAAATGTCGAAAACTTAAATGTCAGCACTTTGAGGTTGATCGTAGTTTACTTGGTGATAGGATTAATATCAACTGTGTTTTTGTTCGCAAGGTCTCTGTCTACCGTTGTTCTAGGGTTGCAATCATCAAAAGCTCTATCTTCACAGCTTTTACATTCTCTGTTTCGGGCACCCATGTCGTTTTATGACTCGACGCCCTTGGGACGGATTCTTAGTAGGGTAAATATTTTTTTCGCTTTTCAGGAAGAATACGTTCTCTATGTCGTTTCTACTTAGAAGGGTTGCAATCGTGAAATGCAAGATAAACGAATGATTCACATATACTTTTCACTTTTCAGGTATCTCAAGATTTAAGCATCATTGATCTTGACATCCCATTTAGCCTGATATTTGCTGTTCAAGCAACAACAAATGCGTACTCAAATCTTGCCGTGATAGCTGTTGTTACCTGGCAAGTTCTGTTTGTCTCAATACCTATGGTTTATATAGCTATTCGTTTACAGGTAATGATATCTTTAGTACATGCTTTTCGATCCCTTACATTTACTTCTTTGTGTTTGATTGTTCCCAAGTATCAGTAGCTTCTTATTTCTATATCACTAGAATATTTTGTGTATAGAGAGGATGGTGCTAAAAGAAGTCCAACATTTCCCTAGACTTCATCGATATTAATGCACCTCGTGCCTCTTTATATTAGAGATCACCATCAATGGGAACTGATATTTCTTCATTATGTTTTTCCCTTCGAAAGAGATACTATTTTGCATCAGCAAAAGAGTTTATGAGGCTTAATGGTACAACAAAGTCGTTCGTCGCGAATCATCTTGCTGAAACTGTTGCCGGAGCCATAACAATCAGGGCTTTTAAACAAGAAGAAAGATTTTTCCAGAAGAATCTTGCACTTATTGATACTAATTCTAGTCCTTTTTTCCACAACTTCGCTGCGAGTGAGTGGTTGATCCAACGACTAGAGACACTAAGTGCAATGGTTCTTGCATCCTCTGCACTCTGCATGGTTTTATTTCCGACAGGAACTTTCAGCTCTGGTAGGAAACTCATATTTCTCTGTTTGATGATGTAGTCTCTGCTTCTCT
Source organism: Echium plantagineum (assembly GCA_003412495.2). Classification (NCBI taxonomy): domain Eukaryota; kingdom Viridiplantae; phylum Streptophyta; class Magnoliopsida; order Boraginales; family Boraginaceae; genus Echium; species Echium plantagineum. The sequence goes on along the minus strand of CM016563.1, from coordinate 15,361,785 downwards.
AGATGAATTTCTTACAACTCGCACACATTTTAAGTGATCTAGTTATTTGAATGTTCTTTCAGGATTTGTGGGAATGGTACTGTCATATGGCCTCTCCTTGAACGTTGCACTTTGTTTCTCCATCCAAAACCAGTGCACCTTAGCAAATCTTATTATTTCAGTAGAAAGGCTTCACCAGTACATGAACATACCAAGTGAAGCTCCTGAAATTATAGAAGAAACACGGCCTCCTGTGAATTGGCCTGTTAGCGGAAAAGTAGAGATTCAAGATTTACAGGTACTATTTGAAATATAAACAAATCGACGTTGGTTATACAATAGATGAAATATTTTAACACTGGAAAATCGGGTTTCAGATCAAATATAGAGCAGATGCCCCACTAGTTCTGCGGGGGATCAGTTGCACATTTGAAGCAGGACATAATATAGGTATTGTTGGCCGCACAGGAAGTGGGAAGACCACCCTCATCGGAGCTTTGTTTCGCCTGGTTGAACCAGTACGTGGAAGGATTCTGGTGGATGGTATAGATATATCTAAAATTGGACTTCATAATTTGAGGTCTCGATTAGGGATCATTCCTCAGGATCCTACTCTTTTCAATGGGACTGTGAGATACAATCTAGATCCTTTGGCTCAGCATTCTGACCAGGAGATATGGGAGGTAAGTCATTTTTCTATTGGTAGTGTGTGAATAAAAAACCCTGCTAAGAGGCAACTTAAAGAAAGTCTCAACAATTTTTTGTCTGTTGTATCCAGTTTTACTTTATTTTACAATAGAGCCGTATGTACCACTTTGAGTGATACTACACTGTTTACAGTTTATTTTCTCTTCTGTTTGTTAAGGTTCTTGAGAAATGTCAGCTTAACGAGGCAGTTCAGCACAAAGAAGAAGGCCTAGACTCTATGGGTAACCCTCTCGACATGTTCTATATCTTACAGTAGTCTTCAGAACTCACAGTAACAATCATTCACACTTCAGTTGCAGAAGATGGATCAAACTGGAGCATGGGACAGAGACAATTATTCTGCCTAGGACGCGCTCTACTAAGAAGAAGCAAGATTTTGGTACTGGATGAAGCAACTGCATCAATTGACAATGCTACTGATATGATTTTACAAAAAACTATCAGGACGGAATTTAAAGATTGTACTGTGATTACAGTTGCCCACAGAATTCCAACTGTCATGGATTGTAACATGGTTTTGGCGATCAGCGATGGTGAGTTCCATAACTAAGTATAAAAAATATTCTCTTCATATACTTTTCATACACTAAAGATGCCCCTTTTGTTCCTAAATTAGGTAAAATAGTGGAGTATGATGACCCAATGAAACTGATGAAGAAAGAGGGATCACTGTTTGCTCAGCTTGTGAATGAGTACTGGTCCCATAATCGATCTGCAGAGTCACATTAACGCTTACTATAGCTACTCCTCGATCATGTTCTTCATACTCCCAATGCATGTTGCTGCCTCTGGTTGATTACTAATGTATTAAGAGCAAATACAGCAATAACATGAAAGCCTTGTGAACAAATTATAATTTCGACTAGACAAAATCAGTTTCATTAATATAACTTAAAGGGAGAAGTACAAATGGTAACAATGATATGCAGATGCATCCTTATTACCAATTTGGAATGCACTGCAAACCCTGTATTCTAAGTCCAAACAACGGCAGTGGCCTTATAAGAAACTTGGCATGAACGGCAACCCTGTTACAATCATGAATCTGGTGCATTTTCTCTATACACATCTTTTTCCTACCTTTCTTTAGGTTGCACGTGTTCTCTAATCATAAAATATGGATGTCTTGACATGTAACTGGAGAAGCGGAAATTCATAAGCTCTTTGAACCAAATTTCTGTCAAATCAATAGACAGCGACCCCAACCTTTTATCTGATAAGCCATTAAATAAGCCTGGAAGAAGAAGACATCAATGATTTTACAAACATTTCAAAATATGTACTTAATACCATATTTCAAAACGTAGTCGACTAACATTATAAGTATATGTTAAACATTAGAAGTTGTTTTATTATTCATTACCTGAATAAAGGAATGCCTGCTTCGGTTTTATCTATGGACCTCCAAGTATCGCATTCTCGATATCTTCTCTGCTCAATGCATAGCTAAATCTTCTCTCAACATCCTTTTCAAGACCTCCCGGGCCACTCTTTAAATACCTGCTCATCAGAACCAAGTGATGTTATAGTTTATCATTCCCTTTTCCCAGAAGTGACAACCCAAGCTGCAACCCAACTGATAAACTAAGCCTTTTTAGAGAGAAAAAAAACTCCCTAGGATAGACATCAAGGTGGGAATATAAACAAAGAAGAATGCAAGAACTGTACAGCAGATATGGTCATATGGCATTGATTTGTATCTAAGTTAGTAAAATATATACAACACTACACATTTGCTACTCCTTCATAACTCTAGTAGATTCACGCAATGGGTCCTGTCATCATAATCTCTCTCTCTCTCTTCCAAATTCTGGTAAGGGTAGTTTTTTAATCAGCTAGGAAAGTTTGCAAGTACCAGAGTCAATTGCCAAAATTGTTCCAAGATTCCCGTCTCCTATTTTTTGCTTAGAAAAGAAGATAAGTTTCTTGAATGATACAGATTAAATAAATTCTCTTGTGTATATTAATTCAGAATTGCTTCATGAAGACTTTAATCCAAGCAATAGTTAGAAGCTGTGGCCTCTATCTGTCACCATGAAAGAAAAAGGAAATAATAAAAGTTAGATTTTTACTGTTGTGCAACCTAAATAATAAGCTACATATTCTTCTTGTAGATTCGGACAGAAACTTATGCTGCAACTGGCATAGCAACAATTCTTATGACAAAAAAAAAAAATGTAACAGAGTGATTCTTTCGACGATTATAGGTGATGAGCACAGCATCTTGACATTCTTGACATAGAACTCATATCATATCACCAAAGAGGACCCCAAACAATAGTATGCTGCAATTGTTGCACATAGATGACGATTTTATACTCTAGTAATACCTCAATCAATAGTTTATCCGAAATAAAAGAAAGTTGCAACATCTATGATAATCACCCATCAAATAATTTCACTTGAAAAGTTTATCTGAATTCTGAAGTGTAACTAAAAGCACGATCTGACTCTATAACGCTCCGGCTCGCCCTGGAAGCAAGGGATCCATTATATTTGATAAAGCGGAGTCACAAACCACCATGTATTTCTAATGAGTTTTGTCCTCCCTCAGACGTTCACTAAGAAACTTTTGGGGGGTCACCCATCTCAAAACTGCTCTAGATCAAGCACCGGTTACCTTGCAGTTCTTATGAGATAAGCTTCCAAAAACAAGATGCATCGTGTTGGTACGAGTAACACCAATCAAATCATATCAACTTTAGCCACTCTGGGTTGGAGTCTTACTTAATCCCATAACACTTCTATCAATCTCAATTCAGTTCCACCATTTCACCGTCCGCTCCACTTAACCAACAACAAAGACAATTAAAGATCACACTTTCTCTACATTTTAACTTTCCACTAAAGCCATAAGATCAGTTTTATATCATTAAATTTTTCTTTAAATAATTTCTTGTAACTTGTCATAACATAACTAAATATTAATTTATGATCAAGGACATAAAATAACAAAAACCTCAATTAAATTAACAATTTAGCTCAATTAAACTCAATATATGAACTTGTAATCTTAATGATATAACACAATCTGCAATAATAATAAAAATTGATGGAGAGTGGGGGGGTGTAGAAACCTGATATACAAGTCGGTGATATCAAGAGAAAGCTGGGCATGCCAATGAGGATGTTGAACAAACCAAAGTGCTCTATCTTCATTGGTTTGATAAAAATCCAAGCTTTTTAACCACGATTCGATACAAGGCAAGCTATGAGAATACAGAGGCTTCTTCTTATCGGGTAGTCTCTGCAGCCACTGGTCCGAAACTTGTGCTTCTTCGGATGATTTCGAACATTTCCAACTTGGAATCTTTTTCAAAGGGAAATTCAAGGCTGGGAAATTAGTGGAAAGTGGTATTGAGAATTTTGATAATCTTGAAGCATTTAAGGAATGTGATAAATGGGGTTTGATAAAATAATGGTGAGAAGCGGAAATTGGAGCTGCCATGTTTGTTTTTTGGATTCTTCTTATTCTTATTCTTATGAAGATGAGTGGTCTTAATGAGGGCGAGGCTCCATTTTTGTTCTCCTGCTCAAGATAGATAGGGTATCGATTTTCCAGTCAGCCAATAGCTGATTGCCTCACGTGATTGTGCCCCAGTAGTCACGAGTCAAGGCACTTTGGGAATGAAATTACTATTTTACCCCCAAATTAACTTCTTCGTTATTACACTTTTAAATAGGAAAAGGGCAGAATTAAAATTTCATTTCAAATTTCACTGTATTGGTGTGTGCATAACCTGATCTGTTATATGCACACCAAATAGTGATTTTTAGGTGTCAAATTATAATTATGCCCCCCTATTTGTAAGTGTAGCAATTGAGGGATTTCACATCGAGGTAAAATAGTAAATTTGTCCTTAAAAAAACACCGTACATAACAGACGAGGGATTAGAGATTTATCATATGATTATAAGGCCACGTCATTTCATTCCTTTATTTGAGGAATGTAGTGTTAATTACCATTGTAGTTGGTTTTTTTAGTAAAATGTGTGTCTGTGTGGGAGGGGAGGGTGGGGTAAATTTAGAAAAGAAACCTCTCGACCTAAGAGCTAAGATGAGTTATAAGATCATATACCAACGTATTTTTAATATCTGTTTTTGTAAATTAGCGATAAAAATATGAATATGATAATATAGCAATTAACGAATATATAAATTGCTAATTAATAGACGGTTAAAGTAGGTGCTAACTAATGAAATATGATATAAATATTGTAGCCATCTCCCACGGTACATGGAAGTGCCCCGTCATAGTCACGTATTTGGAGACTTGTTTCAGGAATCCTCTCAACCGATACTAGAACTGAAGCGAACCCTTATGTATATTACTATCCGTAAGAGATAAAGATGGAAGAACCTTTAACCAACTCTCTTTAATGTAAGTTAGCTTATTTTCCCGGTCTTCTTCCCTCTAAAAGAACATGCCTTCAAAAGTTAAGGTCTTTTGGGCTACTCTTTCTCCAACGAGATATGAACCACGACTTCCTCTTTGAAAACTTGGGTGAGACGGGTATTGAGCCATCGACATCATATTCCAAACGACTGAGCTAAATGAATTATTGTGTATATAAAGTCATATATGAGAGTGATGCGACTATAATCCAACATAAAACCTAGCGGGTAACCACAGCCAAAAACCTCGGGGGCTACCCCTGGGTCCGCCTCTGAACTAAGGAAGGTGATTTGAGCACAAGAATTTTGCCGACCAAATGTAGAAGTTTCTCTAACAACTATATAAAACAACTATGACCATTAAATAGTAAAAAAAGATTACGCCTTTTTGATATATTACCAATACTCATGTACGTTTGCTATATAAATAGAAAGTGTTGATTACTTGTAATATTGCTTAAACAAATAACTTTTCTAGATTAATTCATTCATATAATAATTATATTTGTTTTTATTCTGAAATAAAATTTTATTTTAAATTAACTTTTGAGGTCATTTTCGAGAAAAGAAACTCCCAAGCGTAAAAGAGAAAAGAAAAGAACGGTAACTGCAATCTCAAACCTTTATTTTTAGTCAGCTTTTGTAATATAGCGCCAAATTCGGATTCCCGCCAATATAAGGAATTACATTTCAATGGTAAAAGACTACAAGTAGATCTAGAAACTACAGTATGTTCACTCAGCGCCGCCCACTTTAGCTGCTCTTCCTCCTCCGCCACCACCTCCAACCACCCAATTCAACCATCCAAATGGCGTCGTATTCATACTCTCATACACAACGCATAGTAATAGTAATAGATCTCCACCCCCTCCTCCTCCCTTCCTCTTCCCCTCCCTCCTACCCCACCACCATCCTCGCCGCCGCCAAACGCCTCCTAACATTCCCGCCTCTCTCCTCCTCCCTCTTCTCCTTCAAATTCTTCTTCTCCTCTCTCTCCCCTCTCCGCTCCTCTTCCTTCCTCCACCGCCTTTTACCGGCCACTTCTTTATCCTTCAACCCCCCCGACGAAACCCTACACCTGTTATCCCAAACTTTAGATAAATTATCGGCGAGTGGTCTGCTTTTGAGCGAGTTTAATAGTGTTTCATCGCCACGTGTTGCGAATACTTGTAGTGCGTTGTTGCAGTTGGTGCATGATTACGCTTGGGAAGCGGAGATTGAGAGGACTAAGGATGATTTCCCGTGTGTACGATCCAATTTGGTTGTTTTGTTTTCGCCAATTTGTGGATCGTTGGGTGATTTCGCTAAGTTTATGGACTTGGATCCTGCTTGTTTGGAAGAATGGGATCGTTTTTGTACGAAGTTTAGAAATTTGTTTAATGGTGTTAACGATGCATATATTAGTAGGGATATTCATTTTACTTGGGTTCATGTAGGTAGTGATAATAAAGATGAAGGTAATTGGTGTGAGGGTGAATTATTAGGTTATGTTGAGAAAGGGGTTAGGAGCTTCAATTGGGGGTATTGCTTGAGTGATGCTATTGTTTTGGGTTCTGCTCTTGTTCCTTTTCATTTGATTTATCCGAAAATAGGGGTTCCTTTAAATATTATGAATTCGATGCAGAAAAGAATCGCACAATTGAGTCTTGAAATATCTGATGTTAATGGAAAACCACTGGAATGCAAGTGTTGTGATCTTGAATTAGTAAATTTGTGGACATCCAGCAATATCAGAATCGAGGGTACTCTTGAGGTATTGGAATCTAGAGGTGTACATGAGAAGAAGGATGAAAGTAGGAGATGGTTTTCGAGTTGTTTTGGTAATGGAATGAAATTGCAAGTCATGTCTGTGTTTAGCTATGATGACGAGAGAAAGAACAAAGAGAGCCTTCCTTCTGAATATTTTTTAGTAAGAGAGTTTTCAGGAGAATCTAGAAAGAAAAGTAAGTCGTCTGAGGAGTTCATAGCTGATAAGGTTATACAAGTTCTGTCAAATGAACCTGGTGCAAACAGTTGGGGTGACTGCATTCCTATCTGGCAAATTCTGTTGAGTTTTCTCCAGAGCAGAGGTTATCGGGCCACAGTCTCCATCTCAAACGAAAAAGGTGACACGGCATTTGCCATACTCAAGCCTTTCACTGTCCATTCGGCTCTGCTATCAGTCACACCATATGGCTTTGTTCAAGATCCGGATTGCAATGGAGCAGATCAGTCGATGAAATCCACCAAAAATAGCAGTGACTGTGATAATGTAGGTGTTATAGGATCCCAAACTGATACTTCAACATCTGGAAACAAAGAACCATCAGATGGAAAAAGAAGAAAGAGCAAGAAGAACCTGATTAGGAATCTCACATGGAGTTCTTTGTGCAGTACGGCAATGGAATGTTCTCATATTGACTTATCTGAAGTTTACTTTTCCAGGCTATTAAATAAGTCAAAGAAATTAAAGTTCTTAAAGTGCTGGATGAAGCAAATTGCAAAGTCCTCAAATGACAACTTCTCAGCAGTTCAGGCACTCAATAGCCAGCAGGAGCAACTAGAGTGTCAAAACTTTCCTGAACAATTGCAGATGGTGGAGGAAGTGTTATCTGTTTCATCCTCCAAGAATTCTGAATCCTTCTTCAGTAATCTCGTCTGTAGAGTTCAACATGGTATTCGATCCGCAATGGATTTACAGATGTTAGCTGAGAGACTAATAAAATCATCTATTTACTGGTTATGCCAAACAGCGGAGATAGATAAAAATGTAGCGGAAAGGAAACCACAAATTGATCCCTCTTGTAAAGAAATGGTCTATAAGGAATTGAGAAGGCTTCTGTTGAAGGATCCCAAGGAAATGAAGGATTTGCGCAGACAGACTGATTGCTCTTCTGATGACCTGAAGCATAAGCCAACGACTAAAAACATTGTTAGAGAGTATCCTTTTATTACACAATAGCTCTTTAGATTGCATATATTATATTTACGCCAAATTATGTGCATAGTGATGTTTCTATATGCAGTATTTTCTTAATCTATATATAGATATGAGTTACAGATTTTTCTTCGGATGGAAATTCTTCGATCAGAGGTTTCAGAAAGTATCAAAGAGTCAACAAAACGCAAACTTCTGAAGCAGATTTGTTCTCTTCTGGAGATCTTGCAGTACCTGGTGGAAGGTGGCATTCATGGTCATATTAAACTCTTCGACTATGTTGAGAGGAATATAAAATCTAGGTTAATGCCTTGAATGCTTGAATTTACGAACTCTTACTTTCCATCGAGGTTTTGAAGTTTCCATATGAAATTATTTTTGACTTCGTTAATATTCTACTGAAGGTTTCACTTCTTCTTTTAAATTCCTATGGTTTTCCTGTTTCTTTGCTTCCTCACTCATGTTCCTTCTAGAGTGGCCATGGGCAATGGCCATACACCTACTATATGCTCGTGTTTATTCATGATACCACAAAAATGTGAACCAGGTGTTCATTTGATGGTTAAAGGCTTAAAGCATTTAACTAGTACTTTAAGTTAGTCGGTCATTGAGCATAGTCAAGCATGTAGTACACTGTTGACTAGTACTGCACTAACAACGAGAAGACATTGGCGGCTATGTTCTACTTGCCATGTGGCTTTATTTGCATACCTATATTCATGCTTGTCCAGTACCATGGATTGTTTTATACTCAGAATCAACTGTTAATTATGTTGATGTAGCACCAGTATGTTTTCAATTGTTGAGTCGTGGTAATAAGATGTTTCAGATGTGCAACACTGCAACTACAAATATTGTGATGATAGCATCTTTCCTAAGCTGAACATCATAGTTTTCTTAATTAAAGAAAATTCTGTAATTCTTGTCTCCTATTTTTGCATTTTCCCTTATTCTGGTTTTAATGCCATTATTAGCTATCTTCTGCAGGTATTTTGATGTTCTTGAAGATGCCGTCAATGAAATCTACATCCAAATGGATTTATTACCATTTGGTGATGATGACGAAGCTCAAATCCAACTGTTAAACAGTGAGGATAGTACTCAGTCTTGCAGAGACAGGCAAGATAGATACGAAAAGCCTGAAAAGTCTATAAATCATCAATCAGTCTCAGCCGATGACGGCTCTAGCCAGGCACCTTGTACTGATGAAAATTCCGAACAAACTGGGGAAGAAGAACATGCTCGGAGGTTAAGTGAAGCTCGGAAAAGGAGAGAAAGATCTCGCAGATTTGTTTATTTAAATAGCAGGCAGGCCGATTTGCATCGGATCTGGGCACCCAAGCAACAGAAAACTACGAGAGGGAATTTAGAGACTCTTCAGGGGAAATCAAAACGGACTCGGGTGAGAGTTACTAATAGCGTGGTCTGTGAAACACCCCCCGGTGGAACCAAACTTCCATTTTCTCAAGGCAGTACTGAGGAAGAAGGGAACAACATAAAGGGTACTTCACGTTCTGTTTCAAAAGCTTTGTTTCAAGATGATATCTAGACTCATGACAAAAGAAAGCTTGGAATGGATTTTAGCAATCTAGTTTAAATGTACATTATGAAACAAACCCATTTCCAGAAAGATCAAAGTTTCTACAGGTTAGTGTTCATATGAAATAGGTTTACATCTACTTGTAAAAGACCCCACTTATAATCTGCTGTATCACTTGTTACTGTAATATTATACATCATGCAAAAATAATTGATTAACTTTATTATATTTGATGGAAATTCATTCAGAACCTCAGGATGTAAATTTATACTGTAATACAAGGTGGAAAAAGTTGGACTCTTAAGTATAAGCCATTTTTGTGTGTTTATTGATACAAAATTAGCCATAGCCCATATGCTTATCAGCGACAAGCTTTCTTCGTTGCATGCTTGTGACACCAAAATACTAGTGGTAAATTGTTTATATTTTTATTAACAAATAACGAATAAACAACTGCTTTGGTATGTTTGTGGTTATTTTATGGCAAATGATAATGCCAGAGCGATTTTCTTATTGCCAGAGCAAAATTATGTTTAATTCCGTTTATGCCCTTTGATTTTGTGACTTATAATAACAATGTTGGTTGTTAATGCTATAATACTTTTATAATTAAAAATTGAGATTATGATAAAAATATAATTTGATGAAAAGTATATTAAAGGAATTGAGCATGATTTTGCTCTGGCAATATAAAATTGCTCTGGCATTATCACTAGCCTTACTTTATACTGGACATGCTTGTACAATATTACTTGTGCGAACTCATATGGAACACTTTAATATTTTATTTAATAGGTCGATAAAAAAATTACATCTAATATTTTTCAGAATTAACTCATTTTAATTAAATTAGATTATATAAATGCACGATAGACCTTGATAATGATATTTTAAAAAGAAATACATGACCATAAATAAAATGAATGAAATAATTAAATTTATTTAAATATACATTATGAGAAGTTAGATAAAAAGTGGAGGTTATTCTTTATACAAGTGTCATTTTTTGGCACCAATTGGGGCAAAAAAATCAACTTAAAGTCTTTAAAATTATATTTTTACCCCAATTTTAACGCTTAAATCTGAAATGTTAACGTAAAACTTGACGTGAGGACTTAAGTGCAACTTTTTGGCCACTTTCGGGGACTAATGTGTAACTATTGGGACCAAAGTACAATTCGGTCATACTATCGGGACAATTTCATCAATTTGGTGATAGCACTTCAGTCTTAATGCAAAGTGCAAAAGTTAAATCCATGTTGAGTTTCCTTTCATCGATTCTCAGTTAACAAGTAGAGTATCGATTTGTTTTCTGAACGTGCCGAACAGGGTAGCTATTAGGTCCTTGTCTGAGGAGGCTGCTTGGAACTTTCAAATATTGTCTTGCAGACTTCATATGGATGAAAAATAATGATAGAGAATTGAGTATATTACCAAAATAATACACACTTCTGAAAGACCGATAGCCAAGTAATTTTCGATACGCGTTGTAGACTGTTTCTTGATTGTTTCTGTTGTGGACAGGTGTAGTAAATCTAAAATTTGTGTTGCTGTTTTTGTTTGACGTACAATTTCTCCACACTGATAATCTTTCAAATCAAAGTTTATGTTCAATCGTCATCTCATCTTCTTGTCCTGTAGGAACACGTTAGCAACATATATTCTTCCAGGGAACTTTCGCCTCTTGACTTGTCTCTAATGGTAAGCAAATTAATTTGTTGCACGCCCTCTCCAGCTCTTTCTAAAATGGATTATGCGGAAACTAGGACCTCGCTCGATCTATTACATTATGTGTATGTAGTCAAACGGTAATAGTCCGAGTGTTGAAAAGTAGTTGATGTAAGCTTAACTCAAACGACAAGCTTAAAATTTTCCACACATTTGAACTTTAGTATTCCTAAATGCAGCTATAAATTCACATCCTGTTTTGCACCATAACATAACATCCTCACCTGAAACTTACACATATCAACTATGGCAGCAGTAAGACCAAGGGCAATATCATTCTTTCTAGTGAGCTATTATGTCTTCCTAGTTCTTAACCTATCTTTTTCGGCGCAATCTGCTGGGATTGTCACATACTGGGGGCAAGTCACTGATGAAGGTAGCTTAGCAGATGCCTGTGTTACAGGAAACTATCAATTCATCAATATTGCTTTCTTGAATAACTTTGGTGGTGCCCAAGAGCCATCATTGAACCTAGCCGGTCATTGTGACACTCGTCCTACATCTAATACTTGTACTGTTTTTAGCGACCAGATAAAATCGTGCCAAAACCAGGACGTCAAAGTGCTTCTGTCACTTGGAGGCGAAGTTGGAAGCTATTCCCTTGGTTCCCCTGATGAAGCAAGGGACTTCGCTAATTATCTTTGGAACAACTTTTTAGGAGGTACATCGAATTCCAGGCCTCTTGGGGATGCTGTTTTGGATGGAATCGATTTTGATATTGAAGCTGGTAATGGGTTGTATTGGGATGAATTAGCAAGGGCTCTATCAGAATTCCGTTCACAAAGACAGGTTTTGTTATCTGCAGCACCACAATGTGTAATCCCTGATGCACATCTTGATACTGCTATCAAAACAGGCCTCTTCGACTACGTTTGGGTGCAGTTCTATAACAATCCAGGGTGTCAGTACACAACCAATGCCGATAATCTTCTGGCAAGCTGGAACCAATGGTCATCGATTCCAGCAAGTCAGGTATTCATGGGATTGCCTGCTGCTCAAAGTGCTTCAAACAGTGGTGGATATATAAATGCCGACGTGCTTATTTCTCAGGTTCTACCTGTAATCAAGACTTCACCTAAGTATGGTGGTATTATGTTATGGAACAGATTCTATGACCTTGAGGGGGAGGGGTATAGTACATCCATTAAGAGTAGTGTCTGATCTCATGATTCGCCCTACGGCTAATTACTTCTGTTTCCAACATTTAGTTTCTACTATTCATAAATAAACTTTCCAGGCCTGTCCTTTAGTATTTGATATGCCGGTTGAATAAAGATCACATTACAAAGAAATAAAATGTTCTCTGCTAAATAAAATGTCGATTTCCCAATTTTTTACTCTGTGTTCGCTTCTCTATACGTAGTATTCATGTAACTGCCTTCTTGCTTAATAGGGTTATTTGCGCATATCATGAACTCGCTTCAAAACTATATACTATATCATCTCTCTTCCTTCAAACTGTTTCGTTGCATGCATCGCTTCAACATATTCATGTCTCTCAAATTGGAAAAGAGATGTTAGTAGATGGGTTAAAAAACAGAGGAAGTAGTAAAATTGTGTTCTTGGAAAAGTAGAAGGCATTCTTGAATATATGCTAATAGATAATTAATGATTTTGATCAATACAAGGCACAACTGCACAAGCACTATGATACAATGGAAAATAATACTTATGCTCTTCACAAAAAAATAATGTTTTTTTTAAAAATAATTTTCTTCCAGATAAGTTATTTCATAGACGCATGACTCAAAACATATACTCCCAATAATACAGCCACAGACGTTAGTCTTCTTTCACAGCTGCTTGAATACATAATTAGAAGTTTTTTGAAAATCATTGAACCTTTTTTTATATCTTGAACTTGATTTTTTGTATGTATGATGTATAGTGTGTTGAGAATATAAAGTTAAATAAATAATTAAGAGTTTAAATTAAGTTCATAAGTGATCTCATTTAAAATTTATGATCCCAAATAATACTTAATACTTATATGATCAATGAGTAGTGTGTTTATATACGACAAGGCATGAATAACAAATTTGAGTTAAGAGACTCGTTATAATTACAAATATTCCGGACCAAATTTTTAAGAAATGAATCTTTTATATAAACTAATTTTAAGACTGTATAATTGATATCTGAGACATTCAAAATATGATGACTACTGCAGCAAGAAGAAAACAAACTGCTTAGACGCCTTGATTTAATGATCTTATTATAATATCATAGTGTCCTTCCTGCTGTTTTCTGTTACTATATTAGAATTTAGACATGCTTAAAACACACAACTATGAAAATAAGACATCATCATTGGCGGCTCAAATAAGCTAACCTGTCCGTTGCATCACCTCTCTATATATGTATCATCTAAGTAAACACAAAATATATCAGCTTTCTTTCCAACATACATACATACATAGCCAATTTGATATCATGGATTATCTAACAACTTCTCTCGTATGGTTGTTTGGGTTAATCTTGCTTCGTGCCGTAGTCATAATATCAACCTCCATTAAGAAAAACAAAACCAAAAAGTTGCCTAATCCACCTGGTCCAACCCCTCTTCCTATTATTGGCAATCTTCATTTACTCGGTCAACACTACCACAAGTCCTTAGCCGACCTTGCCAAAACCTATGGTCCCATCATGACTGTCAAGTTAGGATTTTTGAACTACGTGGCTGTAACTTCTCCCGCCATGGCCAAGCAAGTCCTTCAAAAACAAGACAGGGATTTCTCCGGAAAATGGGTGCCAAAAGCACTCCATGCACACGACCAATACAAGTACTCTGTTGTTATGTTGCCCGTTGAGGCGAGGTGGAGAAACCTTAGGAGGAGCATGAATGCCACTATGTTTTCTGGGGCGAGGCTTGACGCTGCTGAACATGTAAGGGCAAACAAGGTACAAGAGTTACTGGATTATTGCAGGAGTTATAGCCTTAGGAATGAGGCTGTTGATTTGAGCATTGCAGCTTTTATGACTACACTAAATACTTTGACAAGCACTATTTTCTCAAAGAATGTCATGGATCCAAAACTAGAATCTTCCGTTAGAGAGATGAGAGATGTCATGTGGAATGTTGCAGTTGAGGCTGGTGCACCCAACTTGGCCGATTACTTTCTTTTCATCAAGTTCGATATTCAAGGGATCAAACGTCGATTGACCAAGCATTTTAGCAAGGTTCTTGAGCTCATTATTGATCCCATTAACGAACGTGTCCAAGAGAGGGAATCAAAAGGTGGACTTGGAAAGAAGTATAATGATTCTCTTGATCTACTTCTCTCTTTCATTGCAGAAAATCCTAAAGATTTGGACCGTACTCATATGGAACGCCTCTTCCTGGTAAGAAACTCTTTACGGTTAAGATATTAATTCATTTAAATGTAACTCTACAACTCCCACTTTGATATAACTAAAGTTAAATATTTTGCAAGCTAAAATGTTCTAATACAACTTCAAAACTTACTAAAGTTGAAAAATAGTCACTCAGATTGAAACGACATATTAAGTACCCCCTTCATATTCTTCCTATATACAACTCTTATACTGAAGTTTTGTGTATGTTACTTTTCTAAGGCTATCTTATATGTTAATTGTAACTAATTATGATGTTCCATTTATTAGGATTTATTTATTGCGGGATCTGATACAACTTCTAGTACTTTGGAATGGGCAATGGCTGAACTAATGAAGAATCCAGAGACGATGAAGTTGGCGAAAGAAGAACTAGCTCGAGTTGTCGGAAGAGGGAAGCCAATTGAGGAAGGGGATGTTGATAATCTCCCTTACCTACAATGCATTGTCAAAGAAACCTTAAGATTACACCCTCCAGTTCCAACACTAATTCCTAGATTATTGGAGGAGAGAGATGTAGAGCTATGTGGTTACACTATTCCGAAGGGATCAAAACTTGTTGTAAATGTTTGGGCTATTTGTCGTGATCCTAACGTATGGAAGGATCCATTAGCATTTAAGCCCGAGCGATTTCAAGAGTCGGATTTGGAAGTTCGCGGGTTAGATTTTGAATTGCTTCCGTTTGGTTCAGGGAGAAGAATTTGCCCGGGATTACCGTTCGCTAGAAGGCTACTTCCTGTTGCAATTGGTTCCATGATAAACTCATTTGATTGGGAACTCGAAGGCGGCATGACACCAGAACAATTAGATATGGAAGAACAAGTTGGACTTACACTTAGGAAAGGACAGGCTTTGCGCGCAGTCCCGAAACCTCTCTCTTAATGTTGAGTAATACCAATTGAATTGTATCCCTTATTTGTTTTACATTAATAAGTCCACATTCGGACAATATTTGTTTCCTTATTTTTTCTTGTTACTTTTACA
This sequence comes from Echium plantagineum, assembly GCA_003412495.2. Classification (NCBI taxonomy): domain Eukaryota; kingdom Viridiplantae; phylum Streptophyta; class Magnoliopsida; order Boraginales; family Boraginaceae; genus Echium; species Echium plantagineum. The sequence continues at coordinate 15,346,179 of CM016563.1, read as the reverse complement.
ATATGTAAAATGTTATTACATGAGATGGCTGATACAATAAACAACATGGTCTAGGGAATGCTATATGTATTATGTTGTCATTTTTAAGCATTTTTTTAAAATCTATTTTGGGCATAATATAATTTAATCACCTCACTTGGTTGAAGCGTTAAGAAGATTTGCAAAGTTGTGTCGTAGTGGCCATCCATTAACTTATTCTCTCTCGAAAATACATTTTTCTCCATTAATATCCATACTCTCCGATCACACACATTGTGGGGGACCGAAAATGGCATACAGGAGAAGGCAGGGGATGATGAGGACTTCCACATTTCAAGATAAAATACAACCTCGCCCTCCCTGCCCCGAAGATGATGATGACGACGAAGACGAAGATCATGTTCCTCCACGTCCTAATAGAGACGTTAATTTTCGTTCTCATTCATTCTCCCCCTCCTCTTCTTCCGCTTCTGTCGCGCCTCATGTCGTCAAACCCTCCCCTCCCCACCGCCTTCCTTCCTTCAATAATGACCCATCTAAGGTATTTTCCTATATGGTTTAATTCACTCTGTGTATGAGATAGCTTTGTGTTGTGATGAATATCAAGAAAGTTGACCGACTTATGTAATGTTCCGGTTGAGGTGAGGGTAAAATTTAAAAATTAATATAGATGACGTAAAATGAGGTGAATGGTATTCCACTAACGTTAGTTGTTCTTTTGAACGTTCATAATGTAAGAATTAGTTCAATGTCACTTCTTGTAATGATAATTTATCGTTGTTCTTCGCGTACTTTTTTAATTTGTCGACCAGAATGATGGTGATAAATAGCTAAAATTTCGGGTGAAGCACGCCCTACTTTTATCTGTCTTCATTCGGGTCGCCTGAGGTTGATAGGCATCACTTTCTCGATTTGATTTCAGTATTATGAATATCTCCAACGCTTGTTGTTTAGTTGGAAATTTGCTATATCGTTATCTATGTTAATTTGTTGTGAATATTTAAAGTTAAACAAACTAGAAAAGTTTACAGTTGATTATTTGAAATTTGAATAATGTAATCAAATGTTTGATTTAAAAGGAGAGACATGCTATGAGAAATTCAAATGAGGAAGAGGGCTCAAATAACTTTTGGAGTGTTTTGGCTAAGAAAGCGAAATCTATTCTCGATGATGAACCTTCACCAAACTCCGAGCAAAGAATACACAATTCCTCTAATAGTTTTGAGGTAATTAAATTTATTATGTTATCTGTTAAATGTTTGGTGATTATGTGAATGGTAATATGTCTAATTTGGTATAATTCCTGTAGTACTTCCCTCCATATGAGACATCCAACAACATTAGAAAAGTGGACAATCCTGCACTAAGAAAGAAATTTGGCGCACTTGCTTCTTCTTTAAACCACATTGGTGATCAAATTGGGAATGTCTTTGAGGTAAAAATGATGTTATATGGACTCTGTGTAATAAGGAAATACGGAATCATTCGATTATATCGCAATGCTGCTGAAAATCCATGATTATAGAAGAAAGTAGAACGAACATGAACTTGGAAGGCATAATTCTTACAATTTGGATCGTTTGAATTTGCATGGATCTCTATTTTCTTGTTACTCTTACTTCTTGAAGTTTGCCTTGTTTTTTTTTTCTTTTTAGTTAAAAACAGGACTATTATGATGAACTTAAACACATGGAACACTGGTTCTTACACAAAATAGATTATATGGCGATGCTGTTGGAAAATGCATGATTATAAGAAGAAAAGTAGAACGAACATGAACTTATAGGGGATAATTTTTATGATTTGGATCACTTGTATTTGCATGGATCTCTTGTTACACTCACTTTATGACAATTGTCCTGTTTTTTATTCTATTAAAAACAGGACTATTATCATGAACTTGCACGAATGTAACACTGACTGTTACACAAGAGATCTGATGTCGAATTTTTGTGTTTTTTAAGTGTTCATTTGTTTGTTGTTTCATAGGAAGGTCGCACTATTGTTGAGAATAAAACTGCTGGGATTATTCAAGAAACAAAGAAATTGCAGATTAGGAGGCAACCATCCAATCTTGGTGAGGAAAATCATGTCAACGGCATGCAGAGTCTATGGAAAAGTTTTAATAAATCAGCCCAACAGCATATGGTGTATAGCCATGAAGACAGATTGAAAGCATCTAGAGATGTAAGCTACTTTACTTCAGTAGAATGTGTCTTTGGCCTGCAGATTCTCATTATATTTCGAGAAATTGTGTTCTAGATTTTTCTGTTTCACTAAGATGTTTCTGAATCGAAGTGTTTGTTTTTCTGTTCTCTTCCGAGTATATAAGTATTTTGGTATTTGTTATTGATTAAGGTTGCATTGGCAACAGCAGCCAAAGCCAAAGTTCTATTGCGTGAGCTGAAAACCGTAAAGGCAGATCTTGCGTTTGCAAAGGAAAGATGTTCTCAGTTGGAAGACGAAAATAAAGTCCTTCGTGATGCTTGTGAAAAGGGAAGCAACCCTGAAGACGATGACATGGTTAGTCTTCTTCATTTCCATTTCTAGAGACTATTCTAGTTGACATTGGACCATTTTGTTAAATTTTAGTGACACTGTCCGTTACACATATTCAAGAGGATGACGCGTGGTGTCATCTTTATCCTACACCATTGTAGTTTGGCTAATGATTGATCTCTCAAATGGCAGATACGCCTCCAAATGGAGACACTCTTGGCAGAGAAGGCGCGATTAGCACACGAAAATTCTGTGTATGCGCGGGAGAATCGATTCTTGAGAGAAATTGTTGAATATCATCAACTGACAATGCAGGATGTTGTGTATTTGGATGAGGGGATAGAAGAGGTTACCGAGGTTTATCCAATTCATGGAGTATCCGGCGTGCTCTCTTCTTCTCCTCCCTCGCCTGCATCGCCTCCTTTATCGCTCTCGAGAACCTCTTCACTTAACAAGGCGAATAAGTCTCCTTCACACATTACACAGGACGATGGCAAAGATTATCCACAGAATAAAACACCTAGAAGTTCCAAAAGTTCTCCTCCGAAAGAATTTCCAAACAGATGTTAGATTATCATCAATAGCATTTAATGAAAATTGGGTTATTATTAATTGTTATTAATGTATTTCTTTACGATAGGTACAATATATACCTCAGTTTCAGTAAAAGAAATGTTATCTTTTGGTTACTTTTGTTAGTGTGTTGTTTCCCAATCTCTTTATTTTACTCCCTCAAGTGGTCCTAAAGATTTTACTAATCAATTTAAATAACTCAATCATAGCCCTAAAATAGAACTTAGAAAAAAAATATGAAAACTTAAGTGGTTACAGTAAATTTGTGAATATACTATAATTACTTTAAGAATAAGTTGTCCATTAGTTAAATGGATAATAATTTGTTTATTCCTAACTAATCAATAATGATGTATAATTACTAATTAGTTCATCAAATTCAGCTGGATTGAATGTTAGTTCATTCCTAATTTCTATTGGAGGCTTGGAGCCTCATAGCATACAGAGTACAAAGTACGGAAAGAAGCCCATTAGTTTTAGAAGAATTTATTTATATAATCAGAGAGGTAATAAATATTACAAAGTACGGAAAGAACATTGATAAATGTTTAATATATCATGTTTTGAGGGCATAATTGGATCGTAATTGATGAATAAATTGTATATTTATAGTATTTCGTAAGCGCACGAGGCGTAATCGAGTAGAATGTGGTGCGAGCAAAGGTCGAATCCACAATAAAATACTGAAGATGGGTAGTATGTTGCTGCCGTTTCATGTTCTTCTTTTTTGTGCGTGAACAGCTTCCACGAAAATGGGATCGACGGCTCCTCCTTTTATTCTCCAATAATTTCCACTAATCTGTTTTATCTGCTTGTTCTGTTTCAATTAGAGCTCCATTTCGACTTCATATTGAATTGGTTGTTGAATTACGACTTGACTTAGGCTCTTGTAATTAAAAACTGAACAAATAATTTGAAATCTACCCAAAACTCAACTATTTATATAAAAATAAAAATATCCAATTTAATGATTAAGTCCAATCAATTCCGGGAACTGTTCTTTTTCTTTACACTAGTCCGAAATCTACCTAATTCACACTAACCCGTTATACGATTCTAATATCATCTTTATGGTACATATCTTTGGCAGTGATGTAACATCTTTGTGCCATTTTTCGGAGTCTCCTTCATTAGGTTTGGAGTTGTTATGGGTCCGGTCCGGTTTAGGGAACCGAATCGATAGTTTACAGGTTCGGACCGGTAACTATACCAGGTATATTTTTTTCGACCGATTCTAGATATATGATTCGGACATGTTCCAAGTATATGTGATAAAAAATCAAATTTAATTGGAAAAATCCTTTAAACAAAATTAGAATCAATATAAAACATCTAAAAATTAACATATGATTTGTTATTGGATACTTTATCAAGTAACTTATCGAATACCGATAAATTCTCACTACTACAAAAATCCACTTAGACAACCCTTGTAAACTCACTTGGACGACACTTTTAAGGGTTGAGATTAGAGGGGTCGGCCAAGTGGAACTCACTTGGACTTGGCCGACCCTCCCGTGTGGGGTCGTCCAAGTGAGCTCACTTGGCCAACCCTCCCTTGTGAGGTCGTCCAAGTGAACTTTTTTTTTTTGAATATTATTATATTTAATGTGAATTATATATATATTTTAGTTTTTTTTTAATTTTTCTACATGTATATATACTTAATTATTAATTCATATAATGCTTGAGAACCATATATAAAGATTTAACAATAATTCCAAAAGTCATATACAAATTATATTTGTATCGATTACAATATTTGTTATTCTTATTATAACAATTACAAAAACTACAAATAAAAACTAAAAAACTAAAATATCCTATACTTATAATAAAATAAGTAATTTTACATTAAAAAATTTAAACACTACAAAATTACATAAAATACTAGGAAAAATTTAACATCTTCTTTTCATCCACATCGATTCTTCATGATTTTTTACCTGATAGACAATAAAATAATTATCAATTGTTATGAAAAATAGCAATAGTGATATAATATCCAAAAAAATAGCAATAGGCTTAAGCAATTGTATAAAGTTCACTAAAAAAAATCGAATTAATATATACAGATGGTTGAATGACAAGATATATGATTTAAGTTAAAGGAAAAGCCAGCTTCGTGTTGGCGGCTCTTGCAAGTGAGCACAGGCAGCCTGTGCTATTAATTAGTCTATGCAATCCATCCATCGTGTTGGTGGCTCTTGCAAGTGAGCACAAGCAGCCTTGGCAAAAATTATTATTACTATCCAAGTGATAGTAAATACATGTAACAAGAAGTAAATTTTTAAGAATCTCATCAACCACAGTGCCACATCTTTCAGTCTACAATATCTTCTCTCAGTGCATTTGTAGAGTGTAGAACATAATACGAAGAACTCCATTCAAACAATGGATATCAATAGCAGAACCACAAAAAGACTAAATTGCAATTTGCGGCAAACAACATTGGTAATATTATCTAGGGAAGATTTTGGCATTACCTGTTTGTACACATCTTGCACTGATAAATTTTCTCCCCTTCAATCATCTTAACTGATCCAGACCTAATGACTGTTCCCTTAATAGTCAGAAGAATCCCTCGATGTTTGACTCTAAGTCGCCCTATACTTGGAAAAGTTTCTAACCACACAAAAACAAAATAACCCATTAAAGGATATCTAACACTAGAGCGAAAAATTTCAGTAATGTTTTCGAGCCTGCCTGGTTTCTTGTGTTTCGAGACAGTGGACTTTCTGTCTTTCTTCAACAAATGCATAGAACTGTGTTATACCCTTCAGCGTCAACTCATCCATCAGATTTATTACGTATGGCTTTCTGCAAGTATCTATCCTTAAATTCCTTCACGGTAACAGGAAATGTGGCAGAAAACATCAAAATTTGGCGATTTGATGGCATAAAGCGAATTAGCTGATGCAGAGAAGGTTGGAATTCTGGTGAAAGAAGTTTGTCCGCCTGAAACACACGGGCAAATGAATACAAATATTATCATCATTACAATAGTAATACCATAAAAGTTAATACAAATCTATAGCAATAGATTAGTAAACATAGCAAAACAAACAGATGTTGCCAGGACTTGCATCTTTGCTTTTTACTTTTGGTTCACAAAGCTTTACGAGTGTCACCACAAAATGAATATATTAAAGTCGAAAGACACAACGTTAAACTAAACCTCCACATCTGCTGAATTCTCATCCATCACCCCAAAATGACAAGTCTATATAAGCATACTGAGAATAATTTATTTCATGAGGATTAGAAAAAGAAGCTCAACTTATTACGACACATGTAAGATCTGGAGAATATTAGCATCAGGATAACATACTCTACCTCATCCATAACAAGCATCGAGCAATCCTTCAAAACACATATACCCCTTTTTGCAAGATCTAGGATTCTTCCAGGGGTTCCAATAACAAGTAAGTGAACTGGTTGGTAGAGGCGCATTATGTCGTCTTTTAGGCTTGTCCCGCCAGTAGTGACCATGACCTGAATCTGCAAATTCTTCCCTAATTCTTTACATACTTGGGCTGTTTGAAGAGCCAACTCTCTAGTCGGAACTAAAATAACAAGTGTACTCATCAAAAAAGAAAAATTAGCTTAAAATGAGAAACAAAACATATCAAAATAAAATGAAAAATATAATGGCCATAGAAACACAAGAAACCAGGCAGGCTCGAAAACATTACTGAATTTGAATTGAAAGGTGATTAGTGCTCGATTAGAATAGCGAAGTGGAGGCGAGGATCGGGAGAGAGTACGATTGTCTTGAGCTGGTCGGAATCACTGCCCTTGACGAAATTAAAGAACCACAAACAGAGCCACTCCCGACCCCTAAAAAATCGCAGTTACCATTCAAGAAGTGTTCCACTCCATCCCATCTACAATCAAATCTGTTACCAAAAAGGAAACAGAAGACCACGCACATAAAGAAAGCGAAGTAATAAGAAAATGCTAATACATAGAACACAAAATCACCGCCTTTATTATCAAGAAACCGCTACGAGTCCGGAACCCCTCTTCGCTAAACTAATACCACAATCGAACCTAATGAATTGAGATCCAAACGCAGATGGCCTTCTTCAACAAGAGAAAACATTGAAAATACAATCAAATTATCAAATTGTAATCCACATTAACTATACCAAAATAATTCATAACAATACAATCAAAGATCGTGAAAACACATAAAAACCTGGACCCAATCGGAGCCAAATCGGAGACGGACAGGTATTGTTTTACACGTTAAAGCCCTACGAAACCCTAACAATAACAACATAATACTCAATTCAATTCAACATAATTATTGTTTTTAATCACAATTAAATTCAATATAATTAGTGTTTTTAATCATCAATTGCTTATTTCTCGTTATTAATGAAATATTTTTTATAATTTGTAAAATAAAATTTGAAAAACAATTGATGATCAAAACAAAAATTATAACAACACAAATATAGAATCTAAACAATAACACAACATGATAAATCTAAATATAAAGCAGAACAAATAATAATAAACCTAAATACTAAGACAAATAATAAATCTAAATACTTGAACTATGGAGGGAGGAGGATGGAGGAGGAGGATGGAGGAGGAGGGAGGTCGGACTTCGGAGGTCGTCGGGGTCGTCGGGGTCGGACTTCGTCGGGGAGGAGGATGGAGGAGGAGGGAGATCTGTTCTGTTTTGGGTCGTCGATCGGGTTTGTGGGGTGGGGTGGGGTGGGGTGGGGGGTAGAATATCTTCCTATTTTTATTTTTTTTTAGAATTTTTTTTAACCACTTAGACGACCCTCCCGCGAGGTGTCGTCCAAGTGTATATGTTTTTTTATTTTTAAACAACTTGGACGACCCTCCCGCGTGAGGTCGTCCAAGTGAAATGTGTTTTTTTTTTTTTAAATAATTTAAATCACTTAGACGACACCCGCAGGGGTCGTCCAAGTGTTAACTTGGACGACACCACGTGGGAGTGTCGTCCAAGTGCCACTTGGACGACCCCTTTTCTGAAGGGTTGTCCAAGTGGGTGTTGTCTAAGTGCATTTTTGTAGTAGTGTCTTTTTACCTGTTCCGGACTGTTATCTTACCGAATGAACATGAAATTTTGAATCGAATACCAGAAGGATCTCAAATATTCCGGTCCAATAACCGCCCTAATTAGGTTGAAAAGAGTAGAAATTAGAGTTGGTGTTCCAAGTGCTGTCGTTAATAATAGGCAATAGATTTATAGAAATTGGAATAATGATTGTTAGTATTAGTGGTACCCAAACATGATTCGAAATGTTAATGGAGAAACATTCCTTATTGATTTCAGTGATACCCATAATAACAACGACTAGGCTCGAGGATAGAACACTGAGTATAATAATTGGAGTACTTGAATTGGTAAAAGGAATTTATTGATTATAGAATTGGGGCTAACCTATTGTTTGAGTGAGTCCTCCTTGGCTCCTTTCGTTGTTTCAAATTTGAAAACCCAATTTCAGATCCTCGATCCCCATAAAATATTAGCTCAAATATTAGTATTAATTTCATTAAAGATATAGAGAGGATATTTTATGTAGAAAAACATCATAGACTTAAATGATTTTTGTACAGCGACGAACAACTTTATTTAATGAGAATCACTCTCCCAGGTTCCAGCATATATTGAGGAATTTTTTATTTTTATTTTAAATTAGCGATGGGATGAGTTTCGAACCCAGGACCTTCTAATCATTAGCTATATTCAGGAATTTTGTATTTCAAAAAATGATTTTTGCGGATTGTCCCATGTTAAACTAGTTCCATATTCAATCAATTTTTTTTATAATTTTATGTACAATTTCAAATTGTCTCATACTAATAAAAAAAAAAAGTTAATTGATAAAATGGTCCTATACAATGAGATGAAATTACACTTTATTTGGTCCCAAATATTAGTAAAAGTGTTAGAATTTGGTCTCTCGCTCGACCAACGATTATGTTAACTTTTGACGGTCAAACTCGATTCTGGAGTCAGACTTAAAGTTTTTTCAACTCTATCCCTAATATCAAAATTAGACGATATATATAGCAAAATTTCAAAAGGTACGATAGTAGGTCAAGGCATAGGCGGAGGCAGCCATGGCATTTGTTGCCATGGCAACCAGAGATATTTAATTTTTTTGAGAAAAATATTTAATTTTTTATAATTTTTTTTATACATACATCATCATATAATTGACCCCAATATAATTCATATTCTCTTTCCAACAACATATATATTATTTCCAAACATATCCTAACACATACCAAAAAAGTTATGTTTTTGTATAATTTTCTTATATCTCTTTCTATAAAAAATAATTCGATAAATTTGATAATCAAAAGAATTTTGTCCTAGTTCCGACTATAAATAAAGAGCCTCTAATACGGTAAAGTCTTAAAAAGGATGGGATAATAATGTGAAGATGTTGAAAGGAAGTCATTGGTTAAATTAAGGAGTAAGATGAAAAAACAATTAAACAAGGTTTAGTGTTAACATGCTTTCACGTTTTGATAACTAATGAAGTTAAATCTGCATGTGATAATCTCATTCCCCATGCAGATTGGTTGGATGTTCTAGAAGAGTAAAAAGAAACAATAAATATTTCAAATGGGTTAGGTGATTATGCATTTATTATTTGAATGTCCCATACATTCTTTGTGTATTATTTTTAATTCCCTCAATAATGAGGCACTTCACTATAATAGATATTTCTATGTCCCACATATACATTCTTAGTGTATTATTTAATTTATAATTTATGAATGACCAGAAACGCAATTAACAGGAGTACGACTTTTTTGAAAGACAACTTCTTCACGCGTTGCACTATTTATTCAAATAAGCCTCCATCCACCTTTCGTTTCTTATTTACGTCTGGTCAAACTAACAAAACTCTACTCCACAAATTACTCCAATTCATATTCATTTTTAATTCAAAGACTTTGCATTATAGAATTTGTTATCATTCAATTTTTTAAAAATGTTCTCATGTTCCCCATGAAGTGATATGCCAAAAATTAGAGGTTTAATAAATACACAAATGGACGTATATGCAGAGGTAGACCGAAGAATAGTTGAACTAAGACTGTATCAAATGATGATCAGAATAGGCTATAAACTTAAAAGAAGGCATGATCGAATATATATTTATGTGAAGATATTGTATTCGTTTATATCGACCAATTAGTGGAAATGTAATTAATAAGTGAAGTAGAGATTATCAAAATAATGAAAACTTCATCTAAGGGGAAATCAATTAAGAAATATATACAACAATACTTTTTCTATTTCTTTTTTGTCGACTTGTTCTCCCCGCGTAATTATTCAAACAACACGAGACTTTTGTTATGTTTATTTTATTCAGTAACGGTCCTATCTCAAAGAATTCTGCTTCCTATATATATCCCAAGTCTCCAATGTTGGAATCATCAATTAACAATATCCAAATAAGTAATCCTACTAAAAAATGCATTCATTAATTCTTTCACTTATCCTTCTAATTTCATCATCTCTTCAATTAGCTTCTGCTCAACCTCAAGATTTCTTCACATGCCTTAAATCCTACAAAACTTCAAATAATGGCTCTGTAATCACTCAACAAAGCCCAACATTTTCAACTCTAAGGCAATCTATGGTTCAAAACGTCCTTGCTGAAAATCGATCACCTCTTAACCCTACGGCAATCCTCACACCATCTCAAGAATCTGAGATCCAAGTGGCCGTACGTTGTGCCAAATTGTTTGACCTACAGATAAGGGTTCGAAGCGGTGGACATGATTTTGAGGGACTCTCATACTTGTCTCTACTTCCATTTATCATCATAGATCTTGTAAACATACGATCAGTATCCGTGGATGTCAAAACCAAAACAGCCTGGGTCGGGGGAGGCGCGACAGTTGGCGAGCTTTACCATGCACTCGCCATAAAAAGCCGTACCCTAGCGTTTTCTTCCGGAACTTGCGTCACAATAGGCGTAGGTGGCCATTTCAGTGGGGGCGGGTTTGGAGTAATGTCCCGGAAACATGGGCTTTCAGGCGACAACATAATCGACGCCACAATCGTCGATTACAAGGGTCGGCTCCTAAACCGGAAGGCCATGGGAGAGGAGCTCTTTTGGGCTATTCGAGGTGGTGGCGGAGGTAGTTTTGGTATCGTCACGTCTTGGAAAGTTCAACTGGTGACAGTTCCAGAAACTGTCACCGTGTTCAACGTTACCAAGTCGTTGGACGATCATACCATAGATTTAGTCCATAAGTGGCAATCTGTAGCCCCCGAAATCGACGACGACCTCTTCATCCGACTCATCATAAATAAAGCTGGCGGAGTACTCCAAATATCATTCAAGTCGTTTTTCATAGGAGGGGCTGCTGATCTCTTGAAAATAATGCAGAAAAGCTTCCCTGAATTAGGCCTGCTCGCATCGGATTGTGTCGAAATGAGCTGGATAGACTCCGTCCTCTACCATGCAAACTTCCTCAAGGGGGATTCGATCGATGTTTTACTCAATAGGTTGGTGGTCACACCTGTTTATTATAAGATAAAGTCCGATTATGTTACATGTCCAATTCCGAGGGATGGTTTGGAAGGATTATTCAAAATGCTTCAACAAGAAGATGTGCCAGCTTTAATTGATTTACAATGGTCTCCATATGGTGGAAAAATGGCAGAAATCTCGGAGTCTAGTTTGCCTTTCCCACATAGAGCTGGAATCAATTATATTATCGAAAGTATTTTCGTTTTGTCTGGACCTCAATCTGTGGATGCTGACAGGTACTTGCTCTTGCTTTTTTAAGTATAAAAAGAATACCAAATGAATATGAGTTAATTCGATCTCATTAATGAACGCATGCAGTAGTATACATATGAGTCGTAGTAGAAATAATTATAACCATAATTCTGGATAAAATTTTCTCATGGATTGGTCAAAAGATTGATGAGGTTAGATATAATTAACTTTTTTAGAAGTCAACAGAAGCTTTGATCTAGATTGTTTCTCTAAGTAGATAGAAAGTCTTCATTGAAATTTATGGTAACTACTAACTACTACCACCATATAGATTGTGAGGTATTTAAATATCCTCATTTTTTTCATGTAGGAACACTACATAGTTTTGTCTTTTTCACGTAATGACAAAAACATTATTTTAATTTTTATATTTTTTAATGGTTTGTTTACAAAAAAAAAAATTCCCTCCCCACTCATTAAAGTAACATATAATACTTCATTAATATCATGCCAAACAGATGGTATGATAAAGACTTTTGTGTCACTTAAGCATCATGATAAAATTATTTAAGTCTCATGAATGACTTCTTCAAAATGCAGAATTAAAGGGAGTATTTTTTATTATTACCTTCAACTCAATTCAAGTCTTAATTATTTTTTGAATTAAATTTTAGTTATCAAATAAAACCTCTTTTGGTTATTCTATGCTAGATTTCAATAAAATAATTATGACAACTCCTTAAAAAGACTAATATAGTGTTTACGAACTATTGAAATAAATAAAAAACATTGTCACACAAAAATATAAATACGAATCGAAAAGGACATACAAATTGGATATCTATCTAAATAAAACTTTTTAATTATTTTTGCAGGTATTTGAGGTGGATCGACAACTACTACAAGTACATGGGTACATATGTCTCGAAAAATCCAAGAAGGGCATATATTAATTTTAGAGATCTTGACATAGGTGTGAACAACTATGCGAGCAATTCTACTTCAAAATTTAGCTTCATCGAAGCAAATAAATGGGGCAAAAGATATTTCAATAACAACTTCTGGAGATTGGTTAATGTGAAGTCCAAAGTTGACCCAACAAATTTCTTTAGACATGAGCAAAGTATTCCACCATTTATGTGATTTGTTTGAATGGGTTTATTTTTATAATTAATGATTTATGTATAATAATTCTCTTCAATAAAGTATACCATCCATGTACTCACGGCAAATATACAAATATGTATATTGAAGTGTCCCCCTTGTGTAACTTGAAGTAGTGTGCAAGGACTACTTCCTTACTATTCATTATTTAAATCAAAAATAAATTTGATACTTTGGGCTTATATATTGGGATGAGGATAAAATTAAAGGTATCGTGTATTATATTTTATTTTATTTTATGCTAACACCGTAACACGTACCATCAATTTTATCATTAAATTTTCTTAATTTATTGAATCAATAATCCTAACGACACATGCATACCACCTAGGGTAACATTTTTGGAAGTATCTTAAAGATTTCCAATGATATGATATAAATAGAATCATCATTGAAAATAAGTTCAAGTATTTGTTATGATTGACAACTCAAGAAAATATAGGTGGGAATTCATTTGTAATGAAACAAGATACGGACTCTCGCTACAATATGCATATTCTTGTATAAGTATATTGAATTAATTCAATAATAAATTGATTTAAATAGTGAGCATATCACTAATAATCGATTCTAATACATTATAATAAGTTAATGACTGTAATTTCTTTCCATACATATGAAAATCAAATAAAAAAGAAATTAACAATCATAAACGTGTAGATGTTGACAAACAAAAAATACTCGACATATCCACAATTCCACATACAACTCAAAAATCCCAAGATAGAGAAGCAGATTGAACTCGCCCTTTTATCTGCAACAGAATCTTTCGTTCAAGGTAATAATTCCTTTTTTCCATTTTCTTTTATATAATAATTATTCCAATGTGTATTCTCTCTTCATATATCAAATCATTCACTTATTTGCAAATTTTTTTGTATGATTTTTTATTTTTCGCATTTTGTATTTTTGATAAATAAAAATCAGTTCATGAAGTGATAAAAGTGCTTGTTATCTTTTATTGAAATTGAAAATTCGATAGTGTTGTCATTGCAAGGACTCGAAGCCTCGTTACATTGTCATTGCAACTAACATCCGGGGGTTACTAAAGTGATAGATGTGTTTGATATCTTCTTAGTGGTGTTCTTGTGGAGGAGAATCTTGATATGGCTGCCCAACTCCGTTTTTCTCCTCTAGCAAATGGAAATAATCCGCATTTCTTCGTGGATCGGTTGAAATTTGGTGAATGTGCATTCCCGTGTTTTTCCTTCTTCCAGTGTACCAATTTGCTGAGTCAGCATTCTTTGGTAACACGACTTAAAGTTCCATGTTCTGTTGTTGCTGGTGGTGGGGGTGGTGGTGGAAGTGGAGGGTTAGGGGGTTCTGGTGGCGGGGGAGGTGGTGGTGGGAGCAATGATGACTCGCACTCTTCCTCATCTTCGTCTTTCTGGGACAATTTTGGGCCAGTTGGGGCTTTCTTGAGTGGATGGAGGTCTAGGGTTGCTGCTGATCCTCAGTTCCCATTCAAGGTTTTAATGGAGGAGTTAGTGGGTGTGACCTCTGCTGTAATTGGAGACATGGCCTCTCGGCCTAATTTCGGCCTCAACGAGCTTGATTTCGTTTTCTCCACTCTGGTTGTTGGATCCATCTTGAACTTTGTTCTCATGTATCTTTTAGCACCCACTACGACTGTTTCTGTTCAGTCCCTGCCATCGATTTTCGCTGCTTGTCCCACCGGGCATATGTTTGAGCCTGGTTCCTTTGGAATCTTGGAACGCGTAGGTACACTTGTGTATAAAGGAGCGCTCTTTGCTGCTGTCGGGTTTGCTGCTGGCCTTGCTGGGACTGCTCTCTCTAATGGTCTTATTGCTACGAGAAAGAAGATGGACCCCAACTTTGAGACACCGAACAAGCCACCCCCAACTCTGTTGAATGCGATGACCTGGGCAGCTCACATGGGTGTTAGCAGTAATCTCAGGTATCAGACTCTCAATGGGATCGAGTTTCTGCTTGCCAATGGAGTTCCTCCCGTGGTGTTTAAGACCTCTGTTGTGGTTTTAAGATGCCTCAACAACATACTTGGAGGCACGACTTTTGTCCTTTTAGCTAGGCTAACCGGATCACAGAGCGTTGGCAACCCAGAAGGCAAGGTGCCAGTTGATGATGGATCTGCAATTGAATAATACAGATTGCTGAATGAGGCTATAGTTGATGATCATGTGCTCGAGAATGACTCTTTATCAGAGTGATTTACTTTGTATAATCACTCTTCTCATTTCAGCTTTCTATCAACAAATAATGTATGACAATATTGCACATCTCAAAAAAGAAAAAGATATCAACAGATAGGTTGTGTTTTAAGGATTTCACCACATATAGGCTACGATATCCACCACAAAACAACAGCGATTCGAAGTTATATAACATCCATAAAATCAAACAAACGAAAATTTGCTCTTAACTATTTACATAACAGTGCAATGGGGTCCCACAAGAAAGTGTTATGTTTGGTGCTTATGTGCTTATGCCTATTTGCCTCTTCACTATGTGCATATATTGCCAGCAACAACGAGTGATCTTGAACATCAGCGTGGTGTTATTGTGTTACCGCTCAAAAAATCACCCGACCTTTGTGACTCAGGATATAAGTTTCTACCAGTATCAGGCGATGCTATTCGTATTGATTCACTTTTGAACTGGGCTGCAGAGTCTTCTTCGAAGTCTGACATCGTATGAACAATGTTTTCAAGCTCCCTAACTACTTCCAGCATTGATGGCCTCCTTTCAGGTTTATCCTGGCAGCACCATAACGAGAGAGATGCAAACCTCTCCACACAAGTGGAGGGATATGAGCCCATTTTGTTGTCAATCATAGTAAACAATTCGCCTGATTGATGAGCCAACTTTGCCTGATATAGAAACATGAGAGGCCTAATTTCAGATACTGTTCATTAAGTATATATACTAATGTAAAACTCTGGCTACTTCTATTTTTATTTGAGTTTCCTAGTTCGCTTTTCACTTGGTTAATGAGGTCAAGATTTAAGTATGTTCAGTCCTGAAGTACTTGGAGAGAATCTGAGAAATTATACTAACACTATATACCTCACGAACAATATTTTTGCCACGTGATATTGCATGCATTCCCGTGAAGATTTCCAAAAGTACCACCCCGAAACTATAAACATCACTCTTATCTGTTAATTGTCGAGTCAACAAGTATTCAGGATCAACATAACCCTGCATGAATCACATATAATATGCAAAATTCTTCATTAGAAATACGATAAAATGCTAGGTAAAAATTTGGCACTCACCACTATCACGTTATAAAATATCACTTCCTTCTGGTATCATTTGGTAGTTTCTAATTTTTTAAGTCAAACTTAGTAAACTTTGACGGTTCAAATTGACATGGATATATTATCATTTGGTGCACTCATGAGAAAGACATGATATAATTTATGGATAACAAACTTACAGGAGTTCCCTTGACAACAGTGGATATATGACCGGGTTGATTCCATTCATCACCAGCATCATATGGCACAAGCCTTGAAAGTCCAAAATCAGCAACTTTAGCAATGAAGTTGGAATCTAGAAGAATGTTGTTAGCTTTGACATCTCTGTGGAATATAGGAGGGTTTGCTTCCGAATGGAGGTAGAGGATCCCCTTAGCAGCACCCACGGCTATATGCAACCTTTCTCCAAAGTTCAGGGGTTTCTTCGATTTGGCTATGTACAAAACACCGATATATGCTTAGTGCAAGCCAACTACTCTGTAAATTCAATGATACATCAATCTAGGTCCACAAAGTGAGACAATAATGTGCAACATGGTATGAGGATATTGTTTGAGTCATTCCTCATTGAGTGCTTAAACATGATACTTAAATAACAAGAGTACGAAAGAGATGATCTACCAGAAAGCCAGTCCCGCAATGTGCCATTAGGCATGAACTCATATACTAGCATCTGCAAAATAAAAAATGTCATTTGTTATAGGAAGCCATGCTGATTTAGTAATAATCAAGATGAAAAGCAAATTCTTGTTTTGATCTCATACGTTCTTATGTAAATGGTTAGAGAATTTTCCGATTGTCTAATTCATACCTCCTAAAAGCAAATGGTTCATATATGAAGATGGCCTGGTAAGATTTATACGAATCTATACTAAGAAAAAAACAGGTTACAGGTTTCTCACCAAAAGACATGTATACAAGGAAAATTATGGTAATGGTTTTCTGAATGCATAGCTCGAGCTATATATGGAAGTACAATCATAATTCGAGCCAATTCCAAGCTGAATTATTGGCTCGGATTGGCGACTAACCTGAAGCAGGCGTTCGGCCTAGCTCAGTTAGTTGTAAAGCTAAAAGTTAAACAGCCTTGGGCTCAATCAGCCTGAGTCCAGACCCAAGCAGACTCACATAGTCAGGATCTAGTTTGAGCTTCGAATTTGAAAACTTGATCATAAATATTGTGTTGATAGACTCACCAATAAATAACCTCGATTATTTAATCTGCGTCTTTATATTACAATATTTTTATTATTAGATACTCAGTATTAATAATAGTATAAAAAATCCAAGCCAAAGAGTTGGCAACCAAACATGCTTTTGAACATGAAGATCAACTTTTAAGGCTGAGGTTAACCTATAACAAGCAAAGCATTGGACCTCAGCGCACCAAGTCTAATGAGCAAGCCGCTCATTTTGGTTTGGCTTATTGCACATTAAAAACACTATAACAGACTAAAAAACATTTTCTGTTTATTGCTGGAAGAAGCATGCTTTCTGATTTCAACATACCTGCTCTCCTCCTTGATCACAGTATCCAACCAGAGTAACTAGATTGCGATGATGCAACCTTGATAACATTTCAATTTCTGTCAAGAATTCCTTTTCCCCCTGTAAGGATCCTTCTTTTGCTCGTTTTATGGCAACTATTGTGTTATCTTTTAAGACTCCCCTGTACACGGTCCCATAACCTCCTTGGCCAATTTCACCAGAGCAGTCAAAACCATTAGTTGCCGATGCCATTTCGCTTAAGGTAAAGCTTTTAATGCCATCAATCTTCATGGAGAGTTTCGAGGCTGGAAGGGAACAGAAATTCAGAATTATTGCTTGAAAAATACTCTAGAAAATTGCAGTTAGATTTTCAAATCATACATGAGCGCTTTGAAGACCGAATCTGCCTATTCCTATTGTGTCTCCTTATGATTAAGATGGATGTAATTGCTGAAATAATCATAGAAGAAGTGATTGCAACTACTATAATGGCCGCCACCACACCGTTGCCTATACCTTCACTTCGAGGTTCCGAAGCCACTGCATATATACCAAAAAAGAAGTTTACTAGCCCGACATGGCAATCTTGTCACAGCAGTATGCACATGTATTATATTCTAATAGGAACGTTTTTTTTTTTTTAATGTGGAAACAATTGTTCAGTTTTGATGGAGAAGATAGTTGGTGTCAGAGCATCGGTATAGAGACCACTAGAATTGAAGGATATGCTTCATGCAAAACAATTTTTTGGGGGGTCCCATCCTCACCAGCTCCTGGCTATCTAAACGTAAGAAATAAGAATAAGGGACAACAGGCACACTAAACCATAATAGTCGAATAACTTACAATGCAAATAAGGTCCCAGAAGAGTAAAGTTGAGGAGTTCATAGGGTCCAAAAAAGTCGTTAGCAGGGAAGTCCCAAGAAGAAAATATCTCCCTAATACGAAGAACTTCACTTGTGTTAAAGATACTCACACCAGATACAGGATAAAGCTTCAGGTACATTCTCAAGCGTGGCCCTTTCTCCCAAGAACTTGAGTCAATTGATAGTTGATAGAAGTGCAAGCTGAGAGAATTGGTTGTGAATGATTTAAAGGAATGCTGATATGGAAGGAAAAAGGAGAAACTAGGACTTTTCAATCGATATCCAATTCTAAGAGGTGCAGCACAGAAGCATGGTTGTGGTGAATCTGGTGCATATTCAAAATAATCAGCAATAGGACATGACTGCACTGGACAAATTAAAGTTGCATTTGTTGGTGTAGTGGCATTAAGGGTCGTTTCTTCTATTCCAGATTGAGGTCCGCAGAACTTCTTGATATTATACATAGCTGAATTGTTGCAGATGGGATTATCTCGTAACCTGCGTAAGCGACGATGTTATCTAAATGTCAAACAGTCAATAGTCAATAGAATCATGTGAAACGGATCTTCAGGATGGATACCTCAAAATAACATTCTCTGGAGGATTGAGATGTCTTGGAACGCTTGATAACATATTGTTCTGGAGGTCACTGAAATGCACATAGAGAATTGTGAATGATTTCTGCCAATGAAACATTCTCAGCATCTAAACTTGATGAGTTTTATTATATACATATAAAAAGAGGCCAATTCTGTTAGATCTTACATCAAGAGCTTGCCACTTGAGTTCAATGGCCTGGTTTCCCAGACTTCAGGGCCAAAGGAACCACTCAGAAGATTGTTGGCAAGTGACCTGTAATGTCAACACACTATAAAATTATTTTATGTGTATGTGGCAGACTTGAATGATAACAAAGACCCATGGAACCCGCAATTTGGTGACTACTCACAGCTTTTGGAGAGAAGGAAGATTATATAAATTTTCGGGTATCGATCCATTAATGAGGTTGTTCGACAGATCTCTGCACAAGTTCAAATGAAGTACATTTATTGAATGGAAATGCCTCTATACTACAAAATCACAATTAAAAAGGCTATCTCTGCAAACTACAGAAGAAACACCAACATAGGATTCCGGGAACAAATATGAGGTGGTAGCCGCAACATCTCCCTAGAATCTTGGAAGCCTATATTAGATACTTACAGTGTTGTCAAATTTTCAGAATACTTGCTTGATGGAATAGATCCAGATAGCCAATTCCAACTAAGATCTCTATATCCAGAATAGGAAAGGTGATTAGACAAAATACAGTCTGACAAGTAGTCAATAACAATGTTAAGTATTGTAATTGGTTGTACAAGTGTGATAATTATGAGAAAGTAAAACATACATATAGCTGAGGTTTGTTATAGCACTGAGATCAGGAATGGCTCCTTGTAAGCTGCAGTTTCTTAAACTTCTGTTACGTAAGGATGAAAATGGAATTATTAATATAGTATGGGATAATAAAAAAATGTGGATTAAATATGTCAATATGTCAAAACACATGAATAAGGAAAAATCTAGCATGTGTATTGTGTGTACATGGACAACACCCTTTAAAAAGAGGGATCACTTCCTTTCCCTCCTATACGGTGATGTGGCCTGTGGGGTATTAATACTATTCTTCGTTCTAAAACACTTACAAAAGATAGGATTTCTGATCACAGTATCCATGATGCTTGGTTTGGTTATAAAAGGACAACATGGATACACTGATCTTCGAACTTTTTTTACGATAAATAAATAAACTGAGGAAGGGATCATAATGAAAGAACACTTACAATTTCACTAACTTTGGAAAGTTTCCATAAGCAGTTGGAATATTAGCTCCACTGAAATTGTTGTTGTCAAATTGACTGTACAAGCAGACAGGCGAACAGTTTTTAGTCATTTTAAATGGACTTATATGGCGACTAAAACGCTTAAAAATAATGCATCCATTAGGACATCAGCACTCTCATACCTTGCTTCTCTTATACACGAGGCTGATGTTTGCACTAATGATTTGAAAAGTGAATGCGTGTGCAAGTGGACAACAATGCTGGTAAGGGACAAGAATAAATATATTCGAGGAATTATTTAGCTGTTCACTGTGAGGCTGGCTATACCGACAAAAGAACTTACCCTGATCAAACATGGTTCAAAGATGGAAATATGGAGTAAAGAATTGTAGCGAGGGCTAAACTACAGAAACCCCTTTTTCCCCGCCATGCTAACGATGTTCTTTTTTTCTTCATTTAAATACGAAAAGGTAATGTTACCAAATTTCAATGTGTTAGATTAAAAATGCCCCTAACGTAACTATCTGACATTATAGTGCAAATACCATTAAGTAGACCTCTACAGCTTAAGATGGAGAAAACATGAGTAACGAAACATTTAATCCAGTCAAGATTTGTTTTTACTAGTCAATCCGCATGGATACTTCTATCTCTTAATGCAGAAAGATCACACAATCACAATTTCAACAACACTTTAACTGCTTAAATTACTCGTCGACCCCCCATAAGAACGGGAGTCTTATTGTCCTCCAAATTTCACGAAGCTCTACTTCCCACTCCTACAATTAGTTTAGGCTGTTTATATAGATAGCACCAGTCAAGTACATGTTGAGTAAGAAAAAAGAGAAGGGGCATGTATTACGCCCAACTACACATAACCATGGTTTAAATATATACACTAGCTAACACTTCCCTCTGCGATGGCAAATTGTCCAATCCAAAGAAAGTAGAACCAATTTTCAAGACCAATAAAAAATAAAAAAGATCAAGGATACACATCTAACATGTTATTCAAATGCATGCTCTTAGGACTTACACAATACGCAGTTCTGGTAGTCCTATAAATTCCGGTGGAAGATAACCGGACAGGAGATTGTTATCCAGAAGCCTGCGAGTAACAAATTAATGTGTCTATTAATAGAATAGCATGATGTTTCTCCCACAGGTTCAAGATGGAGCAGAGAAGCATCAGCTTCAACTCACAAATGATGGAGAGAGGACAAATTGCACAGTTCAGACGGGATTTGACCACTGAGTGAGTTATTGTTGAAGTGACTGCAGAGGATTCATATATTAGGTCAATTAGAAAAGTTGAATAAAGAACAATAAACGTCTTTTTTGAGTTAAAAAACGCATATGTACTAACAGATGTGCAATATTCTTCAAATGCGAGAATGATTTTGGTATTGCTCCTGAGATCTCATTCTGATCTATTTGAATTCTCCACAATTTGGAATGATAACCAAGCTCTTCAGGTAAGGAACCTGATAATTTGTTCCCACTCAGAAGCCTGCATATATACATATATATCCCATAAATAATAAATGATAATTCTTTTAATGATATGGTATAGCTTCAACTCTTGATAATAAAATCTTGCCTAAAATGCATTCATGTGAGCAACAGTCACGTTTATGAGATTCAAATTGTTACTTACTTTTCACAAGAAGGTTTCGATGTCCAATGGAGTCAAAGAGTTTGTATTACACTACATATGCTTCTTATCTATTGTGAACTAGTAGATGATGCTTGCATTTCCAGCGGTAACGTTGTGTATTATCCGACCCCCTTGAAGAAAGATATCCAAGGAAGAATGATGTAATTTAGACTTACAGGAGACGGAGAGACGTCATGTTGCTGATGTCTTTTGGTATACTTCCTGTTAGATCGTTCCACATGAAGTTTCTATAAGAGACAAGAGGAAGGAAATCAGCAGCACCAATGAGGATAAAGAAAATATGAGCAAACAAAACTAAGTTTTTTAACACACTTAGAGCTTTTTATTGCTTACAATATTTGCAACTTAGACAGTTTGCCGAGCTCAGGGGCCAACTTGCCAGTTAAGTTGAGATTCATCATATGACTGAAACAACGAAGTGTCAGTTTTGAGTTTTGACCCAAAATTGATTAGGAAAAAACAAGTGTCTTGAGTCTTAAACTTCAAATTTTTGCATTTAGCAACCAAAATTAATTAACAAGCGTGCATGGCAAGCCTAGAGCTGTCAGCGGACTGGGTAACCCAAAACCCTCACTTGGTTACCTGCTTTGTTGATTATCAAGTCGGACTCGAGTATGAAACAATTACTTGTTTCCCAAAACAACATGGTAATTTTCCGACTTGATAAAGTGTCTACCCGATCTGTTTATCAGATAGCCTCTTAAACCCGACCCTATAACAACAATAGGCATGCTGATTTGGTTTCATTGTTTGCTGGCAAAAGTGAATTGCCCAAACATGAAATAGTTGAAGGAGTGACATACAGCTCCTTGACATGGAAGCGGCCTTCTACAAAGTTGCAGATAACTCCTGTCCAGTTTGATTTGCACGGATCCCCCTTGTTCCAACTAAGAAGATGCTTCATCTCGTCACCTAAACCATTCTTGATAGCTTTCAGCGCTGAAACTGTGACAAATACTAAGTTAAGTCTCCACATGTATCAATAACAATTGTAGAATACTTCATACATATTAATCATACTTCACCAATAACACAGAGCTTATGATATTCTTCACATGCAGAATACTCCATATATAAATTGAAAGATTTCGAACATACAGTAAAGAACAAATAATATGGAACATGCTATTAACAATATATACCTTCAGATGGATCAGTAACCTCTCCAACTGCAAGAAGAAGATAGAAAAGAAAAATGACGATGAATAATACAGATCCGGAAGAGCCCTTTTCGATCATCTTGATTCCCTAAGAATCAAGAAAGAAAAATATTGTAAGGTGTTGAATCTTGATAGTAAACGATCCAAAAGGCCTAACTCTATACAAATTTATAAGCGAAGAGATGGTGTTTATTGGCACCTCTCGAGCTACTGAACAACCAGGAACTTATAAAGTAATGAGCAGCTACTGTTGATACATTAAGACATTAATTAAACATTATGACACTAACAAATAACACAGTAGTTCTGTTCTTCCACTGCAGGATCATCATAAGATTTATATTAACAACCAATTTCGACTAGTTTCTGTTTAAACAACAATGAGCCAGGCCCGTTCAGTAACATGGAATACTCTCAGTTGAACTTGAAGTAGGCACCAGAGGTAGTACCTAGTTTAGATATCAACAGATTATATGCGAAATTTTTCGAACAACTTTATGGGATAAAAGGGTAGGACTGAGAAGAGAGATTAATAACAATGATATACCTTACAAAAAACAAGAAAATTGGAAAGTACCAGAGGAGGAACATGCCCTTTTACGAACTATCAAGTGAGCTACTAAATATAGAATTGTAGGCAAAGAGTAGTCTGTCTCACCCCAAGGAGGTAAGAGCTGCAGAAATGGAAAGGAATTCGTCACAGCCGGTTTTTTAAAATTTGTCCTGTATTTTGTGCATGGAATCTGTTCCCTTTTCTTGCAGCAATAAATACTTGTTGGTAAGGGTTGGTACGTCAGTCCAGAAATTATCTAGAACAAGATATGCTTTGCTAGTATCATCTCATTTTCATATAGTAATTATTACAAGGGTAATTTCGCAATCCCCATTGTATAGTACATTAGGCTGAATTTCATAGCCCCGAACACTTGCGTATAGGTCAAATGAAGGATCCAACTTATGTATCGGTAAATAATAAACAGATACCCCCGAAAGCATCACCACTGCTCCCCTCCCCAACAGCTTCTCACCAACCAACTTCACCACACCTTCCCCAGTCACCATCGTACACCACCACAACTTTAATTACACAGCCAAAAAATACAATAAATTCCTGAATGAAATTGACTCCGGTTGCACAGAACCTCAATAGGTTGGCACATTTTCAACTTGCAGTACCCATTTAACTGTAAATTAAGATTGAAAATTACAGCACCAAATTTATTAGACTGGATATACAGTATTAGTAATAATCTACAACATAAACATAAGAAAGCTAGAACATAAATTCATTTATCTTTGATTCTACTCCCAAGCTTCTTCTTTTTCTGAGACCAACTATCTCATAGACACGGTCCTATATTTGTTAACAGTCAAGTAATCAACAGAGTGCATATTCAGACTTGAGACATCCTACCCGCTTGTTTATACAAAGTCTCTCCTTAATGCTGGTATCAAGTCTTTCCTCAATGCTGGTATCATCCGGTTCTATGGAAATTCCCCTTGGTGTTTCATGTTAACACCTCCACATTCAATGGTAATCTTGGTCCTAAGGAGGTTAGCAAACCAGTCCAATGTCTCTACATCTTTAGGATGAGAGTCTTCAAGCTGTTGAGACCTCATGCTTAAAAGGCAGAGTTTCATGGGGAAAAGCAATCTCTTTCTCAACAATGTCGTCTTCATCTTCTGCAAAGCCATGAATTCAACGTCAAGGTAGGAAACACAACCCATCATCTTTTCTCCACTAATGCGTCAGGCTGTGTGAATTTTCCTATCTGCTCAATAAACTATTTTTCAGTTAAAACTGTCCAAGTTGAATAGTATATTCATAATATTGTCCTGCATCATTGTGCTCAAAGCAGATGTGTCAATTTCCCTATCTGCTCAGTAAACTATTTTTCAATTAGAACTGTCCAAGTTGGACAGTATATTCGTAATATTGTCCTGCATCGTTGTGCTCAACGCAGAACCAAGTTATCGACTGAAAGAACTCATCCAGTGTCCTCATTGTGAAATTGCTCTAAGAGCCTTATTAGGCTATAGGTCTCTGAATCAGGCTTGGCCCCTGGACAGTTGGACAGTATATTCGTAATATTGTCCTGCATCGTTGTGCTCAACGCAGAACCAAGTTATCGACTGAAAGAACTCATCCAGTGTCCTCATTGTGAAATTGCTCTAAGAGCCTTATTAGGCTATAGGTCTCTGAATCAGGCTTGGCCCCTCCAATAATCATCCTCTTCAATAGATTTGGATCATACAACTTCGCCTTAACATAGGCCTTAATCAAAATATTGTAAACAAAGGTGTACCGGGTATAACTTGCTTCCTTTAATTCCTTGAACAACTTCTCAGCATTTTGTACATCACCATGATCAGCAAATATATCAAAAATAGATAAAGTTGTTTCCAACCATGGGGTAGATCTTCTGACTTTCGTGCTAGTTATGATGTCTGCCCCCAATTCAAGAGTTTTAATAGCTTCCTTCATCAACTTTGCTCTCAAGCAACCAAGAGCAAGATGTCGATAAGTAATGGAATTTGGACTGCATCCATATTTCTCCATTTCTTTATACATCCCAGTTGCTTTTGTAATCTGTCCATGCTTACAGTAAACTGATATAAGTGCATTAAATTGCTCCGTTGACTTTAACCCCTTCATTGATTTCATTTCCATCCAAACTTCCTCTGCTCGACTGTAATCTCCAATCCTACCATATGCTTCAACAACCAACAGAAAACTCTTCGACCTCACATTAGGCAACTTTTGAATGACATCAAAAATTTGTTTCAGTTTGCTTTGGTTTCCCAAATAGCCGTATAATATAACTAGGATATCTAATGTGGACCAGTTAGTTCCTGTCATAGACTTCTCTATGGATTCCACATAGGCTGCACATGCTGTAGACAATTGTGCCACGGCATGCGCAGAAGCTAATATGCAGAAAGTTATTTCATTGGGCTCAACTTTCTCTCGCTTCATGTCATCAAATACTTTCACCAGTCCTTCAATATTATGATTATTAGCTTCTATTTTCAACAAAATATTGTACGTGGAGACGTGAGGAGTCACCTTATCGGCCTTCATCTGTCTCAATATTTTCGGGATGAACTTCTTTCGACTAGGGGAAGAATGTAATATAATTAAACGGTTGAACACCAAGTAAGATATTGGATGGCCCAATTCCCTCATTTTGTTCATGTACTCAAGTGATAGCCTGATGAAACCTTTCTCCAAGCATGCGAGCACAAGATTGTTATAAATTAAGTCATTTTGGAACTCTGAAGGGATTCGAGAAAAAAGTCTCTCTCCCTGAGGAATCCCATGAAGCTTAGTGGTGAATTCCAATAAAAACGAGTAGTCCAATGCCATTGGCTTATATGGCCTCTCCCTAATCACCCATTCCATGACCTGTCGGAAAACAAAGTCATTCATTGCTCATATTTTCATAATTAACTCCCACACATGCTTCATTCATATGCTTCAATGTGATTCTCACCCAAACTCAAAACATGTGCTTACATGAACTCGAAAAAAAACATTTACAATTGCAACGATACGAAAACCTTCAAAAACTACACTTGCTTATATTATCTTTTCTCCGTAAAACTTGGTTGATGAAATCTATCTAGCTCGTGACATAAGCGAAATATCAAGCAGTTCAGTAACTAATCTGCAATGGTTATAGTAACACAACAGGTATAACTATTAGTATAATCTAGATAATTTCAACCTATACTTGATACGTTTAAGGTGGTAGTAATCTAACCAGATGCAAACTTATTCTCAAAACCAAATCTTAAACTTAATGCACATTAACATTCCCCAATGCCTGAAGAGGTTCGCGCCTAAGCGGGATAAAAATTTAATACTAGTGCTAGGCTTAAGAAAAAACAAGTAATTAAGAAGGGGAACCTCAAAGGCGCGTTCGTTTTTGTTTAGCTTACGCAAGCGGTTAATGATGTGGAAAACATCCCCTCTATTAATGGGAAAGCCATCGCCCATCCAGCTTTGAAATGCGGAGGCAATTGGCTTCCCTCTCGGAAGCTTCTCTATTCGACGACTCAAACTGCTCGTGTCTTCCTCTTTTTCTACTGAAGGGGGAGGGAAATATGTGGTTTCTGTGCAGAAATTGGTAGAAAAGAGGCTGAAATGGTAAGGTTGGGTGGCGCAGTAGGAGGAGGTGGTAGCTGTTCGACGAATTGCCGCAGAGACAAAGTTGTTCCTTAAGACTGAAAAATACTGCATGCTGCCTCTTTCACTTAAAATGGGGAGGGTACAACTCAACTGAGCTGCCGATTTTACCTCACTTTTGTCTTTGTCCCCTCAACCTTTTATATACTCAATTTGCTTCCTGCGTCTGTTTATATAAGGCAATTTAAGAAGTGATCAAACAATAAAAATTCTTGAAATAGATAAAAACTTGGCTATTTTTTTGAGTTAATCGAATAGGCTAGTGGTTAAGACTATTTTTAAAACAAATTGATAAATAAATTTCATCGTACAGTACATCTTTGACTTCGTTTGTGATTTGACTACGTATCTTTAAAATTGTATTCCGTCCGTGGCTCCGTCCATTTTTCTAAGGCTCATTTGATATTTTATAGTATCGAGACACGATTTAAAATGTATATATCTTTATTTTTATATGTGTAAAGATTATAATAAATTGATATTTCCAATATATATTGAAATGAATCTAATAACATCTTATATGTCCATAATTCCATATTGCTTTTTAATGACTAGTGAGAAATCCCAGTCAAAATTTTTAAAATTTGACTCAAAAAATAGAAGTACACCTTAAAAAAAAGGAACAAAGGAGTAACATTTTCGAAGAACTTAGATAGTACTAATAGCTAATCAATCCATCCATTTAAGATGCCTTTTGTGGATTTTGTGAGCAATCCTTTATAAAACTCAAACATTCACTTTATAGGACTTTTCATATATTTCTCCCTTTTAAAGAAAGGTAGGATCGGGTAATGTGTAGGTATATTAGTGGGTTGGGTTGGGTTATACTTTTTAAAATGAGGGTCGGATAGTGGGCATAGCAAAAATCCTCCCCAATCCTACCTATTGCCATCCTTACAAGCGGTACTCAACGAAAAGATATTTTATTGGAGTAAGGGCTTTTGGTCAAATTCTAATGGACCCAATTTGGATATGAGAACACTCACCTCATTTCGACCTTCAAGTCGAGTGGTTACTTGGTTGTTTTGTCATTCGTGTATCGAGCAAACAACTTGTACTTGGGTTTGGCTTGATAAACCATCGGGCCGGTATCTAGTTCGGTATTTCATACGAATACCGAGCGATGTCACACTTGATAGGAAAAATATACTCCCTCCGTCCCTAAAAGATTGTCACATTTTGACTTTTGTGGTCAATTACAACAAAATTTGATCACGAATTCTCACTAAATAAAAAGAAATAATATAGTCTTGTGGGACCTCGTTAGATTCGTCTCAATATATATTTTTGAAATATCAACTTATTATAATTTTTTTGCATTTAGAATAAGAGATATTTGTATTTTAAATCGTGTTTTATTGACCACCAAAAGTCAAATGTGACAATCATTTAGGGACGGAGGGAGTATTGTGTATTTCTTTAAATATTATCAAGTACTTAGTTAATTGGATTCGAGTGTATTTACACTCAAATTTGACTCGATAAGCCGAGGCCCAGGAGACATGGTGTCCAATCAAGAAATGAGTTAGTACCGAGGTACATCCAGCAATTTGTTTTCTTGTAAAGATTCAAGACAAGGTGTGACGGACCCTTACAAGTTAAGACGAGGATATCATCTTTAATAAATGAACTAGTATGGGGTTAGGTAGGTGATTCACGGTAGTAAATAGTACTAGCAACGCAACATTAAAGTTTATCTTACATCTTCCTCGGTTGTGTTTAATTGCGAATTGTAATAATTTGTAATCTTGCCCATTACGCCATCATTCAAGTCGTTGATCATCCAAGTAAGCTTAGAAGTTAGTGAAACCGACTTACAAGTTACAGCATTAGAGCCAGACTAGATCTATCCACACTTCCTCTAAACACACAAACAATCATTATTCACATCCCTCAAATCATTATTCCTTCATATGACGTAAACTACAAAAAATCGAATCATTTCGTTTCTCCTCAATTTTATTCACAAAAACAATACCAAATCCAGTAAAAAACGACAGTAGTTTTGACATACTACTCCCCCCCCCCCCCCCCCCACCCCTCTCATTTCATAGAAACTGCTTACTTCTATCAATGCAATGATGCAATTATTTGTCTAGTTAGTTTATAAATAATAATCAGAGGAAAATGAATCAAAGAGAAGCTATGATTCAGCACCGACGTGGATTAAGTATGAACGGAATCTCAAAGGATTCCGACGACTTGGATCTCACCTCCAGAAATCGTCGCATTTCCGACGAATCCCAAGGTACTTATGTCCTGTTAAAACAAATAATACACGTGTCACAATGTTAACGTAATACTCTTAAGATAACATAATGTCATACAAATTGTAACAAAAGATCGTAATGTTGGATTCGTACACTTTTTGTTTTCGTGATTTAGTATTTTTTTATGTATTTCATAAGTGATGTGATAGTCTTTAACATATGTGGTTATCTAATGTTTTATATGTTCCTAGTGTTTTACTGTTCTGGATCTAGCACTTTTACTGTTGGTATATGACTCCAGATTTGTACCGACTTTGTTCATTTTTTTAATTGTTTCATTATCGATATTGTGTTATTGTTGTCATAAATTTTGTTTAAGTTCATGATTTTTATGTGATAAGGGAGAAATGTGAAGGTTTATACGACATTAATGTAAGTGGCTTTTGAGTATTTAATGGTTAATAGTGTTGAAAACTTAATTATGTAGTTATGATTAACTCAGTTTCAGTTAAATTGGGGAGACTGTCACTTGGATCAGCTAGACCTGTAAAGAGTCCTTTGGATGATCTCCTCACATCGATTGATTCGGGGAAACATGATTACGATTGGTACATTCTGTACACCCTTGTGTTGTTTCGTTTTAAGTGTTTTGGTTATTTAGTTTATCTTAGATCTGTTTGGACTTCTATACATGCTAATTTCAAAGTGGATCTCTTGTGTTTTACTCCGAGAAATGTATTTAGGCGTTGTGCTTTGTGTTATTAGATACAAGATCTAAACAGAGTAGAACCCGGGAGATATTTACTTAGTTAGGCAACACGGGTGCTGTACCTTTATCCTGCTGCAATAAGTGCAACTGTTTCAAGCGACTTTCTGATGTTATCAACTGGTGTAAATGTTATCCTGCCGTTCAAATGTGTTCTTGTACATTTTGTATAAATGTCCATGTAAGCTAATGACATCCTTTTGTCACTATATTTACCTCGAAACCCTCCCAACCAGCCAGAGGGAAAAGAAAAGAAGAAGTCTCAATTGAAATCTTAATTAACTATGAACGGATGCAGAGCGATAAGCATATCTTTCGCCGAGTTATTTTTGGTGTCTTAGTTTTAAGCATTTATATCAGGTTTATATCTTACTTCCTTTGAATTGCTCTGTAGGCTACTCACCCCTCCTGAAACACCCATGTGTCCTTCATCGGATGGAAATGATTATCTACAAGCTCCAGCGCCTCCAAGAAGCAGCTCATCGGTCAGAACAGTCTCCACCATGAAGTCCTCAAGGGTGAGGCTGAAATGTGGTCTGCTTGCTTTGCAGATATATATGCTTATTTTTGGCACATCTGTTGATTTTACCTGGCTGTGTTTTTTCCTACAATAATTTGGCACCTCTGCAGTATTCCAGAGATTTAACTTTTTTAATGCTAGTTTCACAGAGTTTGATATTGCATAATGTTTTTCATTTATCAATCCTATTGGGGAGGTTTGGGATTTGAGCCTTCAACCTTTACCCTTATAAGTATATGCATTAATTATCTACTAGCTACAAGTAATACTGCTGCTCATGTTTTAGCTCATTATTTGTTATTACGTTGAAATGTGTTTGGCATATTTTTTCACCTGTACCCCTATGCACTAATTTCATTATCCCTTTCTCCTCTTCTTGATTCCTTAGCATGATCACTAGATGTAGGACTGTGTCAATGAAGTAATCATTCCTATGCACTGTTTGTGTCCTCTTTTGTTTTGAGTAATGTAATTAAGTGATGTTTTCATTCCTCCTGCTCCAGCTTTCAAATTCACAGTCAGAGAGCAATCAAACCGGAAGACTGTCACGAAGCAACTCATTAACTCGTCAATCTGCATCTAGCTTCCAGTATAGTTCATACTCAAACAAGTCAACCAATATTCTCAACACTAGCTCAGCCTCAGTATCCTCATACATTCGACCATCTACTCCTAGCCGTTCCTCATCAACAGCAAGGCCTTCTACCCCAACCTCTCGCTCGACATCTTCAAGACCTTCCACTCCTTCTAGAGCCAGGCCTGCCCCAAGCACCTCTTCCATTGACAGGAGCAGACCATCCCAGACTTCACGATCATCAACTCCGAATTCGAGGCCACAAATAGTGGCCCCTAATCTGAGTTCACAAGGTGTTAGGTCCACATCAAGGCCATCAACACCTACTCGCCGAAACTCTGCACCATCAATGTCTCTGGTTTCTGGATCTTCAACACCAATTAGTCGTGCTTCTTCTAATGTACGTAATGTCCCCTCAGTGTCCCGCCCCAGCTCCCCAGGTCCTCGAGCTCGCTCTGTACCATCTGTACCACAACCAATAGTGCTTCCAGATTTCTCTCTAGATACACCACCAAACCTGAGGACTACTTTGCCAGACCGACCACTGTCTGCTGGAAGATCCAGACCAGGTGCAGGAGTCAATACAAAAAGTACTATGGATGCTCCAAGTGTGTCAAATCCTCCAAGGAGACAACCGTCACCAATTGGCACGCGGGGCAGATCTGCAGAACCCTCTGCTCGCAATCGGATTTCCAATGCCCAGCTTAGTCATGTATCTGAGTCTCACAGGACTTCCCATATCTCGGACTCGTCATCCAGGAAACCTCTCAAGGCATCTGCAGATAGCACAGGATTTGGACGGACTATATCAAAAAGGTCACTAGATATGGCTATCAGGCATATGGTAAGCACATTATCTCCGCTTATATAATGTTCATTTTTTCGTCCTGTAATCCCATGAGGCCATGACAACAACTTAGATATATGCAACGTGTTTATCAGATTTCCACAACTAAATACTCTTTCTAAAATAACACTAATATCTATTACATTTTGTTATTTTTGGTGAGCTGATGCTTTTTCATATTAAATGTGTATGTACGTGAGAAAGTTTAATACACCAGCATTGATCTCCTGTATTGTATGTTCTTTATAATGGCTTCTCCCAATAAATTATGTATGTTTTGTAGGACATCAAGGGTGGCACTAATGGTGTACGCAGTATTCCTGGATCAAATCTCTTCCCCCAGAGTGTTCGATCTGCCAGCATGAAAAGCCAGCCAAATCATACGTTACACCCTCCATCATATGCCAATGGAAACTCACCTTACCGATCGAGCAGCGACATTTCAAAGAACAGTCATAACAAGTTTGACGAAAACAAGTCCCGAATCTCAGCAAAGCTTTCCAATGTTGACATTTTCGAGAGCTCACGGTATGATACCATGCTTCTCAAAGAAGATTTAAAGAACACAAGTTGGCTACACTGCCTGGATGATAAGACTGACCAAGAATCTATATTTGATAGTGGATTTGAATCTCTGCCTGAGCCTTTTGACCCTTTATAGTATCAGTATGGTTTTTACAATTTATGTCATATTATAATTGATGGTTTTATTATTCCAATTATTTTTAATCTGAGAAAGGGAAAAGAAAACAAAATATGTTACTCCTCGAAATGTTGTGGAGGGAATTCAATTGTGTAATTTTCTTATCAGTTATTACAAGACACAAATTAGCAGTGTCGGTACTCTCTTGAATGTAACTTCTTTACTTCTACAGATGCTTCCTCAAGTTGGCTGAGGCTGAGAAATGAATATATTAACTTTTTTTAACGGGATCCTTTTTTTAATGAGTAATCCATATCATAGATTAGAGATTGTTTTAAGAGTAAAATATGATGAAAATATATAATTTGTGCTCTTTTTACAAAATAATATAGAATATATATTAATAATTGAGTTTACAAATATAAAAAATTAACCTTCCAAAACTAAAAAAGTTGTTTTTGGAGATGGGAGCAGTATTACTTTTGTTGTGATTGTTAGTTTATAGTATAATTTTTGATGGTAGTGTTTAAAGCCTATAATTAGCCATTGCCACATTCTGAACATACTTCCACCATTTTTAAATGTTTATCTCATTTAATTTTATAAAATGCAAATCACAAATGAAAATCCCAGCCAAAAGAAAACTCAATAATACATGAACCACTTTATTGAAAATATGTAAGAAAAATAAAAATAAAAACATTAAAATAATCATAAATACTACAATAACCACAAAACTGGTGACTAAAACAATTTTATTTAATTTTGAGTATGCATCGTTGATAAGGTAGTTCTTGACCACGACGTCGTAAAGCCCTAGGTTTCCCAAATCCAATTTTCATCCTTATTTTTGTTCTCGACTAATTTTCTCTTCATCAGAAATTCATCATATTAATTTCATATCGATAAAGGAAGCCAATAATCAAATTTCAAATCTTCAGCTCTATTCCTTTCATAGGTTGGCCAAATCGTTTTTCTATTATTAATTGTTTACCCGCTCCCCAAGTTAGGATATAATTGTTCGGTGTTGTTCTGTATTATATGGTTTATTGGTTGATGAATTGTTATTACTGAATCGTTTGATTCGATGTTGAACCCAATTCGTATTATTATGTCGTCTTTTTTTTTTTGTTAATTTGACCCTTGTTAGTTGTTATTGCTATGACTAGATTCTCGATTCTGTATGTTGTGTATCTCGTCGTTGTGATTAATATTGGTGATTTCCAGTGTAAATTAGTTGTTTTTCATGCTTGCCTTGAATTTTGCCTTGTTTTAATTATTTTTACTGGTAAATATGATTTTAGTAGGTTTTTAATTCGTCGCTTCTGAGCTACCTTTCGAATCTGGATTTTGGCATTTACCAGGAAATTTGACAGATGGGACATTGTTTTGGTAAGGTATGTATTTTGGGCCTAGTTTTAGTTCTTTTCGTTTTATTGTAAATTACTAGAATGGTAAGTTGTATTGCTTGAAATCTAGGATGTGTAATGGGGTAGGCAAAAAAGTAACATCTTTGATCAATTTCAGAGTTTTATTCAATTTCAGAAGCAAGATTTTTTAGTCGCTTAGAATCGCTATATGGATTCTGAAATGATGCTTCCTTCCTCTCCAGATGGTTAAAATTTAACTACTTGAATATATACTGCATTTCTACTCATATGTATACTAAATATCGACGGTTTTGTTATTGTTGAGGCTGTGACTTATTAGAAAATGGGGTCTGTTTGATAACTTTGTCCGCTGTCACGGTGTAGTAACGAATACGATTCTGGTTATTTTGAATCAAGATATAGTTTAAAACAACCTGATTTGATTTGGGGTGGGTTGGAATTTAGTGATCTTTGTTTAAGCAGCTTATGTATGCGTAAGCTTGATAAATTAAGTTGGATCTTCATTCTTTGAATGCTGCACCTCAATTTGGTATTTTAGTTTCCTTTAAGAGCCTTACGGGATGGAATTGGCAAATATTAAGTGAATGTTTCGATATTTTTCAACTGGGGCAATGTATGCAATGAAGTTTCTTCTGCAAGATTTGCCTCTTTAAGTGACTGTCTATTACTTCATTCATTTTGCATATTAGCCAAAGAATGATGACGACGACGATGCTATAGTTGAATTTACTGGTGGAAATGTGCAACTTGTTACGACGAAGGACATTTGGGATCAGAAACTCTCAGAAGCAAAGAATGAGGGAAAAATAGTATGTCTTTAAAGTTATTTTCCTGCATTAGTAAGCAATCAAGTTATTTTCTTATTCTTTTTGCATGTCATGATTTACATCTATCATTCATTGGTAATACTAATAGTGACCAAAGTTTTCACATGTTTAATAATATTTCAAGACTATATCACATAATTTTCATTTTATATAGCTCATTTATTCTGTGAGCATGGCCCCTTAATATATGAACGAATCGACTGTCCCCCTAACAATATTTCTATTGTTATTACTTCACTCAACTTTTAGCTTAGTTGCTTTCTAAAATAATGTGTACAATATTAGGGTCCAATGTCCTTACTATTAACAACATTGGCCACCTTTACCCTTCAAGTGAATGGTACAGCAATTTGTCATTTTCTCTCAGTTTACCTAAATGCTTCCCTGCTGCACTTATTCGACTTCAAACAAAGAATATATAATAAATAAGAATGCATTTACGCTAAGCCAATCACTCCTTCAATTTTTTTGAGAAAATGGGTTGGTTATTTTAATAAAAGTTGTAGTTTTAATATCTCACGTAAATTTTTTTTGGATGATTCTTTTGATTCTACCTATTAATGACATTCGGAAGATAAATCATCATTTCTTTTAGCATTGAACTATACAACTTACTACTTGCTTGTGTGATTGATTCAGAAGGTTGGTTGGATATATCAATGAAAATAAGATTGACTTATACCTATACATGCTATGGACATTATTTATTCAATATTAAGTGATCATAAAATATACTCAGTACAAATTTTATCCGCAGTGTCAGTTGATGATGTGACAATCGTTTTGATTGAACATATCTTTTACTTTGGTCGTATTGTTAGCTACTTGAGCTTCACTTTTGTTTTGAACTAGAAACAACTTTCTCGTAGAGTAAATATGTATCTGTTTTATTTTTAAAGAGAGATGTCATTGTAGCTAATTTGATGACGTTAATAACCCATTTTCCAACTTTTGTTGTTTATAAATGAATTTGTCATTTGGCAGGTCATTGCCAATTTTAGTGCATCATGGTGTGGTCCATGCAGGGTGATTGCACCATTCTACGCGGAACTATCTGAGAGATATACATCCTTAAGGTTCTTAACAGTTGACGTTGATGAACTAACTGTGAGTGATGCCCTCTCTGTATGAAACTTTTATTAAATGCTATATTCGGAGTACAGTCATCACTGAGGTTGAAGCCCTTATATCATTGAAACCTTATGTTTGCAGCATTGACATTTAAGTTGTTTATTGTGTCAGGAATTTAGTTCATCGTGGGATATAAAGGCAACTCCGACCTTTTTCTTTCTAAAAGATGGACAACAAATTGACAAGCTTGTCGGCGCCAACAAGCCGGAGTTGGAGAAGAAGGTCATTAGCATATCGGATTCCGAAGGTACATGTCAGGCATGACTGCCCTCTCATCGGGCTTAAGATGAACCCGTTGTATCGTATACAATTTGCTATTGTACATTGTACGTCGTTTTCTACAACTTGATGGTGTACTTCATTTCATGTATTACACTCGACAAATATTACAATTTAATTTAGTTTTGTTAATTAATATAAAATACAAATTTCATTTATATTTCAATTCAATATTATCAATTAATGTTAACCATAAATTCAAAATTGTAAGTACTTGTTTATAATTTGATTTCATACATCAAATAGTGTAGATACAGAGTACTTATTATGCAGCAGAACGGATGAATCTTTCACACTATGTATAGTGTCTTCCAAAGTAATTCACACCAGTTATTGATTATATATTGAGTTTCAATTGACTATTTTATTGAAATGTAAACTTAACATATCCTCTCTCCGTTCGTTTTTACTTGTTGTTCTAATCAGATGCACATAAATTAAGAAAAATAAAAAATAGTAAAAAATTGTGATGAATATATAGAACGGTAATTATTTAAAACTGTATCATTATTGATTGGTTCATAATTTCATATAAGAAAAAGTAGTCAAATAGTTCATTGAGAATATAAAAATATAAATTATATCATGTAAATTTTTTTATTAATCGAACATGTGTCACATCAATATAAAACTATTTCATCACCTCTAATGTGATTTTCTACAGTTGATCTGGTAACTTGGGGAATAAGAATTCTGAGTTAAATGCACTACATACTAAGAAAAAATTAATGGGGTAACTTGTGGAACAAGAATGAAAAAATTATAAGTGCAATAGTAGCTTAATAGATGCGAGTAGCCTTGTAGGGATCAATAACAAAGAAGCCAGAGAAACAAATTAAAGGTTCGAAAATTATTCTACTTAGCTTTCTGGTATTTCATTCAAGCTACTTAATTAAGTTAATGTTTTCAAGTTACTTAATCATATGTTACTAGAACAACATTTCATGTTGTACTACCGTTCATAAAAACATTGTCAATCGTTTATTTTCAGTAACATAACTTCGGAATTCTGATTTACATACATAATTTAAGTTTTAACGAAAATTGTCATCTTAATATTATAAAAGATGTATATATTGTTGGAAAATCATTGGAATATGATTTTAATATGCAATGTCAAATAGCATCTTGAGGGTTGTTTATGTATTTTATTAGTATATAATATATATACATAAAAGAATATAAATTAATTTCATAATTCTAAGATTCAATGTGGCGAATGTACGATCCAATCATATGTATGTCGATTATTGTCACATGGCCGATTCACACATTATTTAGTTAGTTGGAATTGTTCTTGTACCGGTAAAGTATAAGGAAAAAATACAAATGCACTCGATTATGTATATTGTAAATACCCATGAATTAGATGTCATTAGTATGACTATTGTAACTTCTCTTGTATTGAATGTGAATCATGTACCTTATGATTAATTAGTGGTGTTGAATACTACTAATTGTACCATGATGACATTGGGAGTTACAAACTTTTTCATTACCCATGAATTTATTATATAAGTTGCCATGTTGGCTTTCTCCAACTTTCAAGTGAGGTGAAATAATATTTTATTTAGTGAATTTTCTTGGTATTATTTTGAGGTGATAGTACAATTGTTCGAAATGAGGTTTAGAGTGCTTCTAAAGCTACAATTAGAGCACTAACAACAGCCTACTCAAATTGGGCCTTAGTGCATATATTGAGAAAGGAAAGTAAAAAAATGAAATTTTGAACCTTTTCGAGTATCCCTATCGTCAGCTGGCCCACAATTTTTTTTAAGAATTAGGGTTAAGGTGCCTAGATATTGGGATTCTCTTCCAAACCCAAAAGCACTTTCCTCCATAAAATTCAACAGCCCACTCTATTCACTCTATTATCATTAACATTTCATCAATAAATTTTCATCAACTATTTTTTCTCAATTGACATACAATTTGGTAAACTATTTAAATTTACAAATTTTGTACCTCATTTCCCCCTAAATAGTATGTTGATTTTGTGTGGTTTTTATTACTATTAATTTAATTTAATATTGTGTTTTAAGATGGTGAGACAAATTGATAGTAGTAGTTGTTTGCAGGTGTGCTTGGTTGAGGGTTTAATTGTGTAGATAGATAATATATATGTATATATATATATTGAGAATTTTTTTGGGATAAAAGCAAAGGAATGGGTGATCGAGAGGAAGTTCATATGCAAAGGCTTCAATCATCATATGAGCAGCAACAACATCAAGTTTTGATTAATCAATTAGAGATTCATCAATTCATTTTAGCTTATGAATGTGATAGTGAATCGATAATGTGATTTGAATCTTGTATTGTATTTGAAATAGAGAAGAACCTGAGAATTGCTGACTGTTTAACTTTGGTCTTTAATGAATAGGGGACGAAATAAGATAGTTGAAAAAGAGTTAAAATCAAAATATTCCCCAAAATTAATAAAGGTAACAAATAGTAAAGATTTTAAGGAAAATTTTAGGGTTACTGGTGTGAATGTTTTTAGACCTTTTTATTTTGGAAGGCAAAACACGACTTGGTCCAGTATTTACTACATATTTTATTTTTATTTTCGTAACATATATAATATATTGAAATAGAAGAAGTATTATATATTTCTTTTTTATTTTAAATTAGAAAAACATTGTTGAAGATGGACAGTTCAAATAAGGGAGGAGCAAGTGATGTTGATGAAGAGGGTCAAAGACGTTCTCAACAAGTTCACGACGATGAATCAGAAGCACTAAGGCTTAGGCTTGAACAAGCTCTTCATGATCACGAGCTAATCAATGTGAGGATTGCTAGGATCGAACGATATTTTGAAGTTCAGCGCTAGTGGAATACTCTATTGTTTAATTTTAGTTATTTACTTAAGTCAATGTTTGGTGCAATTTAATCTATTTCCTATTTTTTTGTAGACTCACTAAATTTAATGGATTTCTTATTTCATGCATATCACATAAATCTCATATAATTCATTATTTTTTAAAGCCAATTTATTTTCCCGTTCATTAGATTCGATCCTTTCCTTTCCTTTATTAGTTAAGTGGAGGTGCCAACATATCCAATCACCGTTAATTTCTAGTATTTCCAATGATCGTTAATTTTTAATGTTTAGGAAAAATTAAATTGTTCGCATTTGTTTTAATTTTTATTGAGGTTAATTAAAATTTTCCACATATATAAGCGCTTCTAGTTAATTTTAATTTACTTTACCAGTCTATATGATTAATGTCAATTTGTCATATAAATAAAGTCTTTCAATTTGCACACATTTCAACTATGAATATGGTTGCAGGATCATCATGAATCCTTAATGCCATTAATTATAAGCAATTTAGTCCATTTACTTAATTACATAAGTTCATTGCAAATGAATTTTAAATCAATTGAGTAACTGCTTGAATAATTGAATAACCGTACACGCAACCTAACATTTGACCACCTCTCGTCTCACAAAATAGCAAACAAAAATTGTTAAAATGATCCCAAAAAGTATATGCAAGCTATATTTTGATCTCAATTAATATTGGGTCTACGAAAATGGTCCTACATGTTGGTATTTTCTCACACTAAACATACCTAAAAAAGATACTTCATCTGTCCATTTATCATACTAATGCAGTAATACACGTTTGGTGTTTGAGAAAATGTCAATTCCAAATTGGTAGCATATTGTTTATTCTTTTTTTCATTTACCTAGTAATGTGTCGCTTGCCTTCAGCCTTGACCATCTCCTTTTTTTTTTTTTTTTTGATAATTAGCGATGAATTGTGACTACAATGATATTACAAACATGAATACAGAAATTGCTATCTAATAGAAAGTTAGAGTATAATATGAGACAAGTATGTCTCCAACAAGGTTCGAACCCTTGACCTGTTACATGAAAGGTTGGGCCGGATGCCACTAGGCTATTGAGCCATCGACACCTTGACCATCTCCTTAACATGGTATTAGAGACCCTCATGATTAAATCTACATGCAAACATATATATGTCGATCTACTGGATGAAATTACACGTGTGAAAGTGTATCGAGAACTCAGTGGTGAAAACTAATTCCACCGTAGTTATTTCTACGGAGTAGATTTTCATGTTTTGTCTTTTTAAAACGGACGGAAACGTCACCATATATATTTTGCAATGACGTTTTCAGACGTTCTGTAGTTCTTTTTTTTTGTTGAGTTTAAGGTAAAAACGGAAGAAATTATGACCATCAATAATTTTCAATGACGTTTCCACACGTTCGGTATTTCTTCTTAGATTGGTCCCATACTTTCATGCTATCATTTTTGTTGGGTTTAAGGAAAAAAGGGATGGAAATATATATCACCATCCATAATTTGCAATGAAGTTTTCACACGTTATGATGAGATCACACGTAATACAACGTAAATAATAATAGTTTCATCCGTTCAACTATAGTTGATTATAAGGCCGATTTTATTCTTCATTGTAATCTTTGTTCTGTTTGTAGTAATTTTTTATAAGTAATAAAAATAATATTTTGGGTTTAATTGATATTAGATTTTTTGTACCATTATTTCTTCCCAATATTGAATTATTATTTATGATTCATAAATTGTATGTGTACCGATTTAAATTTTGTGTATGTACATCATACCTATTCATAGTGTAATTTAACGAAACAATTAAACCAATAATACCTGAAATAATAGTTTGGTATAATGTGTAGTTAATCACACTTGTACCAGGGGTGAGTGAAAATGCAATGAATGTGATGGGGAGAACCGGTATTTATTATGTTGAAAAGGTGAAAATATTCCCAATCGTGCGTCATACCTTACATTAAACTTTGTAAATCTCACATGGGATTTGGTATTAATTATGATGATCACACACGTTTAGGCTTGTTATGTCAAAGTCCTTTTAAAAAAAAATTATTTTCTAAAATAATTTAAACAAATGCATATTACATTTTTGAAGACACTAGATGTTCTCAAGTCATGTAACGTTTGTGTAAAAAATATATATTTACAAAGAGAGCCTTTTATGACTCATTGTTAATTATTACGATAGTTGATCTATTCGGTCATAACTTCTTATCTCATTAGATATGTTACGTTTTCAAAGATACAAAAACAATGAATAACTTAGTATTTTTTATTAACTAAATATATGTTTAATAATGATTCATCTTATCAATTACATTTATAATTGTGTTAATTTAATTGACAATAAATCATTCGTAATACTCGAAACGAAAATAAAAGGTGAAAATATGTCCAAACATGTGAAATCGTCATACCTTATGATAAATTACGTGGATCTGGCCTGTGATTTGGTATTAATTGTGACGAATATATAGTTCATTAAGTAGTCAAAAATTGTGATGGATATATAAAACGATAATTATTTAAAACTGTATCATTATTGATTGGTTCATAATTTCATATAAGAAAAAGTAGTCAAATAGTTCATTGAGAATATCAAAATACAAATTATACCATGTAGATTTTTTTATTAATGGGACATGTGTCACAGAAATTATTTCATCAGCTCTAGTAGTGTGATTTTCTACAGTTGATCTGATAAGTTGGGGAATAAGAATTCTCACTTAAAGTCTTAAATGCACTACTAAAAAAGTTGATGGGGTAACTTGTGGAACAAGAATGAAAACATTATACAATAGCTTAATAGATGCGAGTAGCCTTGTAGGGATCAACAACAAAGAAGCCAGAGAAACAAATTAAAGGTTCGAAAACTATTCTACCTAGCTTTCTTGTATTTCATTCAAGCTACTTAATTAAGTTATTGTTTTCAAGTTACTTCATCATTTGTTACTAAAACAACATTTCATAAAAAATATTTTGAATCTTTTATTTTCAGTAACATAACTTTGGAATTCTGATTTACATACATAATTTTAGTTTTAACGAAAATTGTCATCTTAATATTATAAAAGATGTATATATTGTTAGAAAATCATTGGAATATGATTTTAATATTGAATGCAAAATTAGCATCTTGAGAATTGTCTTTTATTAGTGTATAATATATACACATAAAAGAGTATAAATTAATTTCAGAATCCTAAGATTCAATGTGGTGAATGTACGACTCAATGTATGTCCACTATTATCACAAACCGATTCACACATTATTTAGTTAGCTGGAACTGTTTTTGTACAGGTAAAGTCTAAGGAAAAAACACAGATGTATTTGATTATGTATATTGTGAATACCCATGAATTACATGTCATTGGTATGATTATTGTGCCCATGGGGCATAGCTCAAGTGGTAAGGTGATTCACTATAAGAGTGTGCTTCTCCACAAGTGTGTGGGTTCGATCCACGGGAGGTGCATGAGTAACTCTACATTTGTTCAAGGGAGGATCTGCTTGTGGGTGGTTACCCAGCCTCTCTGGGCACTCTTGAGATGAAGTACCGAGCCGCTAGAGGCACATCGTCCCGGATTCACCTCCTCTGTTGGGCGATGGGCTAGCCAAGCGGGGGCGCATTAAGTGAGCGTATCATTAGTATGACTATTGTAACTTCTCATGTATTGAATGTGAATCATGTATCTTATGGTTAATTGGTGGTGTTGTATATTACTAATTGTACCATGATGATATTGGGAGTTACAAACTTTTTCATCACCCATGAATTTATTATATATGTTGGCTTCCTCCAACTTTCAAGTGAGGTGAAAAAATATTTTATTTAGTGAGTTTTCTTGGTATTATTTTGAGGTGGTAGTACAATCTCTGGAGTTATTTGAAGTGAGGCTTAAAGTATTTCTAAGGCCACACTTAGACTTGGTCCAGTATTTACTACATGTTTTATTTTAATTTTCGTAACATCTATAATATATTGAAATAGAGGGAGTATTATATATTTCTTTTTTACCTTAAATTAGAAAGACATTGTTGAAGATGGGCGGTTCAAATAAGGGAGGAGCAAGTGATGTTGATGAAAAGGGTCAAAGGAGTTCCCAACAAGTTCGCGATGATGAATTAGAAGCAAGAAGGCTTAGGCTAGAACGAGTTCTTCATAATCACGAGCTAATCAATGTGAGGATTGCTGAGATTGAACGATATTTTGAAGCTTGGGGCTGGTGGAATACTCTATTGTTTAATTTGAGTTATTTACTTATGTCAATGTTTAGTGCAATTTAATTTATTTCCTACTTTTTTGTAGACTCATTAAATTTAATGGGTTTCTTATTTCAAGCATATCACATAAATTTCATATAATTCATTACCTTTCAAGCCAATTTATTTTCCCATTTATTAGATTCATTAGATTCGGTTCTTTCCTTTCCTTTATTAGTTTTTTTTTGTTTTTTGTAAATTAGCAATAGATGTGACTTGTGAGTTTCGAACGCAGAACTTTCTGGTCATTAGCAAGAGCCATTTTTTTCCACTAGACTATTCGATTAACTCCCTTTTCTTTATTAGTTAAGTGGAGGCCCTAGCATATCCAATCACCATTAATTTTTAGTATATCCAATCACCTTTAAGTTTAATTTTTAGGAAAAATTCAATTGCTCACATTTGTTTTAATTTTTTATTGAGTTTAATTAAT
This sequence comes from Echium plantagineum, assembly GCA_003412495.2. Classification (NCBI taxonomy): domain Eukaryota; kingdom Viridiplantae; phylum Streptophyta; class Magnoliopsida; order Boraginales; family Boraginaceae; genus Echium; species Echium plantagineum. The sequence goes on along the minus strand of CM016563.1, from coordinate 15,302,044 downwards.
TTTTTTTTTACAGATATGAGCGCTTATAATTAATTTTAATTTACTTTACCGGTCTATACGATGAATGTCAATTCACCATATAAATAAATTCTTTCAATTTGCAAACATTTCAACTATGAATACGGTTGCAGGATCATCATGAATCCTTAATGCCATTAATTATAAGCAATTTAGTCCATTTAGTTAATTATATAAGTTCATTGCAAATGAATTTTAAATCAATTGGGTAAGGCTGGCGATATTGCCAAAGCAATTTTGATTATGCCAGAACAATGTTTGAGTATATACCTGTTTTAACCTTTTAAGTCAACTATTTCATTATATCATTAATATTTGCTATTTAATATTTTCTTACAATTAGAGTTATTTGAAAATTAACAATAAATGATTACATTCCATATCTTTAAAGGAAAGGAATATTTATCGATCATTTCTACGATTTCAAATTATGAAGAATTTATTTTGGTTGAACTTTTATTTTTTTCTTTGGTCGCCCTTTTCTCCGTTCAATATTGGGTTCATAAAGTATCGTATCTGACTCATCAACGATCTCATATAATTTATCTTGAGCACGTAACTTTTTCCAATTGACTAAAGATGATAGTTATCATTTAACTTCGAAATTAATTCCCCAAATTCTTTACCTTCAACAACAGTTTCAAATATTGAAGATCTTAGATACTAATGTCTATTGCTTTTATTTTCAATTAATATAGAAAATATTTTATAAATTATTTCCTTTAATAATAAATAATTTATAGATGACCAAGAGAGTAATAATAATGATTTATTAACATTAAAGATGCATATATTTAAAATATGGAATCTGTTCATTTATTGCTGATTTCAAAATTATCTCTACTTGCAATAAATTATTAAATAGTAAATACTAATGACAAAAGAGAATAGTTGACTTGAAAGGTTAAATTAGGTATATGCTCATACTTTGCTCTGGCAGAATCAAAATTGCTCTGGCAATATCGCCAGCCATTGGGTAACCGCTTGAATGATTGAGTAACCGTACATGCAATCTAAAATTTGACCACCTCTCGTCTCACAAAATAGCAAACAAAAATTGTTAAAATGATCATCGAAAGTATGTGTAAGTTGAATTTTGATCGTAATCAATATTGGATCTGTGGAAATGATAATTTTATATATTGGTGTTTTCTCACACTTTACACACCTAAATAGTGTTTTTTTGAGAGCGAAATTACTATTTTGTCCTCGGATCAAACTTCTCAAATGCTAAATTTAGAGAAGGAGAGGCAAGATAATCATTTCACTATTAAAAGATACTTTCTCCGTCCCGTTTTGTTCTAGCTATTTGCAGTTTTGTCAATAGATTAAGAAAAATTAAAATGTAATAAAAGATTACATTGAAAATGTAGAAGTATAATTATTTAGAATTATATCATTGATTGATTGCTAATATCAAGAAAAAAAGGTAGTCAAAAAGTTCACTAATAATGTAAAAGTATATTAGTAATTTTTAATGTTAGAACGACAACTAATTTAGAACGAAAAAAATATCCGAACATTAATTAAAAAGGGACGAAGAGAGTACATTTTAGGTGTGTATAACACTCGAGGTATTTTATCGTAGTTCCTTAAAAAAGTAGAAAGGAAGAAAGAAAAAAAAGTACTATTTGGAGAAAATGGAAAACGCAAGCAGCGAGAAGAACACGATGAGCAGGAAGAAGATACCGTCAGCTTGCGATGTGGAGGCTCTTAAGAAGTGTTTGGAGGAAAATAAAGGAGACTCCTTCAAATGTCGATCACTAATTGAAGCTTTCAAAACTTCTTGCTCTTCTACTCCTCAATAATGTTCGTGGATTGGAGCCGTGAAAATATTTTTCCCCGAAATACTCAGTTGATTTTCAATAAAGCTGGAATCCTTTTCCCTTTTTGTATACTTATGGTGCGTTTGGATTGGGGTGAATCTAGGTGAGGGTAAACATTTAAAATTCACCCAGGTTAGGGGAATGTAGGGGAATGCAGGTGAATGTAGGTGAAACTATTATAATTCCTGTTTGGATACAATTACCCTTCACTAGGTAAAACAAAATAATTTAATAACTTGAAAAACAACATTATAAAATTATTAACTATTAAACTGACATTAATATCCTTCTCTTTATTTCAACACAAAATACCTTGTTTTTGTTTGCAAATTAAATGTTGTTAAATAAAAATATTAACAAAACATAAATATGTTTAATAATAAAAAAAAGAAATATAAGAAACGTATCAATAATCTTTAGCAAAATAAACATACCACATGTTTAACAAAAGATAAACATAAACAACAAATATCGTGTACTTAATTATTAGTACACATATAGTACACAAGGATTTATAACAAGGAATATGTCAATGCTCGTATATGTTGATTTACATACATTACAAAGGTGATTTGATATTAGATGATTAATTGAAAAAGTGATTAACATTGATTATTGCATTAGGAGAAAAAGCTAGACGTAACAACAAACAAATATAGTACACACGGATTGAAATTGAAAAGCAAAAAAAATATGATTTTTTTTATTATTCAAGCGAGAAAGAAAGAGCATCCAAGAAAAAACTGTTTTTTCAAACGAAAAGAAAGAGTTGGCAAGAAACGCAAGAAAGAAATGAAGCGGTAATTTATATGATGAGGGAAGTTATTTTTTTAAGAGGCAAATAATATTTGGCGGAGAGTAATATTATTGATGGGTAGTTTAGTCTCATCTAATAATAATAAAAAAATTAATTCGTTAACCTAGCATTACCCACCGATTTGGGGGTGAACGATTTGAGGGTGAATGGAGGAGAATCTGTTAACCTACATTAACCTAGATTCACCTACATTAACCTTAAAAAAAATAAAAAACTGGTCCCAAACAGGGTGAATGATAAATTTCACCTAGATTCACCTAGGTTCACCCCAATCCAAACGAACCATTAAGGTTCAATTGATAGTATTTATCTTATAGCATATTAATGCAGTAATACACGCTTGGTGTTTGAGAAAATGTCACTTCCAAATTGTAAGCATATTGTTTATTCATCTTCATTTACCTAATAATGTGATGTTTAATTACTACTATCTTTTCAATTAATCACTTCCTTAAAGGTCTTGCCTTCAGTCTTGACCATCTCCTTAACATGGTATTAGAGACCGTCATGGTTAAATCTACATGCATATATATATATATATATATATGAATTAGTTTTTTAATATGGACATGTACATGCTCTTCAACTATGGCTTTGTGTTTAAAATTGAACCATATTAAGTTACAACAATAATTATCACCAAGGCCCTGCTTTGAACATTGTTCTCTATAAGCATATCCACACAAAAAATCACTCGGATACAACCATAAAAATTAAAACCGGTGCTCACCTATTGTAGGCATTATAGTTGTTCTACATAATACAATTTCAATAGGTAGACTGTGATCTGGTTAAGACCTTGGAACTGTTGTCGTCTTTCTCGAATAGACGCTCAATCAAATCATCCCAGTTCTCCCTGTTGTTACTTACTGATGATCCCTCAGAAGAGTCATGACGCGGTTTAGATGAGTGTTCATCATCTTCTTTTTGGCCATCGAAGGTTCCATACTGGGAAGGCAATTCAGCGTCGGGAACAGCTAAAGTGACAGCTCTTCTCAAAGCAGCTTTGTGTTCTTCTATGTGCTCTCTATCTATAGTCTCTTGTCGCTCCATCCTTTGTTTTGTTGGGATCTCCATTGTATGGTCTCTCTCTAACATAAGCTATATCCAACACAAGAAAGCACATTCATATTCATAGAAGTCTATAGTATATGCAGATACATCCAATATATATACATTTCAAACTTCATACTTCGAAATTTTACCTCGTCTAAAGTTTCAACTCATCCGATTTCCCCACAACAGTAGTCTCAAATAATTAATGATAACTATCTAAATGAGTAAAATTTGTATACTCAATATGAACCTCCCTAGGATGTAACAAAGATGAACAACACAAGGGAGGTCTGGAGGATCACTTATTGAGTATCATTGTTCATCAAACTAAGTAACTCATAGTAAGTATAGGATAACACCTGATTTTATGAACTTATTGACAGTATAATAAATATTATTATGGAGAACTAATAATACAACCCCATTTATTCTTAAGGCAGACGACGACGAACCAAGAATGACTTTTGGGATTTTTAAGCCAGAGGATATTGTATACATATAAAACATAAGCCAGAAGGATACGGTATACATATATCATCAATAAAACATACAATGTCATCATCCAATTTAGTGAAACATACAAGACGGAGAGTTTGCTTTGCAAAACACAAACGAATATATAAAAGAAAAGGAAAAAGAAGAAGACGAAGCATAAAAGCATAACTTACTTCCAGAGCCCTTTGGGCTTCTCTCTCTATCCAAATAATGGCATGGTCAGAAGTGGCATTGCAAGAGAGGACTATGTGCTCAAATCTTCCATCTACTGGAACAGCTGTCCTCACTACAGGTGGAAATCTACCACACCTAAAATTTATTGGGTATAATGTTATATTAGTACAACCAATTACTGAGGCCATCATTTCACTTTGAAATTCATCTAAGCAGACTTCACTGATGCATTAAGAAAATGAAACATACTCCATATTGCTTCAACTTAGAGACCGAGCAGCGTAAGAAAAATACATCAGAATCTTGGTCAAAACAATTACCTCTAACTAGAAAGGAAGCCGATAAGGCCAATTGTCAACGAGAGCATGTAACTTAAAGAGTTGCTAAGTGAAGTCAAGGAATGATATTAATAATGAAATGATTTTTTACAATATTTGTTTTACGGATCACATCTCAAAATTTTCAGAATGCTAGGCCGAAACTAGCAATTTTACTTCATCAGATAATATTCAAATAATGACGACCTATCCCTCCTAAGTATTACATATCTCCTCTTCTTAAGAAAGATCTATAGTGACCTCCTCCTACTTCATGGGCACTAGAGATACTGACCAGATGAAACTAGCATCACATCCATTTTTCTCAAAATTGTCCCCAAATTTTTAGAGGACTTTGATATTTTCCTTACCTGAAAGGTTTTCTTTCAACAATGTGATAAAGACGTCCTGGTGCATATAGTCGTCTCTGGTCTTTGTACATCCTCTCCTCTGGTATGCACGTGTCTCGCATGCATCTTAAGCATAATAAGCACGGCAAACTGTTCGAATGAAATGATCAATAAGGGTTACAATATCCCATATAAACCAACATCTTCATATACAAGATAATGAGTCATAGACATTTATAAGATACTATATTTATCCCAATTTAAGTAGGAAGACTTTTTTCAGATACCATTTTTTGTCTCAGTTAAGCTATTGTAACCCTCACTACACAGTCCACCCCCCCCCCCCCCCCCCCCCTCTAATGCATTTCTTAAAGTCTGCAAATTAGTCAAGCCCTACACTTAAATTGGCATGGAGGGAGCATAAAGGTCTTGTTGAAAATTGAAAATTGAAAATAACAAACTACACAGTGTCCATCCCCTAAGAGGTAGAAATTAGACATTCTCATAATGAAATAGAGCTTGATATCTTATAAAAAAGGAGAAACAACTAAAAATAGCCCCCTTATTACTTAGGCATGGAGTTATATAAACTTTGATCTACAAGGTTGGGAGCAGATAAGTATGCACTCAAGGAGAGTTGGCGGGGGGTGTAGACCGTTGATATTCATTGCCAGAAAGTATGAGATTAGCTAGACTTACAATACAAAAAAGCTTACCAAAAAAGAGACTTAAAGATATCTTCCAAGGGGGTGGCAGTTCGGGGCAAAAAATCATCCTGTCCCATCAAACACTTTCTGTTAGTTATTGTGTTAACACCATGGATCTCAAAATTAAATGAAGCAATCATCTTTCCCATCAATCATTTTTTGTTGGTATGAGTTAATATAATGGATCACAATTTTAAATGATGCAATCAATTCCCTTACATCAAGGTTATACATAGTGCAGGACATACAGAAAAGCTGAACATGCTTGGCATGTACAGTAAAACGCACGTCTATGATCTATGGAACATATGAATTAATAAATGGTAAAGTGGCTATTCTTCATTTCGATCATCTGAACATCGGTCAATTATCAAAATCAATTAGAATTTGACGCTGAGGTACGGGTTAGAAACTTAGAATAACTTTTCCTCATAAATAGAGGCAGCAACAGGGAGCATATAAAACTTTGTAGTGGCACTAATGGATTATGTGGCGAGATGACTGCATATCAATATAATTACAGATATGGAAGGGCAAAACTGAAAAAGCTCAAATGCATAAGAAACTTGCCTGAAGCACAATTGAGTTGATGACATCTGCATACTTCACAGCCAGGTTGAGCGACATACATCTGGCAGGCGCGATAGCATAACATCTGATCCTTTTCCTATCGATATTACCTAACCTATCTCGATTATTTACCACTACAACAGTGAGCAACGTAGCCACACCAGAGCCCAGAGAATGCCCCGTAAAAGTGAGAGTGTAGTTTGTATACTTTTCCAGTAATTCCTTCAAAATATCACACTCTGCATCCAACACCCATCCAGCCGCTTTAAGCAACCCATTATGCACATAACCACCGTCAAATTTCCTTTTCCCAAGCTTATTATCCAACAAACAAGCATAATCACTCTCCTTTGCTAAGTTTAGACCTCTGATTGCTAAAACGATGTCAGCATTGCGATGATCAAGATACAACAGGTAAGGAGGGGCTCGGCCATGGGTATCAGTATAAGTCTTCTTCAAAACTATCCAATCTGGATTGATTCCATAACCTAGAGGGGGTTCCCAAAGGGGGTGCCTAAGGTCATCTTCATACACTGCCAGAATATACCTGCAAAGTCTAGGGACAGGTTCGAAGTCTTGGGCAGAGGCGAGGCCCCAAGTGTCACTGTCATGGCCTGCAGTGTGGAGACACCGCTTCCACGCCCAGCGTGTACATCCTAGACAGTATACACACTCAATAAGGGGACACCCACATATAATTGACATTTCTACCTAAGCTCAGAGCATGTCCCGGACACTGGATAAAGAGGATTGAAGGTTTGGGTCAATACAATAAAATCGAAAGAGTTGTACACTGAAACAAGACAACAGCAAAGCCAACTACTACCGGATCCGGATTCCTTAAAATTATAAGCAGAAATGAAAGGATGCTGCCCAGAGCTTCATACTAAAACCAAATTGATTATAAACCTTATTAATACAAAAAGTATCCTGCACGTTTAACTCAATCTACTTGGACCACATATACGCGATTAAACCTTAACGAAAACTGGCTCATAACATCATATTAAGATTCCATGATGATAACTACATACGAAAATCAATTGGTTATAGATAGATAGCGGTAGTACCTTGTTAATACAGCTGTAATGTCGTAATCAACCAATGAGGAAGCGAGTTATTACATTTCTCGCGTAGAAAATGTAAGGTATGTTATAACAAGTCCTAGTAATGGAACTACAAGACGTTAGTAATCAACAATCTAGTAGTCTCCGATGTTTTTGTTGATATGAAAATGAGAATATTTGAGAGATTCAAAATGGAAAAGGAAATTGGAATATGCTTAATGCTTAGCAGGATGCATAGGCCAACTGCTTATCTCACCAACCAACCATAGTAAATAAACACCCATTTAAGATATCATTATTATTATTCATCATTTCACTCTGATTTAGAGCAAATAAACAAAGCTACTTACCTGTCTAATCGCAGAAGTCACTCCTCCACGTTGGGATTACTTTTAGATACTAATGTAATGATTAATTTAGTTGATCACTCAATAGATTAGTGTGATCTGTTCCAAGTTCCGACTAGGAGGTGTTGAGTTTAATTTTCATTACAGACATAATTTTTCTTACACTTGCGTTCTAATTGTTAATTAATTCTTTTTTAATAAAATACAAAAGTGAACCTTTACATACCAACTTAATAAGGTATCTTATGTTAAACAATTAGCTATAGTTAGATGTTTGTGCACACTACAGCTTGTGCGAACTCGTTCATCATAATTATGATATATGATTTTTTATTCATAAATAAATATAAAATTTCATTGTAATATTTAATTCATTTTAAACTAAATTTAAAGTTAATGCAAAATAAAATATAATTTTTTGCCAATCCATTTATAAAAGATGAAGGTAAAATATACACCATTTTTTCCAGTTCTCATTTGGTCATGCACATAGATTAAGAAAAAATAAAATTAATTAAAAAGTACATTGTAACTATAAAATGAAAATTGATTGTCACTACATTATTGGATAGTTGGTTATTTCAAATTGAAAATGTAAACTTACAATTTATTATGCTAAAATGACAACTATTTACAAAGGAAATTTTTAAGCTAAAATGAGAACTAAAAAAGTGGAGGGAGTATCCATCCCTAAAAATTGTCACATTTTGACTTTTGGTGGTCAATAAAATACGATTTAAAACGTAACTATCTATTATTCTATATGCGAAAAATTTATAATAAGTTGATATTTCAAAAATATATATTGAGACGAATCTAACAAGGTACCACAAGACTATATTATTTCTTATCATTTAATGATAATTCATAATCAAATTTTGTAATGTTTGACCAACAAAAGTCAAAATGTGATAATTTTTTTGGGACAGAGGTAATAATATTTACAGATAATCATGAATAATTATTTTACAAAAGATTTATATAAAAAAAAATTATTAACCACTATATGTATGTACACAATCCAGCATGTGCGAATTTGTTTCATCGTTTTATAATATACTCCGTATGTTTTTTTCTTAATAAATATAATATTTCTATCTGATATTATTAAATTTATAGAAATGTGAAACCGTCACACTAAGCACCCCTATACACCTCTCTCTTGAAGTACACGAGGAAGGTAAATTGTGGGTGAAAAGATTCGGTGCATCAATACTTCCATGCATCAGGTGCATCAGGTACCCATTTAAAGGTTTCACGTGGGTACTGTACCCACTTGAAACTTCATCATTGGTACTTGTACCCAAATTATACTATAACAATGGTACAGTATCACATATTTATCAATCTAAAATAAATATGTGGTATTGTATCATTGTTATAGTACAATTTGGGTACAAGTACCAATGATGAAGTTTCAAGTGGGTACAGTACCCACGTAAAACCTTTAAATGGGTACCTGATGCACCGGGTGCACCGAATTATTGATGCACCGAAACCGGACTCAAATTGTGGATGTGCATCACCTGATCGGACCCGAAAAGAATACTTTTTGTTTAGATAATTTATCACTAATCTCGTGAAGTCAACAATTAGCTGGATACCAGCTCAATAATCCATTCAAAATTCGCAAAAAGCTTAGCAAATCCAGTATCTCTTTAAGTCGATATCCAAAAGAATCGAGCTCCCAATATCCCGGAGATCACAACTCGATAACAGCGCTAGTGAACACACATGACACAACAATCTTGACTGTACACGTATGAAGCCTTAATCAAATTACGTGTCCTTTTGTTTGCAAGCCACCTGTAAACTAGTCTGCCACAAACCATTTCCAAGATTGATTCCTCTTCTCCTCTTCAAACTCCTAATCTTCTACCGACCATCTCCCACCTCTTCTCTATGTCCTGTCAATTTATCTACTAATATCTTCCCTTCAACTTAACCACAAAACATAACCACACTCCTTTTCTATACTCCTAGGTTTCAACATTCGACCTCGACTGAGTTTCACTTTTCTTGCTAAGTACAATAAAAAATGTCGGGAGGTGTTGGTCCTTCAAGTGATATAGGACTCCCAAAGGAAGATGAACATGAAGAGCCCCACAACACCAAAATTGAAGAGAGCCCACCAAAGAATGCTAAAAAAGGGTTCTTCACATTTCGTCAAATGAATGCATTAGCTGTTATAATTGTCCTATCAGCTAGTGGGATGGTGAGCATTGAGGATGCTGCTTTTGTTATCTTCTCTTCAATTTATCTGTACTTCTTATCGAAGGTTGCATTTCCTTTATCTCCTAACTACTCTTCTGATCAAAAAGTCTTCGGTGAGAAAAATCGAATTTTATCAATCTATGTGTTAGTTGGTGCTGTAATTGGACTGTTTCTTCCAATAGCTTATATATTTGAGGGAATCTTGGAGGGGGATAAACAGGGGATTAAAGCAGCTAGTCCTCATGTGTTCTTGCTTTCTAGTCAAATTTTCATGGAAGGGGTAGCGTTTGATGGCGGATTTACGCTCCCTGTTCGAGTTTTCGTGCCGGTTTTCTACAATTCAAGGAGGATTTTGACCCTTGTGGAATGGTTAACACATGAGATATACAAGGTGGAGATGGGATATAGTGGAGGTGCTCGGAGAGTATATGTTGGAAGGGTTCTAGCTGTTGCTAATATGGCGTTTTGGAGTTTCAATCTGTTCGGTTTCTTGTTGCCCGTTTATCTTCCGAAGGCTTTCAAGATGCATTACAAAGTCAAAGATTGAATGAAACTTGGATTGATTAGTTTATAAATTAATTGTTGTCCAATTTTGCCTGTCCAAGTTCTAGATTGTCTTTCGTTTTGTTGCTAGTAGAAGAAATATATGAATCATGTTTTGTTTGACCTTAAGTTTATATACATATCTTTAAAATCGACATAATCGGTACTCAGTAAGGATCTACATGAGTTAATAAATGTTCCGATAAATAGACTTAACAAATGACGAGATTTTATTATCACTACTTATTAGATTCTGATACATACAATATAAACTCTTAGGTTCATGTAAATCTATAGTTTCAACTACACGGTATTTGATATAAATGCTTGCCTCGCAAGCACTCTCGTTTCCCTGTTTTTGATAATAGGTAGCTTACAAAAAAGTGAAAAACTATACACAATTACATTATCTAGCTCAAAACACAAATTTCTCCAGCCTTATAAATAAAAAACACAAAAGTAGACGCCGACAAGGTGCTCGTTTCTAATATCGCTAAGAAGTGAGGACCAAAATTATTTCTGAAGGAAGAAACAGGGGCCTTGTACAATAGCTCATCTCATTGTTCAAAGAATTATGGTTACACTATAGCTTTCCTTTTTTCCTTTTATTTCTTCCCGAAATTAATCGCAAAACTTTGGAGGCATCAGATGGCCAAAGGGACTAAAACTCAATCTTCAGAATTGAGAAGATGTATGAGAGTTTACAAATTCCGTACAATCGAGGTTACCGTTCTTATCAGACTCTGGAGACAATCTTTTGCAGAGCTTTGCCTATTGAGATGGCTCAAGGTGAACAGACTGAGCACAGCATAATGAAATCATCTCTGGTCCAATCCTTTACCTGTTTCCATGGAGTGTGTCAATCGAATAAAAGTGAACAAAACGCATCTATACCATCACAATATGAAACAATACATGCCCCAGCACTCTGTGCGGAGTTCAAGAAAATAAAAGAAGATGGGGGGTGGAGGGGGGGAGGCTATTATAATATTTTGGTATTTTAATAGAGGCATATTTAAAATGTACTCCATACATTGCTTGTGCAATTAAGCGAAAATAAAATGCAGAAACAAAAACGATCTGTAGATACTAAAACCTGACCAAACACACATGTTTCTTTACACTTTCGCGCTCTTCATGACATCATCGAAGTAATTACTCATACGCATATTAAACCATGCATAATGAATGACTAACATCCAGATAGAATTTTTCTACACTTCAAACGAGCGAATATGCCAACCTATTAGGAAAATTAAAACCTGACCAAATATATAGTTTGTGCAAGCTCTCTCTAAAACAAAGCATCTGACCCTTACTAACTAACCACATCTACAAAATACATATTGTTATCGTTAGCCAATAAATGTAATCTATCATGTAGTAGTTGGCATAAGTCTTGTCTGGTGACAATGTGAGTGGTGATACAAGTAGATGTAATGAAAAAACTCTTAGAGTCATGCAGTATAAAGGCAATCTCCAATAATAAAAAAGGCAGGCTGCATTTACCTGTATATCGAGTTAATGACCCATTTCCAGAAGTTAAAATGGGCACAAGCCTCCTTTCCTGACCCACAGACATTTCTTGTATTCTGTCTGGCCAAACAGAATTCAATCTCCTAGCAAAATCTTCTACCTCCCTGTGAAAGAGATAGATGCCTGATATAAGAAAAGCAAATATATGTATAACGAAACATCAACATTTTGAATAGTGGACTTCATTGTAAAGGTGACGAAACAATCAAGAAAGAATAAGCATAAAGTAATGTATTTATTCACCTAAATAGACTATGTCTTTTGATCTAAACCGTGTCAGACACGAGTAGCACAAAGCAAATGAACACAATACTATTGTTATAAGAGGTAAATCACACCAACTAAACCTAGAGTGTACCAGAAAACCAAGTGCTCTATTTATAGTGCACAGCCAAGCGACTTTCTTCCCCATGTTATGGATACACATGTTGTGTTGCGAAAAATATGACCTTTGACACACTGTAGAAGTATTTTATAATTATTTGAACAAATAATGAAAGCTATTTACTAGCCTTTGGGGCATAATGGTTCTTATTTTAATTAAAATTAAAATATATATCTTTTGCTGCCACTTCCATGGAGTGAACATTTAAACAATTTTGTGAAGTGCACTATGATGTTTGCCAACAAGACAGAGCAGAGAGACAATTTTACTATTATCTGGAATTTAAAGAATGAAATGTATAAAGAAGATTTTTCTTCTGAGCTTATGCAAGCAAGTTACAAATCTTCAGAACATACAAAGTTTTCTGCTATTCTCATGAATACATTTGAAGTGTTTAAAGATAGAATTAAACCTGTCAATTTCTTCCCTAATTGCAGGATCCAACTCATCATCAATATCACCATCATCATCAATATCACCATCGTCATCAAAGTCAAGCTTTGATGAAAGTAGAGATGCAGTATGTAACAATTTTGAGCTATCACTTGGAGATGCCACATCAGAGTTGTCATTTCTCTCACAGCCAGCAGGTGTACTTGATGTCTACATTGAAATATATTATAATCATGAAGAATGGCACAAAGATCAATGGAATGAAGATGGAACACAATATCAAGAAAATGACCACGAAACAAACTACACTAGAAGGGGTGGTAAAGGGTGAAGATAGAGAGGGCGGAAAGAGGAACCAACTTTATTATGGTTCTCAATCTCATTGTTCGATGAACTGGTAACCTGATCCTTCCGCCGCCGATTTTTCTTCTTCTTAGACTTAGCTCCTTTACAATCTGAAAGTCAATACATCACGGGTTCAGAGTGTACAAGCTGCAAGCAGGTATGTTAGCCAAATTACAGGTACACATGGTAACTAAAGTATTGTCAGATAATATGAGCTCACATTAAGCAGGTATGTTAGCTAAATTTATATAAAAAAGGCAAATTCAAATGAGCTGGTTATCCAAACAACACAGTACAGGTATCCTTTCAATGTAGCTACATGCAAGGTTTGGCAATAAAGAAAGCTAAAAATCCTCTAGGTCAACACTCAGCAGTCATAGAACACACTGCTGTACTACGAAATAGAGTCCATTGCCACCATAGAACCACATCTAAGCATTAGAGGTGAGTATGCAAATCAGTTGATCTAAAGATCATAGATTATGCTCCTAAGGTGTTTCTTTCTTAGATGTGAGTTCCATATATTTTAGACAAACAATTCCATACATGAGAACAAAGGATGTCAAACTATCATCTCAAGAATATTTTTCAACCATTCATTAGTCATACCTCCTTCTCCACCATTTATGAATGACAAAAGGTCATCAACAGACCGTTCATCGACACGCTGATCATGTTCAATTTCAGCACACTGAAATAATAGAGTGATTGTATCAGTTCAGAATTCCTATTCATTAAGTGACTGGAACATATCAACTTTGTTTTTTGGTTTAGCTTGTTTTCCGTTATTTTTCTTTATTGTGATTATTTTTAGGAATCAATCAAAATATTATCAATTAATTAATAAACCAAACATATGAACTAAATCAATATTTAACCAAACACGAAAAAAAATTGTTGAATTAATCAATTATTGTAGTATAATCAATTAAAAAACAACCCAAAACAAACTAAACCTTGTTTTAAAGGTCTACCACAACATCTCTGCTCTCCTAATTGGTATATGATTCGGCTATGAAATATGAAAATGGAACTAAACAAGCTTCGACATAAACGAGTACGGTAGTATTACTAGTATTATAAAAAAAAATATTTTCAGGAAGCTTTATAATTTACCACCTTCAGTTTCTGTCTGTCGTTTAACTCTTTCCTTTTTCTTGCATATAGTCTATTTAGAAGACGGATACGAGGATCATCAGTGAAATTTCTAAGGGGCTCCAACTTCTCCTCCTGCACAAATCACGCCATTATATAAATATAGCTAGAATAGCAAATATAAGAGTACTTTTCTTTATCATTTAGATATAAACCTCAGTTAGATCATCAGGCAGATGAAAAGTTTCGCGAATTTCCTCTGGAGACTTTCCTTCAATCATCCGAGCAAGCGCCCGGCTAGTTAGGTCAACCAAAGGTCTCAACTGAAGGCTGTCAGCAGCTGAAGCTAACTCGCACAATCTCTTTGTATCTATTCTGATAAACTTCTCATCAAAATTCTTTCGCTCCTATAAGTACATGAAACAAAAGACAAATCAGTTGTCTTACACGTCAATCTTGAAGAGATGAATATATCAGAAAGAGACAGACCTTGTTTGAGTGGCCTGGAACTTGATGGAACCTACAATAATCAAGTATCAATCCCAAAATGGCAGGATTGACTCTTTGTGGGAGGGATATGGCATAATTTTTTGACGATCCCATTCCTGATTGAAGCACTTCACGACATATCAGTGGACAAAACATCGCAACTTCTTCCTCCACTTGTTGAATTGAGCCATCAGATGTTTGAAGCCAAATATAGGACTTCAGCTGCATAATGGATAAAGTATTTCAAAGGTAGGTCGATCAACAGGAATATTGAGTTTGCAAATTAAATGTTTTTTGAAAACTTGTGCAGAATAATTGTTTTGTAAAAAGAAGCAGATTTGAAAGTCTGAGCTAGAGCAATCTACATTTCACAATGCTAACAGAGTGAAAACTTGGGATGGAAAGGGATAAGCACATTTCATAAAACTAAGATGGGGAAGGGGAGGATTCATAAGATCTCCAAAGTTAAAATATTGTTTTATCGAGAGGTTGAAGAACGAGCACCAAATATAGCCACCTCTATCTCTGCAACAGGCTATGCATGACACAGCATATTGATATGCAAATAGCATGAAAGACAAGCGACATTAATCAATTACTAGCTAAAAGATTATAAAGAAGAAATATAACATGAACCATGAACAGATAAGTTAAGTTTGAGTAGGGAGAAACAACTACATTAATCAAATTTCAAAAAAATCTTTAAATCTTCCTTGCCAAATACGTTCCTTACAGAGACTGCTAAAAGAAGGAAAACCTAGGTTGAGGTATAAAAGCACCTCTGGTTTAAGAACTGCCAAGGGACCTTCTGCCATAAGGTGGGATTTGTTGAAGAGCTTAAGAAGGTGAAAGTAACTACAGGATGAGTTTCAAAAGCTTGCTAAAGACGAATGGAAAAGAAAGCCCTTTATCTCATAAGCTTTGTATGCTGTATACAAACATCTTATCAGTTGAGTATCTTGAAATTTCGAATGAGAAGGTATTAGCATCTTCTTCTACCCCAAACCCTGCTTGTCGAAATTCTTTCAAGAACTCCTGCAGTTAAACAGTAAATAATCAAAGCTGTGAGCACATTTCTTCATACAATGAGATCTTCAAATGTCAAGAAAATGTTTCAACATCATTTTCATTTACTAAGAAAAACAATACTTTTCTCCTCCAACCATCTTTATAATACTTTACCAAGAGTAAACTTCTTTTCTAGTCATAGGAACATACCAAATATTGTAAAATGGTATCAGAAGAACACGGTACAAATTTTTAGCTATTGCTATAAACTAGCAACATCATACACTAGCTAAACAATTGCAGTTTGACAACGATGTAATTATATTTCTCTAATTATTGCTCCACAAAGCCTCCCACTCTTATCAAGCATATACAATTTTGCTCAACCACTTGATACCTAACTTCTTGCAGCTCAACAAACCTAGCTTAAATGGTGAACCACTGAGGTGAATACTTAAAGGCAATCACAATCGATATACTCATTAGGCCACTAACCAAAATCAATGATACCTAAATGAGCATGCCCCAATACCTTTGAAGAGTCTCCCGCCCAAGAAGAGTAAGGAGCGCTGATAGCACGCAACCTTAGCCCTGTGATAGCAAAGAGATTGTTCCGTAACCCGACTAGTAATCCAACACTGGAAAAAATATAATTTATTTTCAGCACTGGACCAAGGAAACCAATTATTCAATATATATATAAGAATTAAGGAAAATTATTGGCTTTATATAGCAAAATTGTATACTGATAATTGCTATAATCATTTTATTACCGTTTATCAATTAAAAATAAATGAATTGAACGAAGTAGATCGATTCAATAAAAAGCATAAACAAACTAAAGCGGAGAAATGTAATCGAAGGAGTAATATTGGAATGAAAATTAATAAAATGATTCAATTACCGTAGAGTGTTGAGGTTGAATGAGCTTATTCAATTGAGCTGGAAAATGACTTGCTAGCAGGCTAGGGTTTGGGGATACTGAAATGAGAGAGGGTGGAGGAGGAGGAAGATAGATGAGTAAATAAATTAAATGAATAATCATTTAATTCGTTTTCTTTTTTATTTTTATTTTTGACTAATTAATTAATTAATATTTTTGTTTTAGTAAAATTGAAAATGTTACTTATCATTATATTCAAAGAGAACTTAATTATTTTTAATTGTTTTATAATATTAAGCCAGGATTGGATTATAAGTTAATTACTACTTACTCTTTGTTTGCATTAATAAAACCATACAACAATTGAAAAGCAATATTTTACAACTACTCCAACAAAATCATTGTAATGTGAAATGTATTAGTGAATAGTACAATGGTTTCTTAGAATTCGATAAAAGATCAAGACAATTCATAAATCTTGTATTGATATAATAATAGTTGAAGTTCGTATCAACATAATAATCGTTTTTGAAGTTTCAAACATTGTATAAATGACAAATTTTCTTCATTATCACGAGTATGTAATCTATAAACTACAACTTCAATTAAAATTTAGAGACAATTTGTGCAATTAGTTTGTAACATTCTAGATTATCCCATTGCACTTATATAAACTCGACAAGACTACTTGACTTTCTTTATTTGTGTAATTTTACAACAAACAAGCAATTGTTTGCATGGAGGATTTTGTTTTAAAACTTACACTATTATATGTTGGGCCTATATTTAGAAGAACCTTATAGAACGAAGCTAAAGGCCATTATTCTTCCTTGAAGATGAATATTTGCATGTATAAATAAAGAAACCTAAACAAGAAATCTGATAAGCAAGAATCGGATGATATTATTCTTCAGATCATTTTACATCATATACATTGAGGATGTAAAATGTATTAGCCCCTTATAAGTGTCAAACCGATGGCCGTCACAACAAAAGTGGAAGGGATGCCAAATTTTAAGTGAGTCCAAAATGACAAGTTGTATCCCAAGTCCTCTGCGCGACGAGCCTGCTCACATACTATCAAGTTGGCAGCTGATCCTAAAAGCGATAGATTCCCACCCACGGTGCTGACCCAAGCTAGGATTAGCCAGGCTTTCTTCTCAGATGAGGGAGATATTGCAGCAGCTGATGCCGCTACTCGACCTCCTAGCAAAAGTACTGGACCAAGCAAGAAATAATGTTAATTTACAATCCAATAGCAGCTGCTTATTTTATTTAGTCTAAGGGGTTTAGGATAGGAAGGCGATTGTAGCCACTATACCTGTTGGCACGTTTGATGCCAAGTTTGACATGAGAAGTATAATGATGCCAAGGATTGCTATTCCACCAACATGATCAATCTTGGAATAAGGCTCCATTAGATCCCATAGAGTACTTGGAATTCCCGTCTTGTTGAAACCATCAACCGTAATGAACATTCCGCAGAAAAATATCAAAAGCGAATAGGATATCTGCAAATGTAGAAAGTTAATAAAGTATCCGAAACAAATGAGTCAAATGCATCAAATGAACATATATCATGTCACAAGATCATACCTTCTCTAAACTTGGTCTGGCATCTTTAAAATCAAGTACCACAAGAGCTAATGCTGCTGTAATTGCAGACCATGACATGTTGAGACCCATCAAAAGTGAAACTAACATTCCGATTGTCACCAAATAAACACAAATTTTCCATATCCTTCTTTTCCATTTCATCACCAACAAACTGCGCTTCTCTTCTGTTGATTTGGGCAAGTTTGCATTTACCAATGCATCGATCAGTGAAAGCGATACCTTTTCTGAAGGAACAGCTTCCTCTTTTCTTGATGAAGTACTATCATATACTACATCTTTGGAAACATTTGAAATTCTATTGGAATCCAATGCCTCATTATGTGAAGATTTATGGATTTCACCCTCACTTGAGATACTACGATTTCTAAGAGTCTCCATGTTCATTGTGCTACTACTTAGACTTAACGATCTACGGAGAGTCATGGATTCTAGAGTAGAGTTCCATTCTGGAGAATTTATTGATGTGAGATGTGACAAAGTGGCCGGTGAAAATCTATGAGAAACCACGTCTTCTTCACCAAACACGTCAGATGTGGCATTTTCTTCATCTTTGTGAACAGACAACAATTTCCAATACATAGCCAAAAGCATTAAAGCATTAGCGGTAACCCCTACCAGCATTGCCGGGAAAATTCCTAACAAGAAACTCCCGAATGAGATGTTACTCTGGACTGCTATAACTAAGTTTTGGGGATTCCCAATGGGAGTTGCTGCAGATCCAATGTTTGCACTTGTTGCAAGTGCTAAAAGGAAAGGATGAGGTGGAAGATTCTGCTGCCTTGCAATTTTCAGAACAAACTCAGTGAGAACAACACAAGAAGTGTCATTTGTGAAAAGAGCACTAGAAATAGCGGATATGAAGCAAACTCGGCAAAGCAAATCCTTGGGTCCCTTGCTTTTCCATGATAGCATTTTACCCAAGTACACAAACATATCTGCACGTTCTAAATAAATACTTACCACCATCGTTCCAAACAGAAGTCCAAGAATCGGAAGATCAATAGCAGCATAGGCTTCATCAGGACTTATGACTCTGAAAAGAACCATAAGCATAGCCCCCAGAAGCGACCCTGCAGTTCTTCCGACAGGTAGGAATGGTACCGATGGAAACACTGCCATTACCCAGAAGAGACCAAAGGCAATGGAGCCGAGTACCACTTTGGAAACTGGAGCCATTACCATGTTTTCTGCCTAATAATTACAGTATATTCTTACTTTCAATATTGACAAATCTGGCTCCTATAATGAACTTCAGTAAGGAATGGCATCAACTCCTCGCCTGTTCAAGCATAGAGTATCACAGTCAGGCAGAAAAAACTAATCGAAAACGTACCACAAATGCATTTCCATGCTTTCGAAAATTAACAAACAAGAAGTTACCGAATCAGAGATATTTGTCTGAAGAATACCTATATGATCAGTTTCGTGATTTCGTCATATATATAAAATGCACTACTCTCTATCTCTAATAGACATTTGTTTTTCCGTGAAATTGAAACGGAACTGGATGAATCCCTATACAAGTTTCTCGAATTAATATAGCGATTAATCCAATTCCGTTTCTATTCCACACAAAAACAAACACACCCACATATTTCAACAGGCAAAATCCTAGAAAACATTAATCCGCATTATTAAACAGAGGAATGACTTAAATCTAAAGCTTCCCAATTCCCAAATCATAAAATATGACGAGGTTTACACAAATTGAAAACACACCATACTTATTTACTATTCTTACACAATTCAAATATAGAAAACATAATACGGATCAAATGAATTGAAGTAGGAGTGTAAATTAGGCATTTAGTGAGGTATTAAATACCTGGATCCTCTGTATTCGAGACGAATAATTTAGTAGCAAACTAACATATAGTGTTGCTGTAACCTGAAAAAATGTTGAGAATTGTTAATATGCACATCGCACATCGGAGTGTCTCGCGGTCATATATAAAATCTTGACTACTCTTTTCATTGTCAATTGATTTTAGAGTGGAACCGATAACCTCTTAACAAGAATATTTATATAATCCAACTAGGAAGGGGCACGAGACCATGTTCAAATACAACGAATGTGGGTCGACCATGTTTAATCAGACATACATATCAATAAGTTTGATAATTATATATACCAATAATTAAGCAAGAAATTGGCGAAAAAGAGAGAAGATGAAATGGTTACCGAATGGAGGTGGAGAAGACAGGGGAGTTATAATTCAGATGATGTTTGTTATTCTTACAACAGCTAATACTGATAGTGTCCCTTAACAGTCATGCAAATTGGTTGAGCTTCTATGATGAGGATGTATTTATATTTATAGCTCTCATTTATTTACTGTTCCTTTTGTTTCTTTAAAACAGAATCGTAGGCAACCTTCTTTCTCTAGTAATGGGTCGACTAGTAGGAACACGTATTTAATTGAGAACCCCAAATTTGACTTTTTAGCTATTTCTTGTTTAAACTTGCCTCGTATGCTCGTATTCTAAAACTAAACGGAGGAACACGTAGGTCTTTTTTGTGTTGGGGCACCGTCCCTCCTCCTAAATTAATTCAATAAATAAAAAGAATAAATCGTGAAAAGTTACGGTTTAAATCATTTTAAAATTAAATATTTTTTTATAATTATACCTATTTTAATATAATTAGACTAGGCCGATCATTTATTTTTGGGTTTTAAATACCTATTTTAAGTATGTAAAATCGTAAAAGTATAATACTCCCTCCGTGCCTAAATGATTGGTACATTTTGACTTTCATGCTCAACAAAACACGATTTATTGAGACAAATCTAACAAGATGTACATGACTATATTATTTCTTACCGTTTAATGAGAATTGTTGATCAAAGTTTTTTAGTACAAAAGTCAAAATATGTCAATCATTTATGGGCGGAGTTAATCGAATAGCCTAGTGGAAAAGGCTCTCGCTAGTGACCAAAAGGTCCTGGGTTCGAAGCTCACCTCATCGCTAATTAAATATATATTGCGACGAATCTAACAAGGTTCCACATGACTATATTATTTCTTATCGTTTAATGATAATTCTTGATCAAATTTTTTAAAATTTAACAATAAAAGTCAAAATATACCCATTATTTAGGGACGAAGGTAGTATTATGATTCAAAGAGGAGACTTACTTAGCAATTAAGTAATTGTATCAAGTACTACTCATGAACGTTGAAAAAATTCATTTGGCAAGTCATATCTCGTATCTATATATCTGGCCCAACAAAAATCTACCGTGGGATGTCATCTTTCTTACTACTATAGCTCCAGTCAATTGGCATACCTCTGTTTTTACCATTCACATCAACTCCCCTAGATATTATAGTACATATTAAAGGAAAAAAAAATTCGAAAAAGATATATATTTCCAGTTCCCCTAAAACAAACCGTTCCCTAAAAAACTTACACAAACCTTTACTGCGAACGATTTATATTCGAACGATCTTTTATTTGATTTCAATAACTACGACTTGGCATCATTAATAATTGAATGCAAGGAAGAAGACCATGTAGCATAGCGAGAATTCCCTCCTAGTGATATAGGAAATCACTTCAAAGAAATAGCTCATACCAACAACTTGATTTTGAATTAATGGGTCGTTATACTAGAACAACTAGAGTGTAACACAAGGGAATTAGAGATGAAAGTTTTCGTATAATTCTAACAAAAATATGGATGCGACAATTATCGAGTAAAATAGAAACTCAAAACCTTTTAGTTTGAAACTTGAGTTACATGTAACTAATTAATTATTGAGCCATATGTAGGTGAATTAATTAAAGTTCACTAATAACTGTCACAGATAGAGTTTTAAGAGATAAAAACTATATTCAATCCAACTTTACTATAACTCTTTCATCCAACATTCATATTTAATATTTTATCCGTCTTTAAATGATTGGTACATTTTGACTTTTATAATCAAACTTTAAAAATTTGATCAATAATTCTCATTAAACGTTAAGAAACAATATAGTCATGTGGGATCTTATTAGATTCGCCTCAATATATATTTTTTGAAATATCAACTTGTTATAATGTTTTCGCATGAAGAATAAAAGATATTTACGTTTTAAATCGTGTTTTGTTGACCATGAAAGTCAAAATGTATCAATCATTTAGGAATAGATGGAGTACTATCTATTAAGATATGTGAAATATTTATTTTTTAATTTTAGATGAGTAACTTAAAAATTGCTAAAGTACATATGTCAAAAGCAAATTCAAAAATAAAAAAATCCATAATTTTCAGAGAAAAAATTGAGAAAGAGATAAATGATTCCAATCTAGTTCATGGTATATTAAAAGTAGAAGCTACTCTTGTGAGATCTTATAGACATAAAAAATATTACAGTCAGTTTGATAATGATCAAGTGACATTGCTTCTTCGGCTCAAACCGAGAAATCCTTTAAATATAATGCAAAACGGATCTTGTTCTATCCTTGATAAGAGATTTCTGTATGTGAATACTCTAAATTATTAACTACTTGTCATGTAATTCATTTCACTTTATTATTACACAAAACAAAACAAAAATTGGAGAAATTCTGGAGAATGCCCCCTCTCTTTCATTTTTTAATATTTTCTCCCTCCCTTATTTTTTTTTATTTGGCTACCCTGGCCTCCTTCCCTGTGACTTGACTATAGAACCCTTAATGAAATTCTTCCCCTATCAATAATCTTCCTTTTTTATCTGCTTTTTCTTCCACCATCATCATAACCACCAATTGAAGTCATCACAATCATAACCTTATCCTTACTCTTGCACTCCTAATTGAAATTCGAATCGCAATGGGGGAGGAGGTTGCGAAAATGGAAGAAGATGTAAGAGGGTATCATTAAGGACATTATTATAGGAAAAGAAATAGCCAAATTAAAAAATAATGAAGGAGGGTAAAAATAAAAAAATAAAAAGCATGAGGACATTTTTCAAAATTTCCCAAAAGTTAAAGTGATGAAAATTGAAAATGATCGAAAACGAATGTAGTGGAAATTGGGTTTCAAAAGGACAATTAACATTAATGAGGTTTTGTAGTATTTGGTGAAGAGTAGAGGCGGAAAAGCTTTTTTGATCTATTATTGAATATTGAATTTGGTGAAATGATTACTTTCTTGTTGAATTTGTGAAGTATTTTTTTTTTTGGTAGTTATATTAATATTCCATAAACATACGTACAGTGAAAAGTAAAGTGTTTTTTTGAATTTGTGAAGTATTTAAATGGTCACCCTCGCCTCATAATGAGAGTTCGACGACTCACATGTCAATCTTCGAAAACGACACGAGTAAAAACAAGAGTTTGACTTTGATTTTTTCCTACTTCCATAATACCGTAACAGTTAGTCATTTGATGATTTTCCCCTTTCGATTATTATTCATTCTATTATCGGTTTATTCCCCATTAATTTTTGTTGAAATAAAGATATTTTTTTTTTTTGTAAATTAGCGATAAGGTAGGTTTCGAATTCATGATCTTATGGTTGCCACTTGCCAGCAACAGTCTTTCCATTAAACTATCCGATTAACGTACTTGAGAGCAAAGAATAAATTATACAACTACTAGATTATAAGACACATTTTAAAATAATTTAACACGAGAGGGACTTTTTCTAATAAAAATTAAATTTTACATAATTTTTAACTTCTCAAACACCCCGCCCCGCCCCGCCCCCCAACCCCTACCCTGCACCACCGAAACATTTCACCGGAACATACTGAAATAATGTGTAGTCTGCGGTCTTCCACTTTTTTGGTTATCAAGCTAAGCCCGTGGATTTTTGCCATAAAGAATTAATTGTGATTATGCATATTATGTATGTGTCATAGGTAATTAATAATGCTTCATGCATATTTTCCTTATTTAAGAATAAATCTCTTACTGGAGGCTGGATTGTGTAAATATTTCATTCATATATTAAGTTGTTGGTCCTGCTCAATGTTCTAGCCGCAGCTGGTGTGAATGCATATATGACAACAGTGAAGAGTTTAAAGAACTCAGTGAGCAAGTGGCTCTGCACCCATTTCAGTATCTTCCATCTTCTTCATCATTATATACCTTACCAAGTTTCAACACGTTTTCGGTGGTGCAGGGGTGGGGGATTGGGGTGTTTGGAGAAGAAAATAGAAGAAAATAAAAATATGTAAATTTTAGTAGTTATTAGAAAAAGTTCACTCATATTAAATTATTTTAAATTATGTCTTACAATTCTATCATTGTTTAAATTTTTTTTGGCTCTTGTAACAAATGAATTTATGTATATTTTAATGTTAAAAATGAGTTTAAGGATATAGACAAAATAAATACTTTAGGAACACGTATACATGATAAAGATAGTTCAGGAGGCAAACGGCTAAAAAACCTATATTTAAAGTGCATAAAGTAGTTAATCATATGAGATATGTTAGGAGATATGTTTGGTTTTGGGTAAAAATAAAAATCGAACCTATTTTTTGGTTCTTTGGAAGGAAGAACCTAAATCGCTTTAGCTCCATCCGGTTTTAATCGGTTTCAGTTCCAATTCCGTTTTCAATTTTGGGTTATGTTTTTGGATCTATCAGTTTTTTTTAGTTAAATATGATTGTTGTTTGCCCAAGTTTAAATGTCAATAATATTGTTGTTTGCCAAAGTGAAGTTTTAATACTATATCTAACACATGTCAGTTCAACAAATTTCTTTTTAATTAATTGAAAAAGTGCAGACACATATCCTTACGCAATATAACATCTTTCTTACATATCTTTGTATTCTCTATATTATAGCTTTACAAAGATTTATATAAATTTTGTCACTTTATACCAATAATGAATATCTTAAATCCTTTAAATTATTATCGTGGAGGGAACTTGTTTTTTTTTCCAGACATTAGACATCGGTTTAATTTTAATTGGTTATTTCATTGACCGATGACCGAACCCACATCGGTTCGATTTCCTCATAGGCCAACTGAAATCAGTTTGGTTTCATCCAAAAATTTCAGTTATTCTCGATTCAAATTGGACTTATTACTGCATAATTTGAAATGTATAGTTCTAGTGTGAAGTGGCTGATAATAATTGATTGGATAAATAAGTAAAATGATTAAGTTTGATTTCAACGATTAAGGTCCAGAATTGTAGTATTTTTTTGCGATGTGGATTTCGTACATGAGTTGAGTGATATTAATCGAAGTGATTGGAAGGTCCAAATTAGGGACTTATTAGTTGGAGTCTTGCAGATAATGACGTGACTTTCCTCAATACATGAATTAATCGGTCTCTTCTAGCTAGAAATGCCTCCACCAGTGCATCATATTTAATGGGGCTAACGATTGCAACAAATATTTATATTTATAAAATGTACTACTCCCTCCATCCCACAATGTTTGTCCACTTTTCCTTTTTTGGAAATCCCAAAATTGAGTATTATTTAGTTCAAAATTATGGAGGGAAAGTTGTCAATGTGAGAGGAATTTAAAATTTTCTAAAATTTTGTGCAAAAGTAAGTAGGACATACAAAATGGGATGGAGGGAGTATATTGAATTTATTATTTATGTTTTAAAACGTACATGTCGATCAAATTATTATTTGTCATATTTTGACGAATACGACCGCACCCCTTGGCCCTCTAGTTCGTATATCAATTTTAGCGACGATGAAGTTGCATTTGGAATCTAGGCTACCTGGTAAAGTACATGATAAATCGATCTCCTGACTCCTAGTGCAAGAAAAGGAAAGAAGAAAGAAAGTGGACAAATAAAGCACAGTAGTAAGTTGGACTAAATGGGTGGGACCACCTTGAAATGGTGATGTTGACTTAAGGTTGAACTCTCGTCTTACGTTCGATGTTCTCCGTCCAACAAGAATTTATTAAAGAAAGAGGCCTTCGTGGTAATGCATGTAGATGAACACGAACCACACTTTTTTACTTGTGGAGTACGTAAGATGGAAACTCATCAAAATGAACAAATTGACATTATATTATTTGCTTGCTTGTTTCTACTTATCGACCTCAAATAGATGTGGTTATTAACTATTGGTGCATGTGATATTAATTATAATTGATGTTGGTAACACATCATCAAATTTATTAAGCATGCATTATGGATACAAGATCGTTACCAGCGAGCACCACAATAGAATCACGGATCGTGACGGTTACAAAATTACTGGACTACATAATCGTTCAAAGATCACTAATATTACATATTCTTCAACCACGCTAAAGTGTTACCCTTAAGAGTATTTTCCCTAATAAATGTGCTTCGGGAACATTAAATGTATCAAATATACTAAAAATCTACTTTGAGATTAACGCACAAATTAACCACAAATATAATTTGTATCAAGAGTGTATATATTTTGTTTTGAGAAGATGTTTTTGTTGCAAAGAAGAATGAACAATTATGTTCCGACTATAGCCGGACTTACATGTAACATGGTGCACACCACCAAATTTGTCGAGAAAACAAATAGTTCATAGATACGTTTATTGATCAAATGTAGAAATAGTTTAACAATTGTAATCCTACTTTAGTTGGTAGAAGAATCTATTTTCATTCTTTACAACCCAAGATCGGGGAGGGGTTTGGTGGCAAATCTGGTTGGGGATGGATGGGTGGTGGTTGGGGGTAGGTGTGTGGGAAGAACATGATTGAATGTTTATAAATGTGAGCGGACGAAATTACTCTCGCAAAAAACTTATGAAATGCACCCAAAATCTTCAAACACGGTCCAGTGACCAAATTTTACCGAAAAATACAATTGAGTGATCCAAAACACTCACTTTAAAAAGAGGGTGATCGAAGTGGAAAATTTAGCAGAACTCAGTGATCTTTCATGTCATTAACCCTTTCTAATAATACATAAATTTTAGTTTTGAGATATGAAGAAAAAGAAAAATATGTAAGCACTAAAAAAATGGCCATCGTGTGAAATGGCTTGCGTTTGCCATATGACTTGCACGTCGAACCATTTTTATGGGCTTTGAGTTTCATATGATTGTGAGCTTTGTGATGAGTTTTGAGTTCCATTGAACATTTTGCATGTTGAACCATTTTTATGATAGTGACCATATGAAATGAAATGTCATGTGGAAATAGTTAACCATGATAATAAGGAGGCTCTTGTTGAGTTGATCAAAGAGAAGTGAAAAATATTATCGATTACTTCATAAAATGCTGATAGCATATGTAATAACCGAAGGCCATGTATGTACTATCCAAAATACGAACCCACTTAACTGCTTAGGTGTGGGAATCCTATTAGATGGAGTGACTTCGAATTCATTGGACATTATCGATTAATTATACTACATGTCCATCGGGGATGTAGCTCAAATGGTAGAGCGCTCGCTTTGCATGCGAGAGGCACGGGGTTCGATCCCCCGCATCTCCACATTTTTCTTCCCCTTTCACCTATTTTGTGTCTAGGTTGTTTCCGTTACTTTCAATCTCTACGCATCTTACTTAATTGTACGTAATAGTCAAATTTTATTGAAAATACTTGATACGTCAATTTTAAAACTCTTCTACATCAATCATGGTTCTTGTTCGAGATCACAAAATTTGGCTTTCTAGTGGCATTATGTGAGTTTGGACAACTAGTTGAGAATTCTTCATGGTCGTACTTCATTAAGCATTGTTCAAATCTTGAGTAGGCTAGTGGGCTTGTGGTATTCATTAATCATTAAGTATTGTTCAGCCCAACGAACACTGCAGGCTGAGGCTACCATCAATCAAACATAGATCTAGCTAAGTTGGACCCAATTAAGGTAAAACCACTTCAAACTTTTTTTTTTTTTTTTTGTAAATTAACGATGAGGTGAGTTTCGAACCCAGGACTTCTGGTCACCAACGAGAGAGTTCTCCACTAGGCTATTCGATTAAATCACTTCAAACATTTCTTAAGTTTTAAAATTTAAACAACGTGCTGCACCTCTAACCTCTAGGGCTTAGCAACATTTAAATATCCAAATTATTGTTTATTCCTTATCACTTTATTTAATTGATAATAATCGGGACACTTAGTACTATACACTTTTCATTTATATATAAAAAGTCTTATCCATCAAAGCAAAGTAAAAGAATCGTCTAAAGTATAAAAAAGAGGTCTAAAGCTAGTAGATAAACTAATTCTAAGAGCTTGCATCATCAATCATCACATTATTTGATTAAGAATGTTAAAATAACTTCAACTGTAAAATCAACCCAACTAAAAGAAACATGTGTACTTCGATTTTGAGGAAAGTTACGTTAGGTTTTAACTGTCTGTAATAAACGTCGTCACAACTTTATTATTATATGAAATAAAGCTAGACTTGACTTCATTATAGGAAAGTTAAAGTAGATTTGGAAGAATGAGGACTTATTTGAACAATCTTATCTTAATAGCAAGGAACAAATATGTGTGGCTATAGACATAGGATGGGCAAGAGCATGTTTGGTTTTGAATATTGAGAAGACAAGTAAGAGACCTTAAAAGTAGCCTTATATGCATGCATCCTTCAAAACTGCTTAATCTTCGTTTGTTTAATTTGTTACATAAAATGAAAACCAAAAGATACTCATCCAGTCCGTTACATATTTATAGTAATCGATAACTATAAGAATTCTTATAAATAATCAAAAGCAATTAAATTTAATTACACTTCTAAGTTCTAACTAATATCTCCTATACCACAGTCCACATGGCATCAACAAAATTAAGTGTGACAAATGCGTGTAACATAAAAAGGTAATGGTTTGGACATGAGTTTTTCGTATGTTTATGTCTGCCTTCCACACGAGATGATTTAGACTAACTTTTCAACTCCTCCTAATTTAATGCCTCAAAAAGTAGCATATAATTTGACCTATAAACACAAAAAGCAACTAATTTACCAATATTTTAACAAAGTTTATTTCGAAAGTGCAAATGTGTTAGTGCATATCGTTATCATTATACAAACGCATATCTATTTGCTCAACCAAACAAATCACTAGCAAACAAGAAGACAAGTTTGGAAAAGAACGGTCCATAATATTGATAGATGGAGCTGGGAATAATGTATCTCATATATTGCCTCTCATCACTCCATCACTAAAGAAGTTACTGTATCAAATTTAATTCTTCGATCATCAAAATTGGAATATTGTATTTTGCTATTTTTAAATAAATATTTAAGGTTAAAATTTTAAAAAATGATAGGTATCGGTTATGTTAGATTAGCTAGTGATAATTATTACACTTTGTTATAGGAGTTTGTTACACTAGATAACTATATAGAGTCTTTGTCGTATAGAGTTCTTGTTATACACCAACTCTTGTAATATGATTTGTATTCCCTCTCAAATTTTTTAGTCGTCATCTCAACAAACACAAAAATATACAATAGTTTTTTGAAATCAAATTTTTGAATATTTCAAATAAATCTCGAAATTTGAAACTACCTGTTATTCAATAAAAACAAAAAATTCCTAATAATGACCCAAAATTGTCTAAACGATTAGTTACAAACGCTTTTTGACTAGCATTTGCCGTATCATATCGTGCAAACCAAAATCTAATAGATAGGAACACATTCGAACTAATTCCCAAAAAATATAATTTTGTATCAAATTAGAACTAATAACTTATCCTAACATGGACCGATGGACGTACTGAAAAAACTCATATAAGTAAAAATTCTAAAAAATCCTTGGTGATGAGACATATAATTATCACTATAAATAAGAATCAAAATTTCAACAGTAATTTAAAGTACGTATCACTTTTGAGATTATGATGTAATATTTGACTTTTTTTTCTTCAAAACTTATATTCAATGAACAATGTATAATAAAACATTCTAATACTAGTACATTATTAATTTCTTAGTAATTGATTAAGATATGTCATTCGTTCTTAAACGACATGAAATTAACTGATCTGTTATACACATTCAAATAGTGGATTACTGTAGCGTTAAATGGTAATTCTGTCCCCCTATTTGAAAGTGTAGTAGGTGAGGAAATTAAATGGGGGGATAAAATGGTCATTTAGTGCAATAATAATCCACTATTTGGGTGTGTATACTGGATCCCGAAATTAAGTAGGAAAATAAGCCAAATAAGTAGCATGACAATTGACAAGTATTTGACCGAACAAAACGGGGCTATTTATTAGACCTCGCTGCTATAAAAACGAAGGTACACCAACCTAGCTGACAATCCCCTCTACCCACCCCCCCACCCCACCCCACCCCCACCCCACCCCCACCCCCTAGTACTACTACAATGGCGACAGCGACCAAACCATACCCAGGGAAGGTAAACGGAGAGGCAGAATGTGAGGTGGAGGAAGTTGCCCTAGTTGTCCCGGAAATAGATGACCCAAGTCTACCAGTTATGACATTTCGAGCATGGTTTCTTGGACTCACTTCATGCATAATCCTCATTTTCCTCAACACCTTCTTCATCTACCGAACTCAGCCTCTCACCATCTCAGCCATCCTCATGCAGATTCTTGTCCTCCCCATTGGCAAATTCATGGCCTCCACTCTTCCCAAGAACCACTATTCCCTCTTTGGTGGGAGGTGGAATTTCACCCTCAACCCTGGCCCTTTCAATATTAAGGAGCATGTTATTATTACTATTATGGCCAATTGCGGTGTCTCCTTTGGCGGCGGCGACGCTTACTCCATTGGTGCCATTACTGTTATGAAAGCTTACTATAAGCAGAGTATTAGTTTCCTCTGTGGCCTTATCATTGTCATCACATCTCAGGTAATTCTTCGCTAACGGTCTCATTATCCTCGTGCACGTGTCATATGGTATTTACGAGTTGGCTTGGCTCATGATATCGTGTTAATTTATCAATGTGGGAGTTAGTTATGGATAATGTTGTGTATATGCTTTGTAAATACTACATTTTTAGTGGTTTGATTGGGGATTTGTGCAATTGTGCAGATGATAGGGTATGGATGGGCTGGAATATTGAGAAGATACTTGGTGGAACCTGTGGAAATGTGGTGGCCGGCGAATCTTGCTCAAGTTTCCCTATTCCGGTACATCGTTCGACTCCCAAATCTATGCATCCTTCTCCTACATTTTCATGAATTAGTATATTGATTGAGATATTTTGGTTGTTCTGTCTGCTCAATTTGAGCAGCTATTTATGATTATGAAGGTGTTTTAGGAATCTTGGGGATTAAATTTCTTCAATTGTTATAGTGTAATCCTTGATTGATCGGCCAACGGAGGGAGTGAGGTTAAGAATGTGTGCAGTGTAAGATTAAGTATTAATTGTACTTCGTTTTGTAGAGAATTTAGTTGGTAAGTGACTAATGTCAGATTAATTAATTGATTAGATTAAACATATGAAATCCAGGTTGAGGACCTTTCAAAGCAGACAGAGGAATCAATAAATTATTAGTTATGAACTACGTAATATATTATGTTAGTATTTAAATTTTAAGATAGTTCAAATATATTTTAGGAACATTGATAATAAATATTCCGATAATGTTACTTGACTATCAAAGTCACATCAGTTTGATTTTAGAACAACTTAATTTGCGAACAATATTTTTTTGTTATCTCCATATTTAATGTTCCTTGGATTATAGCTTTCCTATTTGATTGATGAGTTGTCAAATATGTCGCTAATAATTCTACTTGAGGAAGAATGAACTTTTCAAAAGATGGTCACATGTCAGAAGAATATGAATCTGCTATAGCCTTTTTGTTCACTAAAAGTTGCAGATGCTCTATCAAATGCATCAATTGGATTGACTTATTCTGTGGATAAAATTGTTATGTACTAACTCCATATGTAGCATCAAACATGGTTGTTTAGTTGCGTACGTCATACGTCAACAACGAAAGTTTATGCTTATTGATGAATACAATTCCTTTAATAATGATGGTTCCTGTTTTAGATTCTCAGCTAAGATAAGATATGTCAAAAGATGTGAATAGCAGCAACCCAAATAGTCCAGTTTGACTTTTGAGTGCTAAAAGGATTTACTAAATAAATTGAAAGCAATTAATTTCAGTTTTCAATCTTAATCTTCCGGTTCTGATGGTAATTAATTCCCTTGCATTGTAACAGGGCACTCCATGAGAAGGAATCAAAAACTGAAGGCCTAACAAGGATGAGATTTTTTCTCATCTTTATGGGTATAAGTTTTGCTTATTATGCACTTCCCGGTTACCTGTTTCCAATTTTGACATTCTTCTCATGGGTATGTTGGGTATGGCCTCGTAGCATAACTGCTCAACAGATTGGTTCTGGGTATCATGGACTAGGAGTTGGCGCATTTACGATTGATTGGGCAGGAATATCTGCTTACCATGGAAGTCCATTGGTAACCCCATGGTCCTCTATCCTCAATGTCGGGATTGGGTTTATTATGTTTATTTATATTATCATTCCCCTATGCTATTGGAAGTTCGATACATTTGATGCACGGAAGTTTCCCATTTTTTCTAATCAATTGTTCCAAGCCAATGGACACAAATATGACACTACTAAGGTCTTGACTCCACAATTTGATCTCAATATTGCCGCATATAATAAGTATAGCAAGCTTTACCTCAGTCCATTGTTTGCACTATCAATCGGATCAGGCTTTGCACGCTTTACAGCAACCCTTACTCATGTGGCATTGTTTCATGGCAGGTAAATGAGCGACCATAATAAGTATAATATGTATTTAAAAATACTGATTTTCTTGATTATTAATAAGTGATTCTTCTCAAATTGTTAGCGACATCTGGAAGCAGAGTAAATCTGCTGCGAAAAATGTGAAGCTTGACATACATGCAAAGTTGATGCAAAGTTACAAGCAGGTCCCTCAGTGGTGGTTCCTTGTCTTGTTAATAGGAAGTACCGTATTGTCCTTGGTGATGACTTTTGTCTGGAAACAAGACGTGCAGCTGCCCTGGTGGGGAATGCTCTTTGCATTTGCTCTAGCTTTTGTTGTCACTCTTCCTATTGGAGTCATTCAAGCAACAACAAATCAGGTTCATACATAATATGCTGGAATTCATAAAATATATTTTTATCGTTGTATAGTATACTTCATGAATGAAACGATTTACTGTTGTCTATTGAAATTTCTCTTATATCGAATATGCATGAATTATGGTTATGTGATGTGCAGCAACCAGGGTACGACATCATTGCACAGTTCATATTTGGATATATCTATCCAGGAAAGCCCATAGCAAACTTGCTTTTCAAGATTTATGGCAGAATAAGCACAGTTCATGCACTTTCATTCTTATCTGATCTTAAACTGGGTCACTACATGAAAATTCCTCCACGGTGCATGTACACAGCTCAATTAGTGGGTACCCTTGTTGCTGGTACTGTGAATCTTGCGGTGGCCTGGTGGATGTTGGGCAACGTGGAGAATATCTGTGATGTAGAGGCACTTCATCCCGAGAGTCCATGGACATGCCCCAAGTTTCGAGTAACATTTGATGCCTCGGTTATTTGGGGTCTAATAGGTCCAGAGCGGTTGTTTGGCCCTGGAGGATTGTACAGGAACTTGGTATGGTTGTTCCTCGTTGGAGCTCTCTTGCCAGTGCCGGTTTGGATCTTGAGCAAATGCTTCCCCAACAAGAAGTGGATCCCTTTAATCAACATACCAGTTATCTCTTATGGGTTTGCTGGGATGCCACCAGCAACTCCTGCTAACATTGCTAGTTGGCTCATCACGGGGACCATCTTCAATTACGTGGTGTTCAGATACCGTAAAGGATGGTGGCAAAAGTATAATTACGTGCTCTCTGCAGCGCTGGATGCAGGAACGGCGTTCATGGGTGTATTTCTGTTTTTCGCTCTTCAAAATGCAGGTAAGGAATTGAAGTGGTGGGGGTCCCAACCAGACCACTGCCCCTTGGCTTCATGCCCAACAGCTCCAGGAATAATGGTTGAAGGATGCCCAGTTTTCAAATAAGTAAATAATTATGATTTATTTGAGTCTTAGATAATTGTAATAGTCTGACGAGCACTATAGTGGGCTCTTACTGAAACGATGTCTATTTCTTTGGTTTGGCTTGATCTGACTGTCATATCCCTTGCTGGCTTTGTCGCTTTCAACTATTCTTTTCTACGAGATCCATTGGTAGTGCGCAAATAATCCCCACAGAGAATCATCACTTCACACTTACTAGGGTGGTTAATGGAACATGCCATTTCATCGTGTTCGGAATTGGCATAATTTTGAAGTAGGTGTTCAAAACACTTAAATATATTCAAATACTCCATCCATTTCACAATACAAGACTTTTTGGTTTTTTTGTTCTTCCGTGTCTAACTTTAATTAACAATAACTAATTGATATAATATAAAAAATTATAAAGAGTTACTTTTATGAAAATACTCTACAATATAAATTGATCGACATAAATTTTATATTTTTTGAATTAAAGAATATAAAGTAATTGACGGTTAAAGTTGGACATGCAAAAATGAAAACGTCAATTAAAAAGAAATGGAGGAAGTATAAATATACATGCTAATTTTATATTAACTTTTTATTTTATACAAAAAAGTGACTGTGCGACCATGAACACCTATTTTTATATAAATAAGTGGAGAGAGTAGTATGTGTACTTGTTTTACACATTTTGATGAACTACTAGTAAGAGGTGCCCGTCTAACGACGGGCATGTGTTTATTTGACATTAGGACTAACTTATTGTATCACTACCCTACTTCGGACCTTCTTCAACAACTTGACTACTCCATCCGAAAGCCTTCCGTCTGTATCAAAGTGTTCCCATAGCTTGGGTGTCAGAACACTGCTGGAAGACCATGGTGATTTAAGGTTGTTCCTGAAAAGAAAAGGGCACTACACAAGTGAGACCATGGACCACAGGATATGATCTTATGCCTTAAAAATGCCATTGAACCGCAATACAACTTTTCTGGTTTCTAATATTATCCTGCACTAACAAAGTAAACCTCTCAACGTCTAGGCTAACAACTGTGTATAAACTTCCAAATTCTTTCAATGGTGTAAATGAGCCCACAAAAGACATAATTTATCCCCAAAAGAAATGTGGTTCAACAAAAATATATGAAGATGATTAAACACAAATAGGAGAAAAAATTGAAAGACTGACAAATTAATGGCCTGAACCATCGGCTGCCTTGTATGGCAAAGGTTATCTCTGATCAAAGGTAAGTCAAGCAATTTACATGGATGCGACTATACATGAATCGCACGAAGTTCCGAGATTGATTTATACCTTATTGCAATTTATGAAGCTTAATTTGTTTAAAGTAATTTAATTTCACTTAGAAGAACGAAAACAAAGAACGATTTTTATATGCCATAAGAACAATATTGACAGTATGCACCAAAATAGGTAAGTACAATTCTAAAGGAAATACTAAGACAACACCTTACAATCGACTGAGGAATTTCTTTCTTGTATCCATTTCCAGATGAAGCAGCATCGGAACCATTAACTGGTGCAACATAAAACTCCAAAATGGATATGAACTTTATTATTAAAACTACCTAATGAATGAGCATTTGAGTTGGCAGATGTTGCTAGAGTATGCAAGTTTTATCATTCGAGATAAAAGATGTTATATATCATCTTTACAAAATACTTCAAAAGATCATAGAAGTTATACAACATATAGAATGATCAATAAGGTATACAACATATAGAGTGATCAATACATTTAGCAATACGCAGAATGAAAGATGAAAAGTAGAAATAAAATCGCACTTTACCCCCAGTTAATGGCCCTCTCAATCTCTTCGAGTAGATGCACTTTTTCATCCATTAAATCCTTGTTTTCTTTATGAAGCTCCTCTATTGGCTTAGTCTCTTCTGAATTCATATCACGAGTTGAATGTACAACCAGAGGATAAATTTTTCCCGAGTATTTCAAAGAAAATGTGTGATTGAATTAATAGGTATTTTGATGACTCCAATACTCAGTAGCATCCAATGAATGTAACTTGTGTGAATTTCTTTCATAGGCAATCAGGTATGCACTTAAACGACTAAATGAAAGCAAAATTTACCAAACATGTCCATAAAAGAAAACTTTGATTGCAGTGGGCGCACTTCCTTCTGAAGATTTTCACATAACTTCATTAGTGATTGCATATCTGAAGGAATCGTGGATCAGAATTCATCCCCTTCGCTTTGGCCAATCTACATTACCAAGATAAATCAGTACTACAAAAAATGCCTAACTTGCCCGATATTCAGATCATATTGTCTCACTCCCTAGGACCTTAAGCGCATACAGAAGGTAAGTTCTTTAACAAGCTGAAGCACAAACAATAGTACTCACAGAACTGCAAAAAGCATGCTACTCCACATCTAGGAGTGTTATTTTGAAACCGAAAACAGAATTTGTAGCATGAACCAAATGTAAGGTAAAAGCAAAAACTTCTCGGAATATGAACATACTTTTTAGATCTTTCCACTCTACACTTCTTTGATGGATAGAAGACCTGAGCTTAGCTTTCGGACAACAATTCCCAAGGTCAAAAAACTGCGATTTTGTATGGCATCCTTCTTTTAATCTTGTGCCAGCTGATAGCCTGCCAGGTGAACGATATTTTACATTGTAAGAAAAATAACAAGGGATGTTTATTGGGGCGTAAACGTTCCACAATCAATAAATCGAATTATATAATCAAGATAACATTAAACAGTGGGATGTTTACCTTCCATCAATTCATTACTCCGACATTCTACATTGTAAGAAAAATAACAAGGGATGTTTACCTTCTCAATATAATCAAGAACCTCCTCCTCTATTATCTTGTTTCCATCTTGATCAGTAATATTGAACACTGCAAAATTACACTCACATTTTAGACAAAAAATGATAGCAAAATCTATTTCCAAATTATAATGAAAGGGCCAAATTACCATCCATGAACCATCCCCCATTAGAAGATATGTAGCATTTGGTAACAACTAAGTTAAGAGCAGTAAGTACTTGTATTTCTTCAAGAAGCATTCCATATTTGTTGGCACTATCAACCATCAACAGATTAGGAGACAAAACAGAATGTTTCAAAATTGGAGATCACAAATTCTACCTCCAAGAAATCACACCAGGCGAGAACTTATGAACACAAAAGACCTACCTATACGTCAGTAGCATTTTTGCAGGATTCATCATCAATCACAACCCTGACAAAATAAACATGAGGTTTGTAATTTTACTAAAACATGAGGTTTGTAAATATCAATATCGGATGGAACAGAATTGACAATGTAATGAAGTAACCACCAAGGATTAAGAACCTTGCAAATAAGTTCACCTTGAAAACCTTCAGCAATCAACGCGTTGGCACATACTGAAAGTGTCCATACTTGTGTTTGAGTAAAACCTTCTAGCAAATTTCTAAACACCTGAACTGCCCTTAATCTGCAACTGTTTAGACATAAGATATATGTAAGGTCAGAAATCATGTCTAATTGAAACCCTAATAAATAGAAAAAGGAAAACAATGTTGAGAACAATAATAATCGAAAATTAATCAAACACAAAATCAAAAACTAAGAACCCTAAGTAAACATATATGCTTCAATAATTGTAGTAAAATAACCTACTAATCAAAATAGAAAACTCTAATAATTGAACCCTAAAATTTAATCGAAAATAATACAAAACAATCTTTTGATTATCTTGTAAATGAAGTATTTGATTGTCGCCGGGAGGGGGGCGGGGGTGGGTTAGATTTGGAGCCTGGAAGCATATGGAAGAATGTAGACAAAGTGGAGGCAATATTTTGAGGCTAAAATGGGTGTGGAGAAGACTCTAGAAAGAGGGAGGCAATATTTTTGGACCACACACGTGTCTCACATACTACAGTAAAGGTACAACTGGTTAATGCATATAGTACAACCTTCTAAAGCAGCGCGAAGTGATGACAGCGTGTGTACAACCGCTGAAGCCTAGTGTACAAACAAACAATGCATGGGACGAAATGAAAAACCAAGTCATGAGGCTCGCGCGTGAGCAACACTCGCTAAGGTACAAGCGAATGCAGCATTGAGGTACAAGCCGACACAGCCCTGCAGGTCGGACGACCACGATTGGGATGCACGCGCATTCCCTGTTTTACTAACTACCTTGATATGCTAAATTAAATAATGAAACTTGTTAATTTTGATAATCGAAAAAACAAGAACGACCTTTTAGGAATAGAAGACAATAATATTTACTTAGTTATGATCCTACCTTATCTAACCATATCAAATTCTAAAAATATCATTGATTTTTTTTTTTTCCAAAACTCAAATAACGAAATCAATCTAAGAAAGAACAAAGTCAAAGTAATATAATAACATCTCATTTAAGTAGGTATTAATAAAATAAAAACATCATTTAAGTACTACTCTATTATCCTTTTTATTTTCAATCCACTTAATTGGAGAGTCAGTTAGAAATATTCAACATTAACCTTACATTAAATTTAAGTGCAAGGTGTGCCTTGGTAATTTTCTTTAAGAAAATATGTGATACAAATATAAATTGAATGAATTGTTGCTTTAAAGATAAAGTTTTATTTGTTCAACTAAAATTAATTTTCACGTACTGCTTGCTATTTTGTCCATCATGAATTTTTAAGAAACACCTCAGTGCCAAAGATAGGTAAAGATCATATGCTGATATGCACATCTTAAATCAATAAATATAAGTCTGAACCTTCAGGCATGTATATAATTTCACACTAGCAATCTAACACGAGTATTGATTTCTGTGAAGTTTAACTCTTTTCCTTCGGGACTCGACCCACATCTATGCATCAGCTGACCCCTGGTCGTAACGTGGGGAAGAAAGTCCACTCGTTGTCTGTGTCGAGATTGCTACCCACGATCTTTTCGTTTTTCCACCATTGGCATTCGATAGTGGACTTGTCTGGGACTTCTTCCTTCGTATTGTCAAAGTTGAATTCTTTGATTGAACCAAGCGTGATTGTTCTCCGTTTGTGAGAGCAATTTACTGATTCCTCGCTACTCTCTGATGGAATACCATTGGCAGATTTGGCAGTACAGGATTCACATGAAACTTCTGATCCTGTTGTGGCCATATTGTCTTGGCTTGTGGTGGCCTTCGTCTCTCTATCAGAATAAAATTCTGATGTCGGACTATTAGATGCGTCAAGCTGCTCTGCAGGAATAATTTGAGACTCTTCATGTATCAATTCAAAAGAAACTCTGTGATCTACGAGATCTTGACTCAGAGTAATATTGTCAGAACTAGCAACCGACACATCTTCATAAATTTGACTTTCCAGAAGGTAAATATCTTGAGATACAGGTTCACGGCCACCATTAGGCGTCAAAGTTCCAGATCCTCCCCTTGAAATCCCGCCACTTGGTGTCACAGAACCAGAACCAAGCCTTGATCCCCAACCATTTGGGGTCAAAGATCCAGAACCTAGCCTTGAACCCCACTTGTGAGTGGTATATTGATCATAACCAAAAAACTTAGAAGGTTCACTAATGTTGAACTCGCGTGCTGGGTGCTTGCCAGGATAGAATAAAGAGCTTCCAGAATTTGAAACTTCCGATGGTGATCTGAAATTGTTCCCAGGGCTAGCTGGATATTGGTATGGCTGAAACTCATACTGAGATAGACATAACTTGTGATTAGTCTTGCCATTACTTCCGTTTCGTGCTAATGATGATGCCAAAAGCTGAGCAAACGGCACCTCTGGTGATGAAGGTGTAGTCGGTAGCACTGATTCTGGAGGTGGAGTATAAGCAGCTGTGGATGGCTCCGTGGTACCAGCAGAAAACACAGGGGGTGTAACTAATTGAGTTTCATGAGCATATGGGCCAACAATGAAAGTTGAAGCTTTCTCATTACTAGAATAAGCATGAACAGAAAGAGAAGTGAGAGATGGCAATCCAGCTGGTGTTTGAATGCCTGAAGGAGGATCCGACTGAAGAAAAGATGCTGGAGAAGATGGGGGAGCTATGAAAGGAAACATTGTAGTAGTAGCAGTAGTAGTTGTCGTACTACTACGGTTTGAAGTTTCAGAACTAGGAACAATGGTATTAGACACTGGTACTTCAGGGACAAGGACCGCATGACCAATCCGTTTGCTGTGCTTACAAGAACCAAAGCACCAATAAAGATTTAAGTAGCTTATCCATCTTCTTTTCTGGAGTCGAAAAACAAAAGAAACATTAACAACTGAGCAGTAAGGGCACAAGAAAATGTTCACTATCAGATGCCATAGGTAACATAACAAATCATATAATGCTAGTTTATAAAACTGCTAAATTAGCGTTTATCGTTGTAATTCCCTTTCATTAGCTATGACAAAGCTTATAAGTATCTTCAAGCCAGTTCTACGTCCGTGATATGTTATGCTAGCAGTTTGAGCCTAAACTAACACACATATGTACATTGTTGTAATAAACTCCTTAGCTATGCTAAAGATTATGATTATCTGCCAACCACTCCTACATCCGTAATTAGTTATCTTGTTTCTCTATTGATAGCACTGTACAAACGATAATTTTCTACCTTTGGCACATAAACTGTAGTTGGTATTATTATCTCCAGATATAATCATATCAAATCCGAAAACCTGAAACTACAACTATCAAGCACACTCTAGGAATCCACTTTTCAACTATTCGACAGCTTGTCTTGGGACATGACAATGAGAGTATTTTCTAACAGAAATATCATATAGCGAATTACATTAGATAACCAAGGAGCATTAATTTCAAAAGAATGCTCTCAAGGTCATTGGTAAGTAGATTAAATTTTGTATAAATTCGTTTTTTGGGCGTTTAGTGGCGACTGCACTAATTTTGTCAACGCTAACAAATTGGATAAAGTCGGACAAAATATTCAACTCGATAGCCAGCCTCCCATCCACTTTTACTCCAGTAATCAGAAAAGAAAATGAGATACACTAATACGGTGTATGTACTATGCTGATTATCAGTTAAGCAACTCAAACCTCGATTGAAAGGAGAATATGTTAACTTCAACAAAAATAAACCAAACAGGTAACAAAAAGGAAGCGATTATGATAACTAAATTGATCTACTGTTTCCAATCATTACATAGACTTATCTATAGCTTTTTTCTATGGCTTTTATAACCTCATCACTTTTCAGCTTGATCATACCATACATCTTAACCACTAGCATCAAAAGATATTACTTGCAATAACGA
Source organism: Echium plantagineum (assembly GCA_003412495.2). Taxonomy (NCBI): domain Eukaryota; kingdom Viridiplantae; phylum Streptophyta; class Magnoliopsida; order Boraginales; family Boraginaceae; genus Echium; species Echium plantagineum. The sequence continues at coordinate 15,260,645 of CM016563.1, read as the reverse complement.
GATCCTGTTTCACTCCTTATATTACAAGGGTCGAATTCGTTATATCAAGGTGCAGTTTATCAACATCAGCATGCCTAATGACTTTTAAAAGTCTCGGAATAAACGAGACAAGGGTCGGATGTTATGCAGCCTTATGACGAAGATAAATAGGAGAATTACCTGAAGAGAGGAAGGCTGGAGTCTGGTCTCGGCAGTGATGATGGCGGTAGCAGCAGCATTTACAGTATCAAGAGTGTTGGTAGTTATGGTATTATTGGTTGCCATAATCGAAATTGGCAAGGACTATACAAAATACAAAATATTGATGATCAAGAAATAAAGATGCTGAAAATGTTGTATCTGTATAATTGGGTTAGTTTGACTAGATGAACATGAAAAACGAGTAAATTTAGCGGTGGCGTATGTTCATATCCAAACAACAGATCACATCACATGCTACATGATAGAACAACCACACAACTACAAGACACAGAGAGAGAGAAACCAAACGCCGATTGAGATTATAAATAAATGCTACTAGTAATGTTAATCAAGATATTTATATTAATATTATATCGAAATCAGTTTAATTGACATTTTTATTAATTGTTAATAATTTTTTAAAGTATAGTATTTTATAGTTATGAAATGTGATATTATGAATAAAATATTAGGATTAGCCTAGTGTTAGTAATGGCGAGAGTGATAATATTGAAAAATATTAAATGTGTAATGCTTATATGTAGCTAACTACCTTTTCATTCCTATGTCTAGCTGTTATTTAGTAATTATTGTATATTATGGGGTCCAGTGAGATGGAAATAAGCAACTTTGGGGGATGATTCCGCAATTTCACACCTATATCCTTGAATTGCATTTGATGCACACGTGCAATTTCACATCTTCATATCAAATTGCAATATAATACTCCTATAGTAAACAATATTAAAAAAATGGCTCATTTAAGGCGCCCCGCTTGACTAGCTCCTCGTTCAACAGAGGAGGTGAATCCGAGATGTGCCTTTAGCGGCTCGATACTTCACCTCAAGAATGCCCAGAGTAGGTTGGGTAACCACCCACAAGCAGATTCTTCCTTGAACAAGTGCAGAATTACATATGCACCTGCCGTGAATCGAACCCACACACTTGTAGAGAAGCACACTCTTATAGTGAAGACCCTTACCATTTGAGATGGTAATCGGTGGGAATTTCTTATAATATATCCTATATATTATCTACGTCTATACTATATATAATGTCTAATATTTCAAAAAGTCAAATGTCATTCTCTTTTTTTTCTTCTATTTAATTCATCTATTTTTAGTTGATAGTTATATTTTTTATCTAATAACTACTTTTAGTTGGTAGTTGTTTTAATACGATTTATAACAATATTCTTAATATGAGATAAATTAAAAATAATTATATAAGACAAAAAAAGTTATTATTCTTATATATAATGCCTATGGCCTCAAAAGGCCACATATCATTCTCTCCTTTTTCCTATTTAATTTATTTATTTTTAGTTGGTAGTTATATTTTTATCTAATAACTTCTTTTAGTTGGTAATTACTCTAATAAGGTTTATAACAACATTATTAATTATATGAGATAAATTAAAAATAGTTACATGAGATAAATAAAAAATTATTCTTATATTTAATTTTATAACTCTTTTAAAAAATATACCAATTAAATTCATTTAACTAATTCTGTTGTTGTTGTTTAACGTAAATTACTGTAGAAATTTATCATATCAATTGTTTTTTGAATAAATGAATAATAACTAAACAAAATATTAACACGCACATGCATCGACTGTGCACCCACGATTAGTTATATATAATATGGGAAGAGGACAATTAGAGGTTCCATTTGAAGTCAATGATCTTTTATAACCAATAAGCAAGTGACACGTGTTTAAATTACATAATAACTTCCATTTAGTTTTATTTTCTTAAAATTTGCACTTGTTTTTTATTATTATTTTACACATTAAATTATTTAAGCTTAGTTAAGATGAACAAAATAGTTACCTATAATTGTATATTTATTCAATGATTTTGAGTTTTTGACCATGCACATGTATTTTTGAAATTCACAAGAAATATTTACCATCATATATGCATGTTAAAATTAATGTAATAATAACATATATTTAAAATATAATAAACGAACTCACACAAACTGGACTATGTACAAATATCTAGTTCTTTTAATAAACGTAAACTCGTTGAAAATATAAATGATTTGACAAAATTATCAATGTACCAAGTACTTTTTCTGTATTGTATTAAATTGTTTTCCCTAAAATGGCCCATAAATATAATAATTGAACTTACTAAGTATTGAAATATTATTTTTAATGATATTCATAATTAACCGGTGATAGGAGTAGCGATCCAGAATCTTATATTATATCCGACAGCTCTCAATTTAACAATATGAGATTAAACTCCTCAATATCTTTCCACACGTATAAGTTGGTCCACTTAGGCCTAATATATGAAGTTTACACGTGGCATTAACAAGAGGTTGTGACTCATAATATCCTATTAGGAATCTATGAGATTTCATCCCAAAATCAATTAGTGATATGAGTGATATTTCACCAAGGGTTAATGACACAATCAATCATATATGTTTCATAAGTTCATCAGTCGATCACTCATGTTTCATTTTGGCATTTTACATCACTCATGTTTCAATATCATGTCTCATTAGTTTAGAGTTAAGTTTTCTGTTAAATTGATATTAATACTAATAGTCTCACAACATAAAGTCAATTATATTGCAAGATTATAATTAAGAGTTATGTTATTGCGATACTAGTTTTATAAGCACAAGCCATTAATACCACCAACTTAAAGGAAAACTTAACCAACTAAGACATGATATTGAAACAAGAGTGATAAAAAGTGTCAAAATTAAACACGAGTGATCAATGTTGTGAAACATATATGATCGATTGTGTCATTAAATCCAACTCCTAAAAAGGTGAATCACTCATCTTAAGGGTTCATCGCTCCCTACACTAGACACACGAAGAGGTAAATCGCATAATGGCCGGAATGCGCCTTAGAGGGTCATGGGACTTGAGTTCGCTTGTTTACCACTCCAACACAAGATTTTGTCCTTTGCAGGACTCGAACCCACGCCATCGAGTCAAAATTGAATCCACGCCTATTTTGCGAGAAAATTCCGCCTTAAGATGATAGGTTCATGTATGCAAAACCCTTAAACTCATATCACTCACACTCACAAGTACAATATGCGAATTGATAATCAACAATAACAAAATCTCTTCATTTCATTAAAAAGTACAAAATAACAAGGAAAATTTTGTTTGAAAACTACAACTGATGAGGTACCGTGTATGTAGTCATGGTACCCCGTGAGGCCCACCCAGCGAGGGGCCTCGGGTCGGATACGGGTATGGGTACTGTTGGTCGGATGCCCAACCCAGTTTCTTAGATAGGCATGTCCCGTATTTGAGGCGGTCCGGGCTGGTTGACACGTCTACGTGCCCGAGTGTTTGACGAATCGGGGTTGAGGAATGGCTCGGGATCAAGCTATACATGATTTGGTGGGTATTTGGTTCGGGCTGCTCCCCGTTAACTCATGGTGAATATACACCATGAATCCTCGTTATTGTGAATTAATAATTTAGTAAGTTATTTTTCAAATAATCTAATTTGTTTGCTACTAAATAAACTCCCTCTTTTCCTACATGATTGATACATTTTGACTTTTCATGGTCGACAAAACACGATTTCAAACATAAATATCTCCAATTCTATATAGAAAAAATTATAAAAAGTTGATAGTTAAAAAAAATATATTGAGACGAATCTAACAAGATATTATATGACTATATTATTTCTTATTGGTTAATGAAAATTATTGATCAAATTTTTTAAGTTTGACCATGTAAAGTCAAAATGTACCTATCATTTAGGAATGGAGGGAGTATATATTATTAAGAGCTAAATATTTATTATAACATTATAAGTTAATAAGATTGTATGAACATTTTTTCAATTATATTATCAAAGTTACTTAATGATACAATATAAATGTAATTAAAAGTTTATTTTTTCTTCAAGTCATTTGTAATTGTGTTCATATCATTTTAATACTAAATTAAGTTACAATATATTTAACAATAGATAACTTTTACTACATAAAGAATCATAATTAAAAAATCTTATGATTTTATTCATATATACATTAAACTATGTTACTAATTTATCAACACATTTATACATTAATAAATAATCGTGATTGTTTCAATTGTTTCTTCAAATAGTTTTTTAAACACTTCAAGGCTTCATTATTTAGGTTGATTTCGATCCACATTAAACGTAAGGTTCGACTGACATCATTATGTAGCCATTAACTCGAACCCACCTTTATTCATAGAGTTGGGCTCATTTACAGCTCTAGCCATTAACTGTTAATAATATGTATATCATTATGTACAATATATATATGTATTGTGTTTAGCATCAGTATATTTACATTCCTTTTTTTGTTTTAGAGTATGGTTCTTGTTGTATGCATGGTGTGCTCATACTACCAACCAACACCTTATCAAAGTGGTCAAGTCCAGCATGGATAAGGGAAGTTTGTGTTTGACGCAAGAGTTCATGAATTGCTACGGTTGATTGCTTTCAAGTAAATTTTCTTAATCATAGATTAAAATTTTAAAACTTTCCTATGAAACACCCGAAATGTTTTCATTTTTGAAATTATGAAAACGAAATGTTTATATAATTCTGAAATTAATTTTTTGAGTTGTCACCGTTTCTTAGAAACTATAGGAAATTTACTAATTTTCTCGAAGATACATATATACATATATATATATATTTAAATAAAAAAATAAGTTTATATATTGATTTAATATAATTACTTCATAAATTTTTGGCTATGTACTTATATATAACAAATAGCTCACACTTTTAACGTGTTAGATAATTACAATTGTCTATACATTTTTTAGATCTAATTTTTAGATATTTTATAAATAATATTAAATGATGTGAATATTCTATATAAAATTTAATTATTTATTAACACCTTATTTCAAGCTTTTATATAGCATTAATTTCAAAATATTTTATTTGTTTTTAATTTAGTTCATACTTATATATAAATAAAACCTCTAAAAAACCCTCCAAAAGATACTTTCCTTATATAGTAAAACTGCATTACAACATCTTTCTTGCGCGGCAACAATTAAGGAAATTGATTTTCAAGTTTCTTCTTCTTGCGAGAAGTCATTTCGATTACGACATGCTAGTTGCACTGCCATTGAACGAAAGAGGCCCCGCTTTATGGGATATATTGGTAGAAGCATAAATCATAAGTCTACGGAGGAGTCTCCTTATGATATTAGCCTTGATTAATACTTTTACTATGAACATTAGCTTTTTTATTATTGGTTTAGGATATCTCGTATGTTTATCTTTTGTTGAACATGTTATATTTTGCTAAAGATTATTTATATGTTTTTTATATTTATTTTTTGTTGAACATATTTATGTTTTACTAATGTTTTTATTCTAATAACATCTAATTTGCAAATAAAACCAATATAAACAAGGTGTTTAGTGTAGAAATAAAGAGAATGATATAAATGGCAGTTCAACCGTTTATAATGTTAAAATATTATTTTTCAAGTTATTAATTATATTGGGTCACCTAGTGAATATAGTGATATCTAAATAGTCATTATAATAGTTTCACATACATTCACATATATTCCCTTAACTTATGTTAATTTTAAATATTTATCATCACCTAAATTCCTTAATTCGAACATTCCACTAAAGTCATGATGAGTTGAAAGTTTTGTGTAGACTTGAAAGCGGAACTTGTTCCTTTTTGGTAGAAAGGCAGCGCACGTGTGTAGATCGTATACATTGCCTTGAAAGGATTTTAGTGAAAGTGATGCGTCAGCCAGTATACAAAGCTCGATTTGATTAAGTGAGTCAAACTCGGCTCGTTTGTAGACCTTTTAGATTCCTAAAGATAGATTTTCTCACACGGTTTAAATAAACTTGTTTTAATAAAAAAAAAGGTGAATCCCCCTCACCTTAAGGGTCTCGTAGTTCCCATCCCTAAGACACGCGAGGAGGTAAAAAAGGTGAATCCCTCACCTTATGTAGTGGTTAGACTAACATCACAATATCAAAACTCTTTACTAACCGAGCTATACTTGAGAGGCAAACTTGGATTTTAATATATGAACTAATTATGCAAATATATGAGAGGATATAAATGACAGTTTATATAGTTAAGCATTAGTATATGTTATCTCCAATTTAAAATAAGTCTTTTACACATATTAAGGTAAATTTTTTACCTTCAGTTGCTTTTTAATTATATTATTAAATTTTTTTAAAAATTAATATTCTAAAAGTACTTTAAAAGATGAATACTTTAAAAGATGAATCAAACTATATAAATGTTATATTTTTATAGAATAAATAATAATTAGTAATTAATTGTTAAAATTCAATCGAAGGATTGTCACCTTCAATTTGTTGGCCCCCCTCTAGTGGGATCTTTTTTTGTTTGATAAGATGGGGTGGCCAAGTAATGACGTGGGTGAGCATCGCTTTGGTCCTACAAGAACATAGTTTAACCAACATATCACATGCTCAATTGGGTGGCCGAGCTTGACCTATCATTAAACTTTGAGGGTAACATACTATAGACTATAGTCTGCAGAGGAATCAGTCTTTGTGATCCAAATGTGATCGCTCGAGGACGTAAGGTTCATTTATAACATTTGAACTGATTTTTTGAGCCACATGCATCACCCTTATGAAAGGTTCGATCAAAGAGTATTTGCGAAGAAAATCGCACTTATGCTATTGCGATCACAAGCTCAAATAATATATCAATTTGACCGTTTTATAGTTGTAGGTGGTCTAAAACCGAAATATTTTTTCAAATTAACACAAATGAACAAAATGTAGTGAAAATAACACATTTAGATTTTTCTTAGATAAAATATCATCCACTTCATATGAAATTACAAAATTGCCCTCCACATTCTTCTTCGTCTTTTTAAAGCGATAACCCCCCTCTCACAACTGTACCGCCCCTCATTGCTCCTACCCCGTGACCCTTTCCATCAATTCGAAAGCTTACCTCCACCCTTGCCCCCGATTCAAAAGCATACCCACCTCCATCCCTATAGGCATTTTTCACGGGTAGTAGGGGAGGTCGCAATTTTATAGGTTTTGGAGTGGTCGCTATTTTCTGATGGATGTAAAAGTTACAACCTAGACATTCTAAACTAAACAAATAGGAGTATAAGCTCCAAATAAACAGCTTGGTCTTCTCTGACGGCTACTCGAATGACATTTCACTTCCTGGATGTAACTCCAATTCTTTAAGTTGTCTTAGAACGCTTGCCCGTAAATCCATAGAATGGGTGCTGAAACGCTGCAAAGACAACATCGCCATTCGTAGAATGGCTACGAGAACTAAGAGAGCACTAGGCTAGAAGACTTCAATTTTTAATACTCCCTCCGTTTCTTTTTATTTGATTGTTTGAGCATTTTTCCAATGTTTCTTTTTATTTGATTGTTTACAATTTCAATGCACTTTTTACAATTTCAATGCACCTTTTTACAATTTCAATACACCTTTTTACAATCCCAATGTAATTTTTCACAATCTCTTAATAAAGTACTTTTTCCCCAAACAATCAAATAAAAAGAAACGGAGGGAGTACTTGATTTAAGTTGGACTTAACAATCAATTGATGTTTTTCTATCATGATATGACTCACCCTTAAACTGTTATATACACAACTGGGGCTGTCAGCGAACGTAAAACGGTCGACTCGGTTCACATTATCCGGCTCGAAAACGTTCGACACGCGGCTCGGTGCACATATACGCAAACGTTAAAAATAAATGTTCGACCGATCGAACCAAACGGTGCGAAATAGTTCGGTCCGAACTGTCAACATATTAAACTCCAATATTATATATACTTCATATACATAGACTATAGTCCATTAGTTAGTCTAACTTAACTTAAATCATAAAAATCACTTCACTTCATATCTTTTGATTTCTTACTCATAAGTTATCTCGTTCTCATCCGCCCAAATATCCAATCGCATTGAGATTTTTTCCAACCAAACCGAACATGTTTACACAGTTCGCAAATAGTTCGACCTGGTTCGCATATTGCTGACCGAGCCGAACGTAAGGTTGGGTACGATTCGCAAATAGATCGGTCCAGTTCAACCCCTTGCGGACCGAACTCAAACATAACTGCGTTCGGGTTTACACCCTACACATCCAATTGTCACAAAGTGTCTTTTTAATAGGGAAAATTCTTTAAAAAAATTTGATTCATGAACGAAATAGTCATTTAACTAAAATAACGTGTGTATAGTGTTTTCCGGCTCATCCCCTTCAAATTAAGAAGACTAACAACGTTTTAATGATAAAAGGTAATTCAACACCAAAGGAAATGTTTAATTGTCGACTCTGCCAAATGAATGCTAGGTTAATTACATAACAAGATTTCAAAGTTTCGAAAATTTGGGTCCTGTCACCAGTGAGATAATTATTTGGAGATAATTAGACGGATGAGAAATTGGGAGAAACCCAAACAGCAACTAATTGAACCAATCGAAGCTGAGCCACCCTCCCTTCTCATCCTCTCCATCCCTAGGTATTTTTCTGAATTTTATTTTATGTTTATTTCCTTTTCATGACTTTTGTTAAATTAAACGTTGAAATCGTTTTTCTTGATATAATAATGTTGAATTCCAACTTTTTTCTGTCATGTTTGTAGATTGACATTTCTATCCGATAAACCAATTTCGTTAATATACAAATGTAGTTGTCTGAACAGTAGTGGAAATAGAAGGTGTACTTATAGTCACAATATTTTGTCAACAACCAACATGCCCCGATACCTTTGAATAGGATCCCGACTAAGCCGGATAAGGACGTTCATGTGTACTATCTTCGTTAACCAAATTAACCCTAGAGTGAATTGCGAAATAGTTTATGGTCTACATAGTCGAGCCATTATATCATAACTAGCATTACTAGCTTAATATACAGTAATACACACTTAGTTATGCAATTTACATTGGTTAAACACATATAATCGACATATGAAATACTATATAAGTTATTTATTTAGTATGATGATCATACATTCGGCTGTAGCTATTGGTATCTCACAAGCCATTCGAATAAAGAAATTGTGTAAATGAGTAAATATTATTGCCGAAATGGTGTAACTATTGGTAGCTAATAGAAGTAAAATAGAATTTGAAAGATTAAGAGGCAGAATCAAAATAAAGACACAACACAAATTCACAATCAACACCATAGTTATACTTGAGGATAATCCAAGTTTAACTTTTTAGGGATGGAGGAAGGGTATTAGAGATAAAACACAGAACATAAATAGTATGAGGTACTCATAAAAAACCACATGAATAATGAGTCTTAACAATCAATCTGTGATTCACTAAACCTCCATGAGAAACTCTTTGTCCTTCTCCAACCTCTCCATAGCATTAGCCTCCAAGCTGATTTCGACATCGATGCTTCTCCCTCCATCTTTTCCAGGGTAAAGATAGACCATCCCATCAAACCTGTTGTTACATCCACTCCTCACACTCTCTGGCCTGCCAAATCCAAAATCGATATCATAAACTTTGAATCTTGGTGAACTCCCAACTGCTACGCAGTTCACTCCAGCGTCTTTGTATTCGAATATCTTTGGATTGCTCTCCCACTCACTGTTACGTGCATCGATAGCTTTTGCATCGTGCGCCTCTATAGCTTTTTGTATCACTCCAGCCCCGAAATCTGGTGGCTGACTAACCAGTAACCCGGCTGCAGTCACTGTGAATATTGCCTGAATGAGATTGCCAAAGTAGCTCTCAGGCATTGGTGGATCGACCCTTTTCCTACAATCAGCAAACACAGTGAAAACAGTGTAGTCCTCTGGCTTCAGTTGGCGTGCACGTGTGACTGCTTGCCACACGTGTGTCGAGAGTGACTGAAAAGTGGAGAATGGTTTTGTAGAGCCTCCTTCACCTACATTGGCATTGACTTTTGATTTGATTTGATCAATATCTGATTCGGAGAAGCAAAATAGCTTTTCTCGGAGCGGTGGGGCCACATGAGGGGTGGCAACACCATTAGATTGGGCTGAGTTGGCATGCTCGGGTGCATCGGCTGGTGTGGAGAGATTGAGCTTGACACGTGTGTTTCTGGCCTTGGTCCGCTCCAGGAAAGGCTGGACGGATATGGTAGTTGAGCCCCGACAGATTTCAGCCCATGAGCTCATGAAATGCCAAGTTGAGGTACCATCAAGGATTGCATGGTTGAAGGCACACCCCATGGCTAATCCATCCTTGAGCTTAGTCAGCTACAAACCAGAGCTTCAAATGTTAATCAACTTGTATGGAATTAATTACTGAAGTACATCAAGTAATAATATTAATATGAATGTATGACTGAATTACTACCTCATCATTTTTAAGAGACCTACATTTAATTTTTGTTGGTCGAAAGAAGTTAAAACTTTGCCTTATAAATAGAGTAGACTCTGTTGGAACTGTAAATATAATTTATATTCTAAGATACATTGAGAATATTATTAAGTGTCTGGCTGCAAGTTCTTCATTTGGGAAAATGGTGTTTATCAGGGGCACTTGAGGCTGGATGTTGACACTGTGGCTTTAGATGATTAGTACTGTGTGTGTGGGTGGGGTTGTAATACGACATTGTCATATGCTTCACTGGTTCTATCCAGGCGCGGCTGTTTGACCATAATGGGATGCGATCGCACTAGACCCTCGTTTTAATGGGTATTTTACATTCAATTGTTTTATTTATCTTATAAATTGAAAATGTAAGTTTTGGTTCTGGCTAGTAACACTGTATTTTGTATTTTCCTCGAGTGTTCTGATTTTTTTTGTCTTTTCATCGGATATTAATTTCGGATTTAGAAGTTCAATCATAATATATCAAAATTTGATCATATTTTATGTATAGGAATTCGATATTTATTGCCAATATTAATTGAATATGAACCACCAAACTGGTCAATGATATAAAGAGACCATAAATAGGTAGTAGGTTGAAATAGTTGCATGTAATAAAGGCTCCTCCCATTCATCAATGATGTTCACGTAATGACTTGTCCCTAACCATGCATATCGCCATATAATGTATCTTAAGACACATTCTAAAAAGATCGTTATAAAAGAACGTAATTAGAGGTGAATCAGCGATCACCTGTATGGCTAGAAGAGGCTTGTGAAGTCCCTCCAAATTCAAGACACCATTGTAAGGCAGCAACTCCTTGAACAAAGAGGTGGCTTCCTCCTGCTGCATGAGATCCGCCACCTCGATGCTTTGCTCACCATCAGCAACCACCACCTCAACGCCGCCTCCCTCCACATCATCGTCGTACTCCACCTTAAACACCCCTTCTTCATCTTTCCCCAACTTACCACCCAATTGGTAAAAATCTTCCAAAACCACTTTCAATGAATCCTTTAGCTTCTCAACAAAATCAGCAAAAGATTGACCACTTCCTAGTTTGTAAATGATCATTTTTTGGTTATAGTAAAATGCCAAGTATGGGAGATCAAATGTGACCAGTTGACATTCTTTTTTTCCTATGATTTTGTTGGGCTTAACATAGGTTGTTTCAATTACTTTAACTTTTGAAGCAGGTTGATCAACAACAGCCATGATATTGATGAATGAATGTGATAGAATAGAGATGTGTTTGGTTGATAAATTTGGGATGAAGATGGGTTGATACTTATAGGAAAATTGAATTAATTTTACACCTACAGAACAGTTGAGGTCCATTTAAGATAGTCATGAAGGTAGATGAAGTACATTAATTACTCAGCTATCTATCTATTTAGTTTGTGCGATTTTCGGTGGAAGTTGAGTGAAAGAAATGAATTCAACCTCTTTTTACACTCATGTACTACGTAATTAATACACACTTAAATGGATATTTGGTATTTGTAATTGATAGGTAAATTTGATGACTATGTAAGAAGTCAAATATCAAAAAAACTTGGGCCGAATCTTGTGTTGGAGTGGTAAATGACAATCTTCCCACCCTACGATACACATATTTAACTATTTACCTCCTCGTGATGACCTATGATAGGGTGAGGGAAAATCCTACTATCAGGATCTCATATGATATTGATCAAGAGTAAATAATGAGGGAGGTAGTTTTGAAAGTGCATTTATGATTTATTAGTTCCATTTATATTTAATTAAACTACTACTTAGCTTCTGCCAAAATTAACTGGTCCTGTTATCATCTGAAAAGATGAAACATTGCTTAACGTCAACCAATTCGTCCAAAAATATAGTATTAGCTTTCTAACAAAAGAATTGTTTGTTTGGAGTATTTCCCATAAACGATTGACTAACAATAAGGAAATATGAAAGGTATGTAAAACAAATTGACACTCTACAATACTTGTAACAATATAATGCCCGTAAAAGGAAATGGCAGTTCTTAACTTCTGATATATGACTACTCCTTCGCTCCTTAAAAAGATTATTGATGAACTTGAGTTAATCTAATAATCTAATAAATTTTTTTTTTTGTTAATATCCAGAAGGTTCCGGGTTCAAAACTTATTTTTACGTTAGTTATCAAAAAAATTATTGGAGAACTCAAATATTTTCGCATACATAATACATTGTACCATAATAATTACAAGAAGTATATCAAAAACTATATTTAATATACTTATAGCATAATTGTTTAATTCAAATCGAAATTATGTATGTCAATTCAAATCTCAATTTTGTCAACTTTCATCAATAAATAATGGTCTACTTTTTAGGAATGGAGGTACATACTAATGATACTATATATCATACTAATATATAATTCACCTCCGTCCAGTGAACGGGTGAAGAGGATCTTATTTGACAAATTTTTACATATATGTAATAAACCAGTACATTAATTTTAGCTAATACTTTATCAGATTGTCACATTTAAACTTTTGTTGGTCAAATATTAAAAAATTTGATCATAAATTCTAATTAAACGATAAGAAATAATATATTTTTGTGGGATCTTGTTAGATTCCTCTCAATAAATATTTTTGAAATGTAAACTTTTTATAATTTTTTCGCTGTAGAATAAGAAATATTTATATTTTAAATCGTGTTTTGTTGACCATGAAAAGTCAAAATGTGACAATCATGTAGGGATGGAGAGAGTATTAAAAATGTTCAATTTTAGTTAGTATCAAAATGCGACTACATGCATATAAATTGTAAGTGATTGTTCGAAATTGAACTCTTATGTCCAAATAGCTGATCGTTTAGAGGAAAAAGTGATTATTTGTTTTATCATTAGTTGATCATTTTCCCTATATGAATTGATGATTTTCTTTCTCCTATTATTTAATAACTTAATTTTGAGTCTATATAAGTTGTTATAATTCAAAACTAAATAAGTTGTTTTACATTTCATTTTTCCTTTTACATATCTTTTTAAAAATGATCTAAGATTTTCGAGGTTCGATTGTGAAAGCGCTTACATAAAAATTGCAATACGATCATTTCACCATCGATCTTTCAGTTATTTTTTGACACATTTGAAATAATATATAATTAAGAAAATGACTGAAAAAAGAGTTTTTCCATTTTGTTTTATTAGAAAAATTAAAAAAATTAAATAAAGTGCATGTTCAAGTCCTCAGGCTGGCACTTGAACATACAGTCCGCTACTGCTTGTGTTAGCAGTCGACTTTTCTGTTGAGCATTTTCACGGACGCTCGTAATTTATTTGGACGAGCCTTGTGGACGTTGAAGGCTCTAAAAAGTACACATATAAACGAAATTTGAGTGAAACAATAACTGTAATCATGTGCAACTAGTTTTGCATAATAAAAACTGAGCGGCTGCAATTACAACGCAACCAATTAGGATAGTGTTGACTCCTTAATAACTTCTTGTTTGGTTGTGATGCAACAGGTGCTACAATTATTACCCCTTAATAGGTAGTCCCTCATGTTTATACAAATAGCAACATTCAATTATATTACAAGTTGATTATCCTATCGTCATCCCTAAATGGTTGTCACATTTTGATTTTTTATGGTCAACAAAATACGATTTAAAACATAAATATCTATTATTTTACATGATAAAAAATTATAAGAAGTTGATATTTCAAAAATATATATTGAGACAAATCTAACAAGATCCTACAAGATTATATTATTTCTTAACGTTTAATAAAAATTAATGGTTAAACTTTATTATGTTTGACCAACAAAGGTCAAAATGTGACAATCTGTTAAGGACGGAGGGAGTAATATATAGGCATATAGCCTAGTTTATGCAAATCATCTCTCTCTTTTAGTAATTTAACGTGTACTATCATTTTACATTTCTTTTCATTCGATATACTCCCTCTGTCCCTAAAAGATTGTTATATTTTAATTTTTGGTGGTCAACAAAACACGATTTAAAATATACAAATCTATTATTTTATATGTGAAAAGATTATAAAAAGTTAATATTTCAAAAATATATATTGAGACGAATCTAACAAGGTCCCACAAGACTATATTATTTCTTATTATTTAATAGGAATTCATGATCACATTTTGTAATATTTGATTAACAAAAATCAAAATATGACAATCTTTTAGGGTCAAGAAAGTAATATATTTCGTCATTGTGTGAACAAATTCTGTTTCAGTAGAAGGGAACATAAAACGGATATGTTAATGGATAAATTGTGATTAATATTTAATAATGTACTCAACTTTGCCACTGCACATGCACCCTTCAGTGAGGTTTTCACCCATGACCCATACACTCATTCTAGCTAAAAAAATGGGTCCTATGCCATTAAAATTTTAATCAACATTCAAAGTTAGCCAAACAACTATGTATATGTAACTTGAAAACGATACTATCAAATCATGAATGAAAATGTGCAGAGGGATTCGACTATCATAATCTACAACATTTCCAAGTTTTCGACACCATCAGAATGATATTGTTAGATATTAAGCCTTTTTATCACTGTTAATATTCTTCCAAATAAATTTAAATAATCACATATAAAAGTCTCGTACTAAAAGTATAAAAGAGAATTCATTACTTATAAACTAATGAGTTATTTTACTTAACACCAATTAATTTTAAGTGTGTTTTTAGCCTCTCTCTTCATTTGGTGTGGTCCAGGCCCAACTAATAAATGTTCTACAGTCACTATATTCGAATTCTATATAATCCATTATTGTTTTAGAAAAATAGGCAATGTTGCAAGATTTAAGAGGACATAATACATTATCGCAACCACATGTTTGTCTATATTTACAATTCGTTCACTGATTTATAACTATACTTGATCACTTATATTTCAAAAACTTGCCCGTTTGATATAGATAAGTTATGACAACGAATTAAAAATTACCATAATAATTCCACCATTATTCTTTTATTTATTCATTCTTTCTCATTTTTTTGAAAAAGAAAAGAGAACAAGAACCCTCTCCCCCTTCCCTTGAGAAAGTCGTCCAGTATAGAGGAAGAAAATCTTTCTCAATTCTCAAGTACATTAAAAGTCTATGAGATTTCATTGTAAAATCAATTAATAATAGAAGGAGTAGCTTAAGATTATATATATTGATCAGGAAAAATATCGATTTTCTATATAAGATGTGCTCAATATCAGTCACCAAATATACTTGTGTTGGACTACTGTTTGGCCTAGATCCAAGAATGCTGGAGCACTAGTTTGCTGAAAGTGGACCTGGACGGGCCCAGTTGTTTAAGAGTCCATGGACTCCATTCTAAAATCAATTGATAATAGAGCTAATAATTCAAGATCTTATATATTAATTGACAAGATATCGACTTTCAATACGGATGTGTATCTTAACAATACTACACACCTTATCTTTTCATTTGACTTTAAATGCTATAATTTTGCAATTTATATTAGTAAATATCTTATTGAATTAATGCTTTGTAATTAGATAGTTGGTGGCGGGTGGATGTGTTACACAAATAATAAATGGAATAATTGGTCTATGTATATACTTAAGAAGATATATATCTATAAAAGTTTGTGAAAACATTTATTTGAATTGAACTTTTCTCTTTTATAATTTTTAATATTATCAATGAGAACCTGGAGTAAAGTTTAGTACACATCTTGTTGTTGAACAAAAATAGCATATTATATAATTTAATTAGAAACTTGAATATATATTTTCCTTCTATTTTAAATGATGTAATTTTTAATTCATAGTAAGTAAATATTGTGTCTATATTGTTACCTTGTAATTAGAATATTTTGTGAACTTTAAATAATTATGTGCAATAATCTAGAAAATATATTAAAATTTGGAAATTAGTTTGCCTTAGTTTTGATCATAGCAGCATGTGCAACAGTTCTCCTAAATTTTACTCTAAAATTCACTCTCAACCATCAATTTATTATGTTTCAGGTTAGTTTGTTCTTTAGTAGACCCTTATTATTGAACCAAAATTAAAAAATAAATAGTTGAAATAAGTTATAAAATACAAAAATAATTACTATTAAGTATAAAGATTAATTAAAAATTAATTTATATTTAAAAAATAATCAATATTAAAACATAATTGGTAATATTATTAATTAATTAACTAGTAATAATAAGTAGTATTAATAATTAACAATAAGGAATTTTTAATATTAAATAATATTAATAAATAATTAATTAATTAATATTTATTATTAATAATATATATTAACTAATAATATAAATAATAATAATTATTAGTATTATTATTAATTAACACTGATGAAAATTTATTCATTAGGTAGTAATAATAATAATAATTATTATTATTATTATTATAATTAATAGTAATAATAATTATCAAATCATAATAATAATAACTGCAAAATATGGAGGATACAATTTAATGGTGAGTGAATAATTATAAGAGGTCAACCTATTTCATGAAAATTGAAAACATTTTTATTAATTTCAACCCTTCTTATCATTTTTAGGGGATTTAATATACATACTCTAAATGATGTAAATTGGTAATAATTATGTGCACAAAGATATGTTACAATATAATAACATTATAATATTTTATTTATTATGTCATGATATATTTAAATCATATTATTACATTATTAGTGTATTAGTCAATGATGTACCAAATATATATTTCTATAATAGTATTAAACTTGTTCATTGCATAAACATTATTGGTATGATACCCATGACATAATTATTATTCTAGAATGTAGTTCATTAAGCTCATGTTAAATTATTATTATTTGTAAATTGATACCTAGTAATTAGAGTATTTTGAGAAGGGGCAAAAGTGTCTTTACAAAAACGAAGAAAAATGATTCCTATTCATATTTTATACTAATATATATAGATTTCAAGTTTTCGTATTATGAGTTCAAGTTATGATTGCACAAGTTATTATTGGAGCAGTAGCGGGCGCCGTTGGCCTCGTTTATCTAGCAGCGAAACCACCGTCTCCCAAAATCTGTGGTTCTCCTGGTGGTCCTGCGGTTACTTCTCCTCGAGTCGAGCTCCGGGATGGGAGGCATTTGGCCTATCGAGAGTGGGGCGTGAGCAAAGACAACGCCAACTACAAGATAATTGTGGTTCATGGCTTTGGCGGGTCCAAGGATCACTGTATACCAGTTGCTACAGTATGACCAACTTCGATTTTTTTTTTTTGTATAAGGCTGTCTTAATCTTGCAAAAGTGATGTTTCTTCTTTACTTAGATTGTAGTGCATGTTTTCTAGTCTTTGAATCAGGAACTATTGGAGGAGCTTGCTATTTATCTTGTATCATTTGATCGAGCGGGATATGGAGAAAGTGATCCTAATCCAAAACGTTCGGTCAAGAGTGAATCATTTGATATCGAAGAACTTGCTGACAAATTGGACATAGGTGACAAATTTTACGTCATTGGCGAGTCCATGGGAGCGTACTCTCTCTGGAGTTGTCTATACTATATACCACATAGGTAATGAACATCTTTAGTTCGTTACAAAAGACCCACATTTTATTGTTAGAAATTACCACTCTGATTTGAAAATCTAAATTTCTTGAGATTTTGTAGATTGGCAGGAGCTGCTCTGGTTGTACCCTTTGTTCATTTCTGGTGGCATTCTTTCCCTGCTGTGACATTAAGTAAATCCTTCAATAAAATGCTCCCTCAGCTTCGATTTACGTTTCGAGTTGCTCGTTATGCTCCGTGGTTGCTATACTTGTTGATATCTCAACGAGTGTTCCCCTCTTTAAGTATCGTGTGGGGGAATTTGCCAACACAGACTAGAAAAGACCTTGAGATCATAAAGAAGAATTACAAATATGAAAGTGTTAGTCAGGTATGTGTTAGTCAGGTACAGACATTTTCGTAGAACAATTGCTTTCAACAGAATCATGCAACAACATTCTTTACTGATAATTTCAGGAGAAAGCTCTTCAACAAGGCATCCACGAGTCTTTATGTCGCGACATTTTGGTGGGATTTTCAAAATGGGAATTCGATCCAACTGAGGTCTCGAATCTATTCCCTAATAACGATGGATCTGTTCATCTCTGGCAAGGCTATGAAGACAAGATGATCCCCTACGAGATGAATCGCTATATATCTCAGAAGCTTCCATGGATTAAGTATCATGAGATTCCTGATCATGGGCACGTAATGAGTCCTAGTATATGGTATGACATAATAAAAGAACTTGTGAAGAAGTAAATTGAATTGAAGCAAGCGTGTCTGCATTTTCTTGCGAAAGTGCCTGAACACACAACAGAGTTCTGCAAAAGTGCATATTCTCATCATTTTTTCCCTTTTATTTAGGGAAACAATAAAAGCCATGTTGAGTGCAACAATTCTATTATCTGCAATATTTCAACTTGTGTAATGTGCTATTTGAATCGCCAATAGGCAAATATAGTTAAGGCCTATCTCAATTTCCAATTAAATGGGCCCTAAAAAGTTCAACAAGTATCGGCACAAGCCATCAAGTGGGGATTCAGGGGGGTCGCGTGCTCGCAGGGGAGGAGGGTCGAGTGCTCGTAGGAATGGGGAGGGGGTTTGCATTTGTAGGGCCGGATTTATCGAAATAATACATCCACATTTTGTTCAAAATAATCTTCATTTTGTTATTCCTGATCAAGATGAAATAAGAAAACCGCATTTTCTTGAAAATCGTCTATAGATCAAAGGTAACAAAAATGCTTGAATCCATATGATCGAGCATGACGAAATTGAGAGTGAAACATGTAACAGGTTTAGGAATAATGATGATCATTCATCATCATATCCAAGGTCATCTTCAACTTTATCAGCAACATCATCAGCAATGCTGTCCTCCACGTAATCAACCCCCTCTGCAATCGCAAGTCCACCCAACAACCCTGCAGCCGCACCCACAGCCAATCCTGTCCCCATCCCTCCGAACTTACTGCTCTTTTTCTCCTCAACATATCCTCCTTCCTGATGCCCATAATAACCACCACCCTGCCCGTAGCTCGGTTGCCCATACGCACCTGCCTGCCCGTAGCTCGGCTGTCCATACGCACCTGCCTGCCCATAACTCGGTTGTCCATAACCGGGGGCCTGACCGTAAGGTGGTGGTGCCGTAGTGTAAGGGTAACCGGAGGGTGGTGCAGTGTAAGGTGCCCCATATCCATATGGAACACCATATGGAGCTGCAAATAAGGAACAGGGCCAGAAATTAATTATGAGAATTAATTATAGACCAAATATTAAAAAATTCGCATTAGTCTAAATGTCTAACTAACAAAAAAAAGTTATAAATAGGGTGGGTCGAATTATATAATTTTTTTCAGTTGTAGGAAAATTTAAAAGTACAACGAATAATTTAGTTTTTTTTTTGCGTGCCAAAGTCTACCTTGGCCTGGTGCTGGATATGCACCAGGTGGAGGATAGCGAAGTTCGCGGACGTTGACTTGAACATCCAACTTCCCTTGTGGACGGCCAGAAGGGCGTTTGAGGTCGAGTTTTCGAAGGATATTCTGGCCAAGGCCAGCTTCGTCCACCACGTCTTGGAGGGGGAGCCTAGCCGAGCCAATGAGAGGTTTGGTATCCTCTGCTGCGTTGGCGTGGACTATGTCGATATGTAAGGTTAAGTCCTCGTCGATGGGAGAGTTGAAGGGGATCTTGAGTGTCTCATCCCAGTGCGGACATGTGTCGCCCTCCTCATCGACATGGGTCGATGATTTGGACTTGGGGTCGACCCAGACGACGGCGTATGGCTTGAGAGGACCATGGCGCCAGTTGATGTTCTTCAAATCCTTGGCTGAGGTTATGGTTACCTCAACTTCATAACTTGATCCCATTTGTTTCTTTGTTTGCTAGAGTAATATTTTTGTTTTCGTTGGAATGTAATTGTGTTTACTAATATACTAATTTTGTGCAGAAATTATATTTCTGGGAAGTACTTATAGGCATTGCCTCTCTGAAAGCTTACTATTGCTCACCTACTGGTTGTTACTTAGGGAGGGGCTATCAGGAAGTTTCTAAATTCTTAATGTTAATTGGTAGATTGGTTTTTTGTTTTTGTCAAATGACACATTAACCACTAGCTGCTTCTGGAGAATCAGGCAGCCTACATCAACATCAAACATAAAAACGATTTAATGCCTCGGAAAAAAACCAATTTTAAGGATATTTCCGAATTGACTCAAAAGTAATTTACAAAAGTTATATACAATTACATAATACACACAATTTATCTACTTCTCGGGATCGATATAAATATTTCCCCCTGGAAGACACTAAAAAGTTTTATGGGTACTTTGATCTAGTAGATTTATTATAAAAAGAATTAATTAAGCTCTTGATTGCATCGCTTAAAGGCGGACTAATTATGTTTTAACATACAAGATGGGTAGGTCAAAATAAAGTACAACTTTTTTATATGGAAATATTCGTAAAGTATAACCAGTAGAGCCACTAATTTTATATCTACAAAGTGTAATTGTCACTATCAGAAATTATGCTTTTCCTTCCTTCCCCTAGAAGAGTATTCGATGAATAGGAATAAAGGATATATGTCATATGTCACATAATCATAATTCATAATCACAAAATATCAAAATAGAGATTAGTAGCTGGATTAAGTGAGGTTTCGCCTAATAAGATTATTTGAGAGAGTTTTTGCCATTAATCTTGACAAGTTGCAATGGTACGGTGAATTTGGGGTCTATATCATGATATTTTCGAGGCCTAATACAAAAATTAAAAATGGACGTTTGAAATAACAAATAGACTAAAATCATATAAAGAGAGATACATATATAACGTGCAATTGAAGTTATGAAAGTGATGGCGTAGAGTATATGCTATTCCATTGCTCGGAATTATTCTAAACGCGAAGTACACACGGGAAGCACTTTGTGGTCTTTAATGAAAAAATCGGCATGAAAATGAAGTTGAGCTTACCTTGATTTTTTTACTAGCTTTGTTTCATGCTGATTGCTGACTAGATAATGAATAAGACTATAGTTGACAGATTCAACGACTTCGAACAACCTAGATAGGTAAACTTTATGTTTCATTGTGTCCACAATCTTGAAATAATATTTCTGTTATTCAATGAATTAATTCGGTCTTGGTGCATTAAAAGTTTGAGACCTTCAAATTAAAGGCTCTAAAGATTCCTTATTCTGGATATAATGTCAGAGATTGACGTGGAATGTGTCTCATCTGATTAGGGGACTACAGTTTGCTTGTTAGTCACTTCGAAACACAAGATTAGCTCCTAATGAGAATCGAGCTTGTGTTTCAAGAAGATGCGAGGCTGCTTTGCATTTTGCACTCTAATTCTTTATCAGTTAAGCTATGCCCAGAAATTTCGACCTTAGTACACTGATAACGTTATATCATTATTTAAAATGCAAATATATATGCAGTTGTATTGTTAGATCAGAATTAATAGTGTACGATTACCTTAATTGTAGCTTAGTTTGAAATAAAAAAAAGTACACAATTATTAATATTGATGAATCTATGAAATAAAGGGTGAATTCATCAAATTGGGGGTGAGTTTAAAATCGAAATGTTTCCTAGCAATACTTTCTTTATTGAGATCTAGTATGATTTATCTAACTGATTTATGTGATAAATGTTATATATAACATTTTTGGAGTTTCACTTAATATATTCTAATTATATTTGAGCATATAATTGAATTAGCATTTGTGTTTGTTTTTACATAATCTTAGCTTAATTGTAGTCAATCATCACATTAAGAAAAGATAATTAAAATTTTTATTAATGATATGAACTAACATCAGTCCAAAACTAGAGTCTTGGATAGTCAAATATGGTTCTTCATAGAGCTGCCAATGTTATGTTAATGATGTCCACAAGCCTTGCATGTCATGGAGATAATAAAAAACTAAACTCTTCTCGATATATGAATGAGTATGTTTTACTAGTGATCAGTTCTAGTTATAGGTTCGAAACTCACATTATCATTAATTTATTTAAAAAAAAAAGGAAAAGAAAAGCATTAATGAGTATGTTCCATCCATATGGAGGAGGCTTTTGGACCTATTTGGCCACAAGCTCAATGGATGAATTAAAGATTGAGGATCACTATCTTTAGGGGAATGGATCAAAAAATCAAAGGAAACTGTTTTTTTGGTGCCTTCAAAATTTTTGGACTTGGCTTGGGCAGAAGAAAATGAAAATATAACACACTTTTTTTTTTTGATAGATAGGAAGCAAGAACAAATATTCAAAGATACATATAAGCCATTATGGCTAGAAGAGCTCTAACAAACACAGTCTCAATGAAACAAACATTAAACATTTCATAAAATAAAGACAAAGATAAATTGTTGCAACACTTAAAACTTTCTTGAACTGCAAAAGAATCATCAAGTAGAATCGCCTCCTCTTGGATCTGATAACTCCTCGTAGAGCTCTCATAACACATTAACTGGTGATTACTGGATGCTTGTGCACAAGTATGATATAACTGCATAAGAAGATCATGGTGTTGCTTGAGGAACCCAAAAAGTAACCAAATGGATGACCGTTGTAGACGTGAGCAAACGAGATGCGCAATGAACTCGTGGTCGGTGTCACGGAAAATCCACAAATTTTTATGGTTGTCGAAATAAGATCGACGAATGAGAAAAATCTTAGTTGAACTAAGAAGAAGAACACCTGGCATGATCGTACTAACACAATTATACGAACTTATAAAACTAACATTAGTGCTAACACAATTAATAAAATCATTAAATTGGGGAGCGAAAGGGGTACCAGCCTTAATAGGGTTCCTGATTGTTTGATTCAGACCATTCTTGTCCCTTGCAAACAATATGATTATATTAGGCTCAATCGATTCAAAGGTTGGTTCTCTACCAAAATACATGAAAGGCAGCTCCAACTGATTGTAAACTTCCTCCCGAACTGTAGCCCAATCACCATCAACATATTCCGAATCCAACAGAAGTACCATATCAATTAAATTCCTTTTAGATCCCGGATCAAAAGGAAACTGCCGTTCAAGCATACCAGCTGTTTGGGGATTTGATGCCAGGGCCTTACTGACAAGTAGTTGTTGCATTGTTAATTCGGTTTCATGAATTCTGGAAAGTGTCTGCTTCAGTTTTTTGATATACCCTTCTGAGCTGTCGTGCAAAACAATTGGGATGGAAAGAGGATGGGACTTATCAAACGGCTGGGGAATGTCTATGTTTTTAGTGCCGACAGGAGTCTCCCAATCTTCAGAGGAAATCGGACCACCAATTGCATCTTCAAAATCAGAGTCTTGATGCTCCCAATCATTGCAATCTGAATCATCAATTGCATATTCAAAGTCCAGGTCTTGATTATCACAGTCACTACAGTCATAACTGATGCGTAAGATATGAAGGCCCTGATCCAATTTACCGCTTGTTGTCTCCATTTCATCTTTCAGCTTAATCTCCTCATTGTCCAGGCCATTACTTCTATTGGACTTGTCAGAGGAAATAACATACGTGACCTCATTTTCATCATTAAACGAGTCACCATATGCATCCTCAAATTCAGAGTCATGGTAGTCCCATTCACTGCATTCGGATTGGTTTGTGTCGAAAAACTCATCCTCCTCTTCATTATCTATATCATTTTTAATACAGGGCCCTTTTTTCTCCTCGTAAGCAGAATCCATAAAGTCAAGGCAAAAATCTCTCCCTTGTTTGAATTGAGATAACAGAGGTTTATCATCTACAACAGTCTTAATTGGTTCGAGGATTCTTTGTTTTTTCAACTTAGTTGAATCAATGTCCACAAAAAACATTGGAGAAACATTTTCTTGTTCCACCCGTTTCCTTTTGGATGTAAATGCAGATTCAATACACAAAACTAAGCCAACATTATTTTTTTCCACACAGATCGGATTAGTAATGGAATCAATACAATAGAAGATATCAATATCCATCATATCATTGTGAGAGGTCTTGTTCCAAAAATCAATAATACCATTATAAAAACAAACAGGTGGATTAATACCTTGTGCATCAATATCCAGAGAAAGCTTTGAAGAAGAATTGTAATTCTCAGTACCTGAGTTGTAGTTTCTGTCAAATTTAGACTGGAGCTGGTGCGGATCAGATTCAACTGTAACCCCAGAGTCTCGTGGTTTCTGAATCCCTAATGTGGGAGGAAAGGGTTTACTGTGTGTAATTGGAGGTGTGTTTGTGTGTGTTGATTTGGGAGAATTTATCCTGTGTATTTGCTTTCTCATTCCTAGATTTCTTTCTTGTTTAGTAGAACAAAAATCAGAGAAACGTGCCTCACGCTTGATTTTATCGGAGACGATGTCATCGCTGAAGGTTGTGTGATGCGGGATGGAGTCGTTTTTAGTGGTGGAGGAGACTGTGCGTCCATTTGGTTCTTTCCAAGAGGCCTTCCGACTAGATGAAGATGTGCAGCCGTGCTTGGTTACTGGTAGATAAGGAAAGAAATGGTTATGGGGGCTGGGAGAATGGAGGCGGGGAGATGAGAGCATTTAGGGCAACTATTCTTCTATTGTCCCAAAAAAAATATAACACACTTAATCACTTTTTTTTAACTTATGCAATTAGAATTTTTTTATCTAAATATCGTACATTTTATGCGAAAATGTAAAAGAAGTCTCTAACCATTTTTTCCCTATTTTCTTTTTTCATCTCTAAATTAAAACCTCATAACTTCACCAATACCACTATCTCACCAATAACCTCTCCCCCTCCCATACGCCCACAAGGTCTCTAGAGTATATTAAGATTGGGTAGCGGGGTGGGTGAGGGCCTGAGGGGGGAGATCGAGCAGCACCTTTTTCTGTTTTAATAAAAGAAAAATCTTATTTATTTGATTTATAAATAAGAACCATAATTCCAATAGTAGTAATTAATATTGACATAATAGAAGTAAGTGGGTCGATCAAGTAGCCAAATTCTAAAGAAAAATCATAAATAATGGTCCAAGACCATAAATATTGGTAGATAGAACTTCTATTGATACTAGAACTCGGGAGGCGGATGAGTTTCGGTTGTTGAAGTTTTAAGCGTAGATGTTATCGGAGATGATGGACGCGATATGTTGTCGTTCACATATGTTGATGTATTGTCGCCGATCAATATCGATATTTAACAGTTAAATAGCCAAAATTAATTTTATTCGTATTATATATTTCACCACCAGACAAGGGATATTCATCTCTCTGCAAGTGGACCATATATATGTACTTGATTTACACATATGTCATTATGACTTTAATGTGAACATGTATTATGATAGGACAAAATGTTAAAATATCCCTTAAATATGTGTAAGTTGTATTTTGATCTCCAATAATAAATAATTAATTTGTAGAAATGATTTCAATAATTGATATAAATGGTGCACTTTTATCTCTAATTTATTATTATGACATTAATAATAGATAACAAATAGGGTTTGTAGGTTGTAGCTAAATTTTTAGAAGAACACACACTCTTTAATTAAAAACACATTTACAAATTAATTTGGAGCCGAAATATAAAATCAAAAGCTAATATCCAATTTATCTAACACTCATGATATATACCATGTATTTTTAGCATGGTATATATCATGAGTGCTTTGATCCGGTCATTTATGATCTAATATAATTCGGGTTTTGATTTTCCCACTCCATCCATTAATAACCACTAATCACACTTCACATTTTCATTTTTAACCCTTATTTACATTATCAAAAAGTTGCATTACAATTATACATGAATTGATAGTAAGAGTATAAATATAATTTAACATAAGATGGAATATGATTACAAATTGATAGGTGAAAAAATCAAAATCTTATAACTCAGTCTTGAGTTAGAAATAAAACACAATTTTGATAAAATCATTTGGGGAGGTTGAATGAATTTTCTTGGTCAAAATAATAAGTAGTACTCTCTCCGTCCTTAAAAGATTGGTACATTTTGATTTTTGGTGGTCAAATTTTAAAAAATTTAATCAAAAATTCTCATTAAACGATAATGAATGATATAGTCATGTTGGATCTTGTTAGATTCATCTTAATATATATTTTTGAAATATCAACTTTTATAAATTTTCGGATATAGAATAAGAGATATTTATGTTTTAAATTGTATTTTGTTAAACACCAAAAGTCAAAATATACCAATCTTTTAGGAACGGAGATAGTAATAAGCAGCACATTGGTACATTGTACTATATAATGAGGAGGTGATGGGATAATGGATCAATGGCCCTCCACTTATTCGCGCCGTAGCATGGTGTAGGAGTCATTTTAAACATCTGCCAATAATGAGGCAGGACACAAATAAATGTTAGAGTGTGATATTTTATTTTTTAATTATTGATGAATTATGAATATAATGATATTATAAATAATAAATTATAAAAATTTCGGTTAAATATCACTAATTTATTGAGCCATCGATAACTACGTGTCATACTTTGAACTTTTAAGAGCTGGATTTTTCATAATGTTATCATGCTCATGATTGCAAGATCTAAGTTTTTTTTAAAATTGTTCGAAATTGCCTCGTATTTTGAAATAAGTATTCGAATAAAATTTAATATATATTAAAATATAAACATGTGGTATGTTAATTTTATAGTATTTATTTATTTATTTATATCTAATTAATTTTTTTTAAAGTGTCAGTTCGATTTTCCGAATGATGCACTAACTTAGCTACTCATATTGCTCATCCTTTGCAATCTCAATTATCTCACAAATAATGATCATCTATATTTAGAGGGTAAATGTGAAGTCAATGATTATTAAGAACCACTCCTCCAAAAGATGTTGGGTCCAATTTTTGATGGAGAAATTAATATTATTTCATACTTTATTTAAAATGTATACTTTAATTATTACATTAGTTAAAAATTTATATACCTGTTATTTGTTGAATAAAAATAATTATATATATATACATACTGAAACCTCCAATTTATCAATAATGTTTTCAATATTTCATTGTACAATTAAATAGTATAATTGATAAATTCAACATAATTGTAGATGGTCGTATACAACATCTACAAATAAACATTAAAGTTTATATATTTATATTAAGAAACATTAAAGTGTATATATTTATATAAATAAATATTAAAGTTTATATTTCTAGAAAAAAAGTATTTCGTAATTAATTTGTACATGATGAATGAATAATTATTGTGGAGAGAATATCGGGGATTTTGTCTTAATGACAATGAATGTGCGCATGGGCCTCGAGGCCAAAGGGTAAAGAGCTGAGTTGTTATATCCACATCCAAACTACTTACTATTTATATATAGTCTCCCTCAATTTTCTAAAATGTACTTTCTCCGTCCTAAAAGATTGTCACATTTTGACTTTTGGTGGTCAAATATTATAAAATTTGATCATTAATTCTCATCAAACGATAAGAAATAATATAGTCTTGTGGGACCTTGTTAGGTTCATCTTAATATATATTTTTGAAATATCAAATTTTTATAACTTGTTCGCATGTTGAATAAGAGATATTTACGTTTCAATTATTATTTTGTTGATCATGGAAAGTCAAAATGTGACAATCATTTAGGGACGGAGGGAGAAATAATTGCATTTAAAATTTAAATGTTACCTTGTATACTTCTGAATGTTAAATTTTATTTCCATATACATGTGTCCTTAGTGAACATTTTAGAAAGACTCTTATAAATGTTATTGTAGAAAATGTTTCAATTAGGAATAAAATAACAATTTCAATAATAAAACTGTATCCCTCCATTCTTTACTAACTTTACTTTTTTTGTTTCCAAATAATTACTATTTTCTAGCATAATTAATTGTAGGACCAATTTTAAAATTTAATATACTTTTTGATTAATTTTTTCTTATAAATTATCAAAGAACCAACTATATAGTTTTAATGGACTATGTTTTATATTCTCAAAGTAATTTTTTACTATTATATTTTATTTTTCTTAATCTATGTACAAATAACTAAAATGATAACTAAAAAATAACGAGAATAATATTATGATGGGTCAACCAGATACTCCCTCCATCCCTAAATGATTGGTACATTTTGACTTTCATGGTCAACAAAACACAATTTCGAACGTAAATATCTCTTATTCTACATTCGAAACAACTATAAAAAAATTTGATATTTCAAAAATATATTGAGACGAATCGAACAAGATCTCACAAACTATATTATTTCTTATCGTTTAATGAAAATTATTTATCAAATTTTTTAAATTTGAACACAAAAGTAAAAAATGTACCAATAATATAGGTACGGAACTGATCTGTTATACACACACCAACACAATAACATTTTTGGGTGAAAAGACAATTCTGCCCCCCTATTTGGAAAGATAGTGTTTCCATAAATTTAAGTTTGGGGCAAAATTGTAATTTCACTCTTGCAAAAAACACTATTCTGGTGTGTGTACAGTGGTGCCCGTACGGAACTAGTAGTTCTTTTTTGGCTTATTTTCTTTTGGCCCCCTGCACTATCGAGATGCTTTCGTTCGGCCCTTGAAGTATTTTAGTTTTCAAATAAGGAACCGAACTATCAATCTTTTCAATTTACCCCATATTTTGGTTCCTTATTTGAAAACTAAAATACTTAAGGGGGCGGAACGAAAGCGTTTTGGTAGTGCAGGGGGCCAAAAGAAAATAAGCTCTCTTTTTTTTATGGTGGACATATTTCCAATTTACTGTTTACTTCATCCCTACTCAAAACCGTTGTAGGGAGGGAGAAACAAACATCGAATGAAGCACCAAATTTGCAGATCATAACAACTTAACATTTCTATTAACTACTATATATAATCATAATTTCTTTCTAGTTTCTAGATTTTCATAGAGTAGCTGCTTGCATTGGTTGAACGTTGAGCATAATCTGTTGTACTTGAAGCAATCATTTCTGAAGCTTATGCAAATGACGGAGGTGAAACTGCACATATATGATGTAACGAATAGTGGGTCCGATAAGACTAACAACACCATTCTAAATATCAACAAGATCTTCAAAGACGGCATTGGTCTAGGTGGCATCTTCCACAGCGCTGTTCAGGTCTACCCCCCCCCCCCCTTCCTGAAACTGGACAATCTTTTTGGGATATGTGCAGTATTTCGAAGTTGGACAACTGTATTATGTAGTTTAATTTGTTTATGCTTGCTTTAATTTTTCCGATCTTTGTATGATTTGTTTGCTTTATTAATTTGTTGCCAGATCTAGGGTTTTGAGGTGCTGTTACTTGTTTTTGTGTTGTGTGTTGTTTGATTGGATTGTTAGTTACTAAACAACTGCTTTCAAGTATCATTATGTTGGTAAAACGTAATTTTCTTTCTGTAAGACCATAATGAAAACGATTTTTGTTTTTCTTATAGACGAATAAGATGTTGAGATTTAATTCATGGAACGTGATTGGTTTTTAAGATCACTCCCGGTCATTGTGCCTTCTCTTAATCAATGAGCTAGCCAATTATTATATGTGGGATATATGATGATTTTATGTGTCTAGGATTTTCAAGCTTATGGTAATTAGTTATGGATTCTGGTGAGATGATGAGTAGAGAGGTATGCTAGATTTTTTTGTAATGATGGAAGAGGTATTTGCCGTAGAAATGGTCGAATGGTTGAGATTTTAAGCTGACTAGAATATACCTGAACTAAAGGTGTAGTCGTTAAGATGTTGCTTAGTAAGTCTTATTAACGAATCTCGGAGTATGCAAGGTTTTTGTTATACTGAGATTCACATCTTCCTGTGCAACCAATTTTTGTCAACTGATTTGTTGACCAATGTAAAAGCGTAATTATTTTCGTGGAAAATATATAGCATAGTACTTCAATACATGGCATTATGATAACTGAAAAAGTAGAGCTTATAATGGAACGTATGACACATGGCATTTGGATTAATTTGCTTGTTTTCAGTTCTCAACATTGTTACAAATATGATTTCTTTATAGGAAAACGATGACATTTGGAATTTGTTAGGGACCTCACCTGTTTATTGTATCCTGTGTTAACGTTCATCAATATGTTAACGTGGACACCCTTTATAAAAATTTAAATTGCTGGATACAGGTGTACACAGAAGATGAGTGGTCCTTTGGGTTTTGTGAGCAAGGTACTGGCGTGTTTAACTGTCCTGCTAAAACGAATCCAATGTATACATATCGTGAAAGTCTGGTCCTTGGAAGAACAGATTGTTCCATCTACCAGGTCAAACAGATATTGCAAGAACTAAGTAGAGAGTGGCCTGGACACTCTTACGATCTGTTATCTAAAAATTGCAATCATTTCTGTGATATTTTCTGTGAAAGACTTGGTGTACCTAAACTTCCTGGTACATTCTCCATTCTCTTCTCTTTTAGTGGCGTTAGCTATCTGTGTGCATCAGGCGTTGCCCTTCCTACTAACACAATGTATTAGAATAATGGATGATTATGAGCAATAGTAGTTGTTGTAAGATATTTGAACAGACCTGGGATAAACATATAGTAACATACACTTCGAATTTGGCTGAAATATTGGCACTGCCAGGGACTTGATGTTTCTGCTGCTTAAGTTATTGTAGTACATTTATGTCTTGTTTTACT
Source organism: Echium plantagineum (assembly GCA_003412495.2). NCBI lineage: Eukaryota > Viridiplantae > Streptophyta > Magnoliopsida > Boraginales > Boraginaceae > Echium > Echium plantagineum. The sequence goes on along the minus strand of CM016563.1, from coordinate 15,229,493 downwards.
ATTACTTTGCAACAATATATGAAGCGAGATCCTGTTTTTTTTTTCGCAGGTTGGGTAAACAGGTTTGCTCACGTTGGTGATACTGCAGCGGAATTAGCAGAAACCACAGCCTTAAAGGTCGGCTTCTTAGGATTTTCTTTTTTATAGTAGAAACCTGCACGATTTGGCCATATAGTAGTAAGTCTATAGATGCTGAAAATGCAGAGAGTTGTTTTTAGTTGGGTAAAGAGTAGCTAAATTATTGGCTTCGCCATTTGCTTTTCTTCATGTTACTCCAATACTGAATCTTGTTGCATCTCCCCATTCCTGCAGCTGAGGCAAGCCAAATCAGAGATTGTATCTGCCAGTAAGGTCGCTTATCGATTCCTCTCAGGTGTGGGATCTAACAATTCAGCAAACTCTCCTACACCTTCTGGAGGTTCTAGCAGGGAATTGCCAAGATTTCAGTCTGCATGGTTCAAGAATCTCATGAATGTGGGAGCAAGACCATCAAATAGCTCGAACATCGAGAGTCAGGATGATGGTGTGGTGCAACAGAGGCCAGCGGAAACACCTCCTCAGCAAAACTCGCGGCATGACCTGTAAGAAGTTGTTAGTCATTTGTCAGTCGTCAGCAGTGATACAAGCTTAGCTCTAGTCCTGCAATATATGCTGTTGATGCAGTCATTGTCAAAATACCTTTGAATTGCCATCAGGTTTTACTTGTCCTGCAAATGGCCTGTTCCATTGTTTGAAAGTTGGAACTGCAAAAGCGAGGTGCCATTTTTCTCTGTATACTACCTGCAGCAACTATAACTGTTCTTCCCTTTGAAAACTCTTACTATTCATACAATTGAAAGACCATGAGTTCACCAACACCACTACCTCACCAATAACCTCTTCCCCACCCTACACCCACCTCCAAATAAATTGAAACCATCCCACTCTCAATTGAAGTTCTTATATTACTACAACTTCCAACCCTCAAGATCATTTTCATAAGACTAATGATAGTATGCCATGCTTGTCTTGTCCAAATTAACAAAGCATGTATATAATATCCTTCCTCAGTATTGACAAAATGATGCTCTTAATTTTTGCCATCACTATAAATACATGCCCTCAAGATCATTTTTACCAGACAAGCATTTATTTGGAAACGGACGGAGTATTAAATACAATACCATTAACCATTCACAATAACAACACCCACTTTTACACTAACCAACCATCAACATCATTCTTTTGACTGATGGATATTAGCATAGTGGTATTTGACATGATTTTCTACTAGGAGGTCTCGGGTTGAGTACTCGTTGGAAGCGTCACTATATTCGATAATACAATTCTTGTCATAATCGCTTATTTTGTTTATTCACAGTTCTCTCTTCTAATTGACTTACACAAACTCCTGATATTGGCTTATTCATTAATTTATATATATATATAAAATGTGCCCTTTAGACACATGTTAAGATGTTAATAACAGAAAGTATTTGATTGAAAACTTGAATTTGAAACTTATATGGAAAACTATTTTTTTCAAACCTGTTGCCTTATATGCTTATAACTATTACATTTTATTTTCATCTCATGCTCTTATATGAAAAACTATTTGAAACTTATACGAAGAATTATTATCATTAATCTACCATCATTATTCCTTCTCTCTGTCATATTCTTTCTCTCCCAAATCGTAGGAGAATGGAAAAGAATAACATATTTAAATATATTTTTCGTAATTTCTCTCGATTCTCATATCTTAAAAAATTATGGTACACAAACCACAAAAAAATGTCCTCCCTGATTCACCCCGATCCTCTTGATTCCCCTAGGATTACTTTAAGAATTGTCCTCCCTAATTTACCCCGATCAAACACATCACGGGACATACTTTTATCTAATAATATATAGGAGAAATTATTGGTAATAATAATCAAATCTCAAAACGGGTTAATTAAATTTTGAGAGATTATTTTCCAGCCAAGACTGCTAAATGCCTACGAAAAATTATTATCATTAATCTACCCTCATTATTCCTTTTCTCGGTCATATTCTCTCTCTCCCAAATCGTAGGAGAATGAAGAAGAATAACATATTTAAATATATTTTTCGTAATTTCTCTCGATTCTCATATCTTAAAAAATTATATGGTACACAAACCACAAAAAATGTCCTCCCTGATTCACCCCGATCCTCTTGATTCCCTATCCCTAGGATTACTTTAAGAATTGTCCTCCCTAATTTACCCCAATCAAAACACAATCACAAGACATACTTTTATCTAATACTCCTTCCGTCCCTAAAAAATTGTCACATTTTGACTTTTGTTAGTCAAACATTGCAAAATTTGATCATGAATTCTCATTAAACGATGAGAAATAATATAGTCTCGTGGACCTTGTTAGACTAGTCTCAATATATATTTTTGAAATATTAACTTTTTATAATTTTTTCGCATGTACAATAGTAGATATTTATGTTTTAAATCGTGTTTTGTTGACCACCAAAAGTCAAAATGTGACGATATTTTAGGGACGGAGGGAGTACTATATAGGAGAAATTATTGGTAATAATAATCAAATCTCATAACGGGTTGATTAAATTTTGGGAGATTATTTTCCAGCCAAGACTGCTAAATGCCTAAATGTATTAATCATCATAAATCTAAGCCACTAGAAGAATAAACAAAATCGTGACCAAGAAATAGAACATCAATTTTCTAGAAATCATAATAGAACCGGAGTTCAACAAAATGTTACAATGATGTCAACGAAATCCGCTAAGAAAAGGAGCAGTTGTTTTCTTTGTCAGTATAAACTTTACATTATTCAATCATGACAACAAATTTAATGAAGTAAAAGAAGCTTTGCACACTGTGATACTGATCATCATGAAGCTTTATATCCCCGCCTCTCTAAATTCAGCTGAAAATATTGCTTAATGGAGTCTCATCACCGATTTTGAGTGATGCAACAGCGTGCGCTGTAATAAGATCAGCACAGATTCCTGAAGACTCTAGGCCTCCCTCTTCGATATATTGCCAACAGATATCCCTTCCCAAAGGTTCAGATGACACCATCCAGCCAGAATTCCATTGATCGTTATTACATTTGCGTCCATAGCGATAGACATCAGATGCTAATCCAATTTCTTGAGAATATGTAGATATGTTATGATGAGAAACCATTGAAAAATTTCCAGTGGTAAAGAGATCAAATTTGTTACTCAGTTCCCATTGATTGAGCCCTTGATCGTCCCGTGTACCACTGTAAGAATTGCTGGAGTCATCATCAAGTAAGACTTGCAAAGCAACTGCTTCTGCAATTGCAGCACCCTCCTCATCAAGCCTTTGTTGCTCTTCTTTCTTCTTCTGTTTTTTCTTCTCCAGTTCAGAACGTATGGCAGCAGAAGTAGCTAAAGCTTTCTCCAGACGCCTCTTCTTCTTCTCAGCCTGCTTGATTCGATCTATCTCATCCTTCACATGCTTCTTCTTCCCTTTTCTCGCATCAGACAGCACTCTACTACAATCCATTGTTCCTGACGTTTCTATTTTTTTAACTATAGTACCACTCATATCAACTTTTATGCACTTAAAGGATCTTTCTCCATTCTAAAAAAAACTAACTGTATAAATATCCTTATGCCTATATGTTCCTTTTCAATTTTCTAACCTGTTATTCATACGTCTGCAATTTACGGAAGTATATAATTCTGACCACCTGAGGCCTATTACTACACGAACTCAGGTCTAAAATGATACCACATTTTACGACTGATGCAATCCCAAACTGATGTAGCTGAGGCCTGATCTAGAGAAAATAGATAACTGTTGTAAGATCCGTGTGTAATCATTTTCCCCAAATACATACAACCTTGTCATGCAACCAGAACATCGAAAATACGAAACACAACCAGGGTGGGCAATAGCTCCTTCTCCCTCTCGCTACAAAAACTCACAAGCCTTTCTCTCTGAAATGTACAATACAATAATCAGCAAACAGAAAAAAAAAATCCACTGCTTACGGTATACTATCTCCAATTCAATTTAACTAGAAGGTTTGACTTGGCAACAAATAATACTCAACTTTGATCCTAAATCCGTCTTATTTAAATCTTCTGTTATCAACGTGCAACATGGTAACACACTAGTGTGTAGTGTATATTATCTAACTTTATTAATTATAAATTCAAAGTTAAAGAAATGAATTAGAACTTCAACTCAATATTTTGTTGCATAAAAACCTCAAGTTTAAATCGAAACGAAGTGAGAATTAATAAGATCTGCAGATACTCAACCAAAATAAAATAAAATAAAATAGTAGACATAGTAAATCCCAGTGTATAATTCATCAACTTCCACTCATTCTTTGACCAATAATATTAATGTATGATCACCCAGGAATATAAGACGATGATAAGGACATACCATGATGTTATCCAGAGCATATCATCTTAGTCCTGATATTTTTTTAAAAAATTGTTTAAACAAGGAATCGAACCGAGACCTCATCATTACGAGTAATACTTTGAGTTCACTAGGCTAACCCTAATGGTTCTTACAGCTAATCATGGTACATGAAATACTCACTGATCCACTATCTGATTTGTCTATACAATACTTTACATAGAAATTATATATCAAATACTTAAAGGTTAATCGAACACAAAAAAACACACGTTGAAAATAATAAAATCAAGAGAATTGAGTTCATATTAATAGATAAGTAAACAAGCACTTATAACAAATAATCATCAAATATTAGATGTGAGATCCGAATCAGATGAATATGAAAATTGGATAGAGAAGTAAGAATAAAGCAAACCTGAGATTAAATTATTACAGAAAAAAATCTGGAAGAAGTAGATGAGATTAGAAGTTGGGTATTTTGTTGGTAATAGATCTCATCAAAGATTTCAATCCAAACAGCACCAACGGAAAGAGAACAGCTGCTTCCAGGATACGGGATTCACTTTAACACCCAAGGGTATATCCGTCATTTCGTAATACGTTGTGTAGCTGATCTGTTCTACACTTCTACACACCAGAATAGTAACTTTTCATGACTGAAATTACTTATAAACCCTGTTTGAAAGTTAATTGGGGGCAAAATGGTCATTTTAATATTATATAGTTCACATCCAATCATCTACTCAATTGTTTACCCAGTCTTAAATCAGCTATCACTACTATCAACCCAATTGCTAATGGAGCAACCTTTCGTCAAGGTTCGAAACTAGTAGAGTTGCGAAAGTTCGATTCGGTTCGAGTTCGACAGAAGCCAAAAGGTTCGATTCGAATGATTTAAAATTCAAATAAAATTTGAATATTCTTAATAAAATAAGAAGAAAAATTAAAAAAATTAAAATGTATGTAATTCGAGACAAACCTGCGATTTGAATTTGGTCGAACCTAAAAAGGAGGTTGGAACTCTTTTCGAACTATATCGAATCGAAACCGAATCGAATCCTGGGGTTCTTTGTCAGCCCATGTAACCTGGCCTACCGTTCGTCGCCCGACTCGAAAAAATTCGATTAGGATTGCCTTTCCTTATCCCTTACGAAGTGATATAAGAGATGTTTACCACCTGGCTTGATAATACCAAATAATTACCTGATTCGGCAAAGTTCAAACGCGGACTGCTAACTTCATACCCGCTCATACCTAACTTGTTTGCAACACTACTGCCTCTACTGCCCTCCAATTCATGGCCAATTTTCTTATGGCTCAATCTAGCCAAGTAAAAGTTTTGTCATGGAGTCGATTTAATCAGTTACGAGCTAACTCGATTGAATAGACTTTTAATCAAGCCGGATAATTATCTACTACTTTCAGGTATCAATAGCGATCTTGATGTTAGTTGGACGGGTACCGAGGCAGGTCTACAGAGTATCAAGCGAGTGCCAAATTAATCTACTAACTTATATAAAAATTTATAAAATACCTATAAACGAGTTAAATTTTATTTTGTGGTTAGATATATGTACTGAGCCGGATAACTCCATGGTTGGTTCGGGAATCAACTAATATTATTTTCTATCCAAGCTTAACTCAATAATTAACTGATTCAAGTACTCAATGTATATAGCGGATATAATTTGGTACGCTATCATCCATGTTGCCTAAAAGTTCAATTTCAAAAGTTTTATTCACATGTAATTTCGTGTTCTTAGAATGAATTTCAAACCTCTTTTTTTTATCAAATGCACCACTTAATTTGATTTACTATTCCTATAAATATATAAATTGTTTTGTTATTGGAAGCTAGATTATTATATTGATTGAAATTATACTTACATATTAAAACATCATCAACATTTAAAACAAGAACTATTGCGGTTGGGAAATAGCAAATTCAATTGTTCTCTATTATTGGTAGTCTATTTGGTGCAAATTGTAGATATTCATGTGATGTGCCTTACAACTTACTACATCACTTCCAACATTGAGAAACAAGATGATCCCACTCAGAAACATACTCTGCATGTTCTGTTAACAAATTGGTTAAATGAATTTTTTCTCTATTGTTTAAACATGAATTTATACCTGCTACTCATAAAATGTTTGAATTAATGCAATAGCTTGAAATTCATGTTCATTAGATAAATCACACAAGGTAAACCTCGTATGACATACTCTACAAAAAAAGCGTTGATAAAGAAATCTAACTTATAATAATCTTAGGGCAAATGGCTTCTGACATCACTCACGTTTGGAAAAAAAGCCAGTTAGATCATTCATGTTTCAAAAACGCCAGTTAGATCACTAACGTTGGAAAAGTCACTCATTCGGGTCTCTCCATCAGATTTTTGAAGGGTATTTCTGTCCAAACACATTTTTTCCTCTCACAATCACCCAATTTAACTCTTATTAACACATTGACCCCAATCCTTAAATTACAATTTTTTTCGATTTCTTTTTCGGAAAAATTGTAATGTCAGGATTGGGGTCAATGTGTTAATAAAGAGTTAAACTGGGTGCTTATGAGAGGAAAAAATGTGTTTGGACATAAATACCCTTCAAAAATCTGATGGAGTGACCCGAATGAGTGACTTTTTAAACATTAGTGATCTAACTGGCTTTTTGAAACATGAGTGATCTAACTGGCTTTTTTTCAAACGTGAATAATGTCAGAAGCCATTTACGCATAATCTTATGATCACACGCTCATTTATTGATACAATTTCTAATTGAATACATACCTTTCGAACCAAATACACCACCAATCATATAACATCATAGATTGACTCCTTTTCTAAGTGGAGATTGCCCCATAAAGGCCGTAAGTGGATAAACCACTTAATTATCATTAAAAACTTGAGGGGGACTTTGACTTATATCTCAAAATTGAACACGTAACAATGTAACATGTTGTAAAGCATTTAGATTATTACGAGATAGGATTGTAATAATACTCAAATAATGAATCCAATTTGTCGAATTATAAGAGGCCACCACCATATTATCCCTACCCCATTATAAAAAAGGATTTAGTTGATGATAGAAATCAATTTCTTAACGAGAAAGCGTGTGAAATAGCCGACGTTTTGATATATACATGACATTTGTCTAAAACTAAAGCTAATAATATCACATCTTGTCTCCCATAAACTGATTTCATTATTTCACTTTTTTATCAGATAATAATAATGTGGCAACACTATTCGTTCTTACACACGACATTGATACACACTGTTTTCGTCAAATATATTCAATATTTCAATTACTATTGGTAGTGGGAAAGAAACTCTTACACTCAAACAAGAAGTTGCCTTTTTGGTTTGTTATACGTACTAAAGTATTCAATTAGTTGACGGGAATCATATTTTACGATAAACACGTCTTATAATATGTTCGATGTCTTTTAGTGTATGTAAAAATGATATTGAACGAATGAAACGTGCAGTCCAACCCCTCCCGAACATGAGACGTGGATATTGGGGTCGTTGAAATAGTTTCGCCGTTTTTTTTTTATGTTTCTATTTGACTAGCCAATTAAGAGGCAAGCTAGAGTTACAATTTGTGCAATTAGTCTCTGAGTAGGATGAGAATGAAGTAAATTGTTCTTCCCATCACGGCAATGTTGCGTAGTCAATGAAGTTGTTCTGGAGTGTAATCCATGTAAACAAAATGTACATGATGATAAACATGGTGATATATATATCGTGACATATTTTCAAATGAGGCAACTGAAGAACCAAATTTGGACGCTTATTACTAACAATTTGTGAAGTTTGTACGCTACAACTAAGGGTTAGGAATTCAAATAGATCGCCTAGTTTGTACATTAAATGAACTCAAGTAGGCTGAAGTAGATGTGGATATCTATGAAACGTATTAAGTGAAGAGTGGACACATTTCATAAATTCAAGAAGACGTCGTTCTAAAATCAGTTTGGTATTACGTGGAGTAACTCATTGCTTTGTAAAGTAGTAAACTCTAATGTGAGACATTCGGTCACATCTCACATGTGATGTCATTCTTTGGATTAGTAGGAGCTAATTCTCAATAGTAAATATAGGATTAAAATGGGCTAATTGTTTTGGGAGTCAAAATAATATGATTCATTATCTTAATTCTACAATCAATAGGACTCTGTATTGAACCCAGATCACATTACTCTTATCTCCTAAATATTAGCTTCATTAAAACTAAGGATTCTAAATTTCACTAAAACTTGACCAAAACTCAAATATGGGAAGTTTCAAACGCCAAAAGAATTGCCAATAATGAAAGCGCGAAAGAGATGAATCATATTTTCTATTTCTTTACTCTTCTCTTTTTGTTTACAAGTTGTCTTCTTTTTATAAAAGAGCTAAATTGTCATAACCATCCTATATTTCATCGGCAAAATATTCGTTCTCTCGAGCTTACTCGAACATTGTGAACGTTTTTCACTAAGTTGAGTGTATCTTTCTGCAATACATTAGATGTATACAACATGTTTACAACAAGAAACACTCTTTGTTCATCATAAGCCCTTGGACAATTTTATTCTCCGGTTGATCTCCTTCTCCAACTCTTCCATCCCTCCCACTTCCTCAAGTTCCTGTACAAGTATGATAATATGTTTGATTAACTTGTCGTGTTCACAAGTTGAAATCGGTATCACTAGACAATTGACTCCAAACAATTTTTTTTTAAGTTGTAGATTTCTCTATTTTTTGCTATGTTAGCGTCTAGCTGGATTTATTGGATACAATAATAAGAGTCGTACTAACAATACATTTAACTAATGATCCCAGTGCAAACAATTTTAATAGAAATGATATCAAAATCGAAGGGAGAAGTGATTATGAGCAAAGCACCTTGGGTCCTAGGAACAGCCCATATGGAACTCCATTGAATTTGTCTGTGTGATGAAGCTGTAAGACAAAACATTCAAATCAGAGTAGATATTAGAGATAAGAAAAAACAAAATACAGTTATTATTCTAACATGATATAAATTAATTATCCGTAAGAATATAAATAAATGACCATGTGGAAGACAAGATTTGGTAGTTAAAGATGCTAACAAAATAACAAAAGTAAATTAGTTAGAGAATTCAACAGAGATGAATTAATTAATCACCTGATGAGCTGAAGCAACTTTTCTGAAGTAAGGTACATTAGCAATGGGTCCTACTGGAAATCTCTTGTGAACAAGACCATCGTGAACGAACATGTAAGCCATTCCGAATACTGTAATTCCTAGTCCCTGTAATAATAAGCAACATCGCCTTCTTATATATATATTTATATTAATCTCATTGTCTCACTTGACCTAACAAGGCATTTGATTATTCTGATGTAACTTTCACTTGTTCCATATTTTCCAACCTAAAGATTATTTTACTCCATATATTCGAATTTTATCCGTTCATTTATTATTTCTCTTCAGCAACCAAGGTTTTATCATAAAATCTATCCAAGGCGGTAATGATTTACACAGAGACCTCAGCAAAATTCAATAACAACAACCATTTACTCAGTTTTGCAGTAAGGGATTCCCTTGACCGGCTATCTGATGAAGCACCACATGAAACAAGATGTTAACTCTTTCAAATGTGGTTTATGACTTTATCATATTCTAAAGATGCACCATATAAATCAATTAGAGGATGGGTAGCAGAAATTATCCGGGCTTGATGGTTTAACAAATCAATTAGAGCGTGGGCAGCAGAAACCTACACCAGTGTGTGACAACACATATTCACTACTATAACTAATTTACAGATAAATATAAGAACTTAAGAAGATAGGTGTATATTTAGTACTTACAGCGCCGAAGCAGAGACCAGGAAGTAGTCCTTTGTGGAAGAAGCCATAAGAGAGGAGCGCTATTGCTGGCCCCGCGTTTATTATTGCAAACACATCATTCAATTCAAACGGACCTTCTCTTGGTTTATGGTGGGACTGAAATAAACAACATCATCAAACCATATCTTAACTTCCAACAAATCAATACCCACATTAACACAATAGAATGATTGAAATTATTAATTTTATTCTTGTATCTACTAAGTAAATGAATAGATTATCAATTATACATTAAATTGCATTCATATCTATAGTAGTAATCCTTAATAAACATCAAACTACTGAGTAAGCTAAAAACATTTGAAAAATGAAGATAGAAACCTCGTGCATGTGCCACAGTGAAGCGTGCCAGAGCGCCTTATGAGCCCATCGTGCCCAAAATTCCATGCCTACCTATTTAATCGTAAACAAGCTCAAATTATTCAATAATTCTAATTAGAAAATGTGATTGACAAAATTATAACGATTCAAAAGTTCGAATTAGAACCCGAGGATAGAATATGTTGAAACATACCGCAGCACCAACTGAAAGAGCAAATGTGCCAAACATTTCTAACAAAGGCACCTCTCCACCCTACCAAAACATTAAAAAAGGAAACAGCAAATTAGTAATATTATCTCCTTATAATTTTTCGAAAAAAACGAAAACATCAATTAAAACAGACATACATCCATTTGCCAGGAGAAACGGTAATAAACAGCCATGATAGCCATAGATGTAATTCCGAAACTAGACATAATTGCTGCTACAAGATAAGTTGACCTCTCTGATTTTTTCTTAGCTAATTTCTCAGCTAAACGCGCCGCTATAATCTCCCTCTCAATTTCCTTCTCAATGCCATAATTCTCCTCCCCTTCGCTATACACTTTTTCTTCTTCAAGCACAAAGCAAACAGCCAAACGCGGCCTTACTTTGGAATTAGTGATTTTGGAGCCGAAGCGTTGAGCGTAAGGAGTGAAGACTAATGCAGGAGGTGTTTTAGCAGTTCCGCCAAATGGGTTGCGGCAAATATGGAATATATTGCGGCAGTTTGCGGCTACGGCGAATCCGGCCGCCATGGAAGGTGGCTGAACGGTGGTTTTTTGTTGGGTTTTGGTTGCTGAATTGTGAATTGAAGTAGGTGGGTGGTCTGGGGGAGGGGGGGTGAAGATTAGAGAGTAAAAGAGCCTAAGACGAAAGGGAGGGAGGGGGGGAGATGTGCTTTTATGAAATTTGAGAGGTCGTTAAGAATCACGTAGACCACATCTTTTGTTTGTGGACTTCCTTCATTAAATACTGCTATAATCTTTTAATATTCACTAGAATGACGTGGGCCTTTTATGATGCACATGAAGGCTCAAGCTTCATTGGCCTATTAGCTCAATAGGCAAATGTATGTAACAATTCCCTATTTAAATAAAATATTTTGATTTATCATCTATGTTTCAAAATATTTTTGTCGGTCAATTAATTTTCAAATATATCCTATTTGATCTCGCTGGTTGAATCTTTTTGCTAAGTAGGTGTTGATGGTAGGTTATATCAAATTCGAAATTTGGATGAGTTATTTCAAATGTTTCTTTTGACCTTTTTGTCCCAAAATTTATTAAATGAAATTATCGAAATAATCTTACTGATAAATCACGTGCCCTTCACATTATATTATTGGCGACGGATTGATAGGATGACATTTTAAACATGGGTGATGAACTGAAAAGATTTTGTAAACATATGTGATTGTCGTAGCCGTATGCGCTTGTTTAAATATCAGTACACCAAGTTGAATAATTTTATTTATTTAGAATATATATGTGGGATAAAATGTAGAAACATTCATACAAAAGTTGAGTCACGCTTCATCCTATAACTAGTATTTGTCATATTATGTTGATTAAAATTCTTGCTAACATCAATATATTGAATAACACCCGGACTAATCTCATGCTACAAAATGCTAAAAATATTACTACTCCTTGTTCTTGTAAAATTGAATTACAATCCAATTGACAGAAGGCTTCTAGCCTAGTTAGCAGTACACTTAAGCAATAGTAAGAGAAGATGATGAAGTTATTTATTAGGAGTGGACACTCTCATTTACTTAGTTTAGAATAGAATATATTTCCTATCGTATGAGTTATGACTATTTACAACTTCTATCATTCGAAAAAAAGAAGAAGAAAAAATTACAGTCCAACTGGTTAATTCTTTGTCTAAACTCTAAAATGTCTAGGTGAGTAAAGGAATAATTAATGCCTTTCGCTTTCTTCATTCTGTTGGCATATTACTTGATACTCATATTTAACTATACGCAACAGAATTGGTATGGTAATTCTAACTTAAATTGTTCAATTATGCATAATACCGAGTTAAGCAAACTTATACTGATGTATGGAATTTGTAGCAGAATATGCTCAACGCTTATTCTAAAGGAGTACACTTGCTGACTTGCATCCAATAATACTCGAGTTGTTCAACCATGCAGCTCGGAATAACGTGCAACTACTTCACCTAATTTCAGGACTTCTCGTGTCAATTACAATCGTGAAGTAAGTTAATTCCGATCATTGAAAACCAAACTGATGGATAATTTTTTAAGTATGAGATTATGAGAGCACGATCGAAACAACGATATACCGAGTTCCTGCCTTCCTTGTTATCCTCTAATACGTCACTTAATCTTCAAAAAAAAAACTTACTGTGTTTATAACCTCACTGTAAGTCTGTAACTGCATATAACAAGGATGAAATAAATCAAATAATGGGGGTGGGGCAAACTAAGGAAGGGTGGTGGAGGGGGGGCAATAGCAAGTAGGCAAGTGGTGTAGGGACAAAAAGGGGAAAAGATGATATTTCCGATGATGTTAAGAGTCACACAAAAGAATGTGAGGCCGATGACTCTTGACAAGATTGCGAGACCAAAAGGGGACAAGCATCGTATCACCTATGATGTTTTCTTTATTGGATCCATTCTTTGATTATTTTACTCATACAAAACCGTGGCTTACGTATATATTTCAGTTTTGAGCATGGACTCTTCCTCAAATTTTGCATGCATTTGCTTTAGGACACGTCTCTAAATACCAACAACTTCATCACTACTATTATTAGTGCATTTCATATTTTATTGCATTTATGTTGTGTGCTTGTTTTCTCTATCAACTATTGGCCCTTTTCATGCTCAAACCCCATTCAGATGAACACAAAAATCGCTGATAGAGACATTGAATTATGTTGCAGCTGTTTGGTTATTAAATTAAATTAAATTAGAAAAGAAATAGAAAAATTATATTGTTCAACATTTGAGGAAAATCTAGAGTCTTCAACTAAACTGACCTTTGTCTTTCAAATAGAAAGGCTCTAACTTTTGTTGCATCTCATATCTGCAATCAGGTATCCTGCAAAATGCTCTGATAAGAACAATCAAACAGGTCAAGTATGCAAAGTAAAACTATCTGTATTACATAACATCTCATGGTTGAGGCAACATATCAAGTCTCTGGCCTGCGGAAGTAAATAGGTGCCGGTATGCAAAGCTTCGCAATGTCTGCGGGAGAAGGTGTCTTGGTTGCAGGCTGCAGCTTTATCTCGTATAACTTCGGCCACAACTTCCCCGTCACTGCATACACAATGGGGTTTGGTGAGAAACAGGAATGAGAAACAGGAAGACTTACGACAGATATGGTTGTATTCAAGGATGTTAACATTAAGAATTGAGCTCATAGTTAAGTCTGATGAATTCAAAAGTTACAATTGATGAAATCCATTAGCCAATTGCATATTATTGTGTATGTTAATGTTGTTAAATACAGTTTTACATTCTAAGTATAAATGGATGACGCACATAACGAAACCCGAATACTACAACTAAACCAAATGAGGACTCAATAGTTACACAAACTCTAAGTTGTTCCTTGATCTCCATAAACATTCGAGAAACAGGCGCCCTTCCTTTCTTTATCAGTTTCTGGATATTTATTGATTGTTTGGAATTGAAAACAAGTAGTGGCAAATTGTTTGAAATTGCCACATAAGTGTTAGAAAGATTATCAATATTCTTCCTTTTGTCTAACAATTGCTGCAAAGCAATCAACTGTATCAGCAAAAAAAGGAAAGAAAGCATAAGCTTACCAAATATACGGTTTCTATCTTGATCCCAAGCAATCCCATTCAAGACATCAACACTCTAAAGGGTGGAGAAAAAGCGAGTTACCATTGAAGAACATTATGCATTTAATTCAGAGGCAAAGTAATAAAAAATAAGTCTATTCTAGAGTCAACATACAGATTTTCCTGATGCTACCAGTCCTTTTCTGCAAGGAGATAGAGATCAGACTTCGAACATATTGATCCAATGGACGCAGTGGTATAAGATTGTACAACAAAAATTAATACCTTAGTTTGTCAAGAAGAATCCACCCATGAACATTACCAGTCTGAGGTGAGATTCTTGCGATGCAATCTGACTGCAGGAAGATCAAGACAAATTAGTCTATGTGGCTAACGTGTAGTGCAATAGAACAGAACGTAACAGCCAAAGATATTTCCATTTCCCGATACCAATATCACATGTGCAGTGGTTAAGATTATAGAATAAGAAATCAAGCACTCATGATTCTAGGATAATTGACTTACTGAAGATAGACAACCATTCATCTAGAATTTTGTTTAACAAACAAAATGGGCAAGACTACAATATTATTAGATTCGATTAGCAGTTAACTGCCTTTGGTGCTCTAGCTGCAAGGTTATGTTGTTTACTTAGTTTTGGAATCTTACTTCTAATATTTTTATGTTTAACCTGCATTCAGGTCTTACTTGTAACCGTTACCGCGTGACATAGATGGAAACTCAATCTTAAAAAGAACAATCATTGTAGGACGTTTCACCGGGATAAGACATTATAATGGGGATAGAGATGAAACTAAGTAAACTAAGAAATTCCAAGATGTAAAGGTCAAAGAAACTATTTTACCCCATAAACATTGGACCAAATTTCATCGTTTATATACTCCAATTCGTTTAGCATACTCACTTCTCGTCCATTATACTTCACAGTGTTCTTACTAATGACTGCAAAACAAGAAAGTGTGCTGTGAATAAAACAATGATCTAGAAAAATGGTATATTCTATAGCAAGTATAGCTTCACATATGTAGTAAAACATAGAATCCAAGCAAGATTTGATTGCAAACTGCCAAACTATGAATCCTGATGGTTTAAAAAATACTACAAATTAGTTTCCTATGTGTAGGAAATCATAAGATTTGAAGTTCTAAACAAACTTCAAGTGCAAACTGATAAACTATGAATCTCGATAGTTAATTAAAATCATATATATGTGCATTTAAAGGGATAAGGATGATATATTTACAGTCAAGAAATCAAGGCTATATAAAAAAATTAAAAATGGAAATGACTTGTACTAGATATTTGTATGACAAAGACCTCTAAAAGTTTGAGGGTCCATCTGATACAACATAGAAGTTCCATCGGTTCCAAATAATGTTTTCCCATCCGTTGCCAGTCCCCACCCATCTTCCATTTGATGAGAAAATTTATCAATCTAGAACACAGCAATGTCAAGCAATTAGAAAATTCTGTTATGGGCAAAAAAATGTTGGTATCTTCCTTCTTTTACTTTAAGGCTTTTGATTTTTTCACTCCACTCATTGATAATTAGACTCCAACTTTTCATTTTTAACCCTCATTTCTCTTTATAAAAAAGTCACATTGCAATTATACATGGGCAATAGTAAGGGTATAAATGTAATATAATATCAAAAGTGGAGTGTAGTTGTTAATGAATGGAGTGAAAAAATCAAAGCCCTACTTTTATTATTGGTCATTGCATTTATAAAATTGAATGAAACAAAAGAGAGAACTAAGTCCAAAATGAAGATGCATACTTATACAAAAAAGTGTGTACCGAATTAGGGTGGACTTGCAAGGAACAATGGATAAGAGCGTTAGCAAAGGTGATGCACATGTCAAATGTTACAATTGATCCTTGATCTTAGTGTCTCAACTCTCAATAAGATGAACTTCTCATGATTACTTCAGTCCATAAGTGTTATCATGTTAAAATAAGTTACATAGGCTTGTATGAAAAAAATGACAACTGTTAATGCTGAATATTTGGACTTTTGGAGTGCAAAACAGTACTTCTTGTAACCAAAGTAATGGTTCTTTAGGAGCAACTTTTTAGGAATAATTTTTTATGAAATTTCCCAGATTTGGTCAGGTACACCTTAAGAAACAACACAAATTTCCTAGTAAACCAACTTCAAACCACAACTACAAAAAAATATTACTTTTAGTAGTAGAAGGGAAAAAGAAGTAGTTCATCGAGAACATAAAGGTAACAGCCAACAAATATGAGCGATCTCAATTTGATAGTCGTGAGGCATTAAACTGAAAGAATTCTCTGGTGGCAAAGTGGTTCTACCCAATTTTTATCATATCAATATTCTTCTACATTAGAGAACTTCATTAAAATCTCAGAGACCAATTTTACAGGATATATATTCTATTTATGATTATCCAATAACATAAAACTTGGAGTGAACACAACAAACATTGATGGAAGGAAGGTAGAGCACGAACCCGGCTCAAATTATTTCTGCTATATATGAAACCAGTTTTCTGCAACCAAGTAACTTGAATCAACCTACAAGAGCACATAGTACAATATATCAGACAAACAAGGGATTTAAATGAATGATATGTTAAGAAGATTCCACAAATTAATACGGAGTATAAATTGAGATGCAGAAGAGAAGTGTACACTTTTCTGATGTTGTAGAGCAAAATCAATGTAATGTTAAATAACTAATTTCATTTTTAATATTGAAATTTCATATTTCATCAAGTTTTATTGGAGAAGATAGCAATCTGATAGTACAGCCTATTGGATACTAGTGGCAGCTATGTGATTTTTTGTTTCCAAATTAACGTACTACTCAGTTCAGATAAGCTGCTGCAACATTTAAATATTATATTTGTGCATGCACATCTTGTCTGATAAAGAAAGGAGAGGATAATTGCCAGTTCAGCTATCGCAACTGAATGCTGAAGAGCTTGTATCATTCCGAAGTGTCAACTAACACATTTTTCAGACAAGAACACCCCCTCCCCCCCCCCCCCTCCCCCTGTTGTCTTGAAGGAAAAAATATTAGTGTGCAGCCCAGACAATTTCAATGTTCTATAGAGAACAACACAAATATAAACTTAGTGATGTACCATATGACTTTCATTATGCTACACAGAACAACACCAATATAAAACATTTTTGTGTTCTATACAGAGACAAAGATTTTATAGGTACTGGTTCTTGTATATAATGGGCTAAATCAAAATGGCTTAGAGTACAACTACCTATGCTTCTTAGATTTTGTGAATACAGATAGTCTTTGTAATTGATCTTGCGTCAACTGATAGCCCCCAGTTATCACAGGGAAAGGCTGCATGCAAATATACATCCACCCCCCCCCCTTCCCCAATCTCTTAGCCAGTAGCCTATTTGGAGGCAATGGGACAAGTTGTTATTATTATAATTGTAAAACAGAGTAGAGATTGACGTAAGCTGCATGTAATGGTTGATCTATCAGATAGATCATGCACTAGTAATAAAGAACCAATAGATGGAAGTTAGATATCAAAAAGTCTGATACTCAAACCTCTCACCAAGCAGAGTTAAGCCCTCCCCGAAGTCAGATTTGGACAATCTGTTGATAGCCACAACCTGATAAGCAAACAGAGCTGAGTTTTTAGATTGCATTCTAGATAAATATGATAACATAAAACTTGTATGTGAGGTAAAGCAAAATGGAAGGTTGCTTCTACTAATCCAATTTTATTTAATACCCAAAAGTTCAATAACAAAATAATTTATCAACTACTTAGAATCTGCATCAAAGTCAGTGTAGTTTTACCTTCCCTGTGTGAAGGTCGACTTTCCTAACAGAAGACTGCACATAAAAACTAAAATTGTTAAGAGCCAATCATTGCAATGTTAGAAATACAGAGCATATGTATAAAAAAAGCTGTGTGCATGAATACTGAAAGAATAAAATCTATATGAATTATGAACAGCCCCGGTTTCGGTGCATCAAGGTATTCTTGAATCTTGATGAACGTTCATCAATGTACCCACTTAAAGGCTTCACATGGGTACTGTACCCACCTGAAACTTCAGTATTGGTACAAGAAACAATATCAACATAACTTGTACCCAAATTATACTATAACAATGGTACAGTACCATAAGCTTCTATCCAATAACTTGAACCCAAAATAAAAGTAGTAAATATATATGTGATCTGCGAATTGACCCACAAATATATAAATAATTGTAGCGTGGCCCTTAATTATATAGATACTTACAACGTGGCCCTTAATTTATGAGATATTATGCCCAGACCCCCTTGATGAACCTGATGCATGGAAGTATTGATGCACCCAATCTTTTCACAATTATGAATCCAGAGAGCATAACAAAGAAAGATTTTGGTTTCTTCAAGGACAACAAAATTATAATTGGCTTCTTTAAAAAGGATGCAGGCTTTCAGATATGTTAACCGAGAATTGAATAAATGTTGGAATTTAGTTTAAAATTTGTCCAAAAAACAAAAACAAAAGAAACCTGCCCATAGAGTCCAGTTGATTCAAAAAGACTATCATTCCCAGCATACAGAAGCCCCTGAAAAAACAGACAAGTCACAATATCTTACTAATGTATGAGAACATTCATAGAGGATGTTTGGCATAGCTGATGGTTACTTATGAGCAAAATTTTCAACAAAGAAAACCCCCTCAGTTTTGAGGTTTTTTCGTTGTATAAGCTAATATAAAGGAGTAATTATTAAAACACCATCACATATAATACAAATTTCAGACGAATAACACAAACACACTCAAATACTTTTTAATAAGGACTCAATCCAGAAACGATTATCTATCAATGGCTTCGACAATGCAGCTTATTGCTAAGGCTACCAGCTACAGAGATGTTGCGAATAATTTAAATCATGTTCACACTTCATAGTCAATGATATTTTCCCACATTTAGATAACCTATATAAATTATAAGATTTGGGTTTGTCAAGAAAATAATAATACATCATCTTACTCCCAAAAAGATTGTCAGCTTTGAAGCTTACTGAACCACATAATACTAACAAACTGAAAATCCTTTTCCAAAATCGCTGTTCTAAGTTAACAGGTGACCGTAATTTCCGAAATCATGAGAATAAATTGACTACAACTGGACACATCACATATCAAAATCTCTCAGTACACTACCTAGACTACTGATCTAATTGTGAATAGGTCGACAGTGTTTAGTTGTTTACACTTGATTCTTAGGCCAATCTGGAAACATCACCTCTGTTCTTACAGGTAAAGCCACCTACTATCCGACCCCACAACCCCCGCTTAGCCAGGAGACTCTTCGGAGCATTGAGGCATGTTGATGTTCATGACCTCACTTTTTAATCAACTCAAGAGGATTGAAACGAATAGTAAGAACAAAATGCCGAAACTAATACTCCCTCCCTTTTTTTGTCATCCCACCTATTGGCACATATATTAATTTAAGGAAACTAAAAGATAGTCAAAAAAATATATGGTGCCAAATTTATATCCATTAGTACAATTCTCTAGGCTACAACGACAAATATTTAGAAATAAAAAATTTAGGCTAGTACGACAAATAAAAAATAGCGAGAATAAACACAATCCATATTGAGAGGCCAATTGAGTTGGTTAATTAAGATCCTATATTAATAAGGTCGTAAGCTTTATCCATCGATAACCAATTAAAGCGACCTGAGTAAATGCAGAAGGATCATGAGGAAACTCGTTGACTAATTCGATAGTGTAGAGCTGATTTGATGAAGGAATGGTTGATTTGGAGCCCAACACTCTTTTAAGATCCCATGAATTGGCGGATAGAAAAATGAGGAAAATAAAAAGGAAAGCAGACATTATTATGATTAGTA
The DNA here is from genome assembly GCA_003412495.2 of Echium plantagineum. Lineage (NCBI taxonomy): Eukaryota > Viridiplantae > Streptophyta > Magnoliopsida > Boraginales > Boraginaceae > Echium > Echium plantagineum. Next base: position 15,209,234 of record CM016563.1, on the reverse strand, counting down.
TATAGGAGTAGTTGGGTTTAAGATGAAATGGAGATGGTGAATTGAGATGAGTAGGTTGTTGGGTTTTTCCAGCAGCAGCAGCAGCTCGCTGCTTTTTCCTGAATGAAGCAGAGCCCATGAAGAAGGACTTGATCATCTCGTTTATATGAATACCATTGCCAAACGCAGATAACAACTACCTTTTTCGGAGATGGGTGGCTTAGTCAAACAAACGATCTTGTTAGTTATTACCTGTAAGGCTCTAACTTTGGGGGATTTTCATTTCCACCCCTTATCATTGTCCCTTCTCAATTAACCATCTCGTGCATTTCGATAATCTATTCATTTCAATTTACTTGATCATGAAGCAATAAAAATATATTTTTTTTAATTGAACATATAGGATTTGAATGTAATTAGAGGGTATATCTTAACTTTTTCACTTTCGTAGTTAATAAAATAAGGAGAAATTTAGTAAAATACCATAGTTTGACGCAAAAATTAAATATATATCATGGTTCTTTTTTTTTATTGGAAACTACCATATTTTTCATGCAAAAATACTAAACTACCTTTACTTCATCTCCCCCAACTTCATCTTCCCTAATTTTTAACCATCAACCACCACCCTCCCCACCACCACCATCACCAACCACCATCGACCACCACCATCACCATCAATCACCACCACCACCACCACTACCACCATCACCATCCACCACGAACTTGAATCCAGAAATTACATGTGTTGAAATGGAGTTCCTATGGAATTCAACCCCTTTGCCAATCAATCATGATAATTAAATTGTTATCAAAGACCATGGTCCATATTCCATGACACGTTCCTCAATTTTGGCCAAAGGGAAGAAAATTTGGAGAACAAATTCCCTGCAACGAGACACCTTAATACCCTCACAATCCCAGGCCTTAGACATCGTGTGTCCAAAGCCCTAAAGACTGATAAATGCATCCATATGAGAATGTACGTTCGCATAAACACTTGATTCACAGTTAGCAAGCCCATCTATGAGATCCGATTCTACAAGGTTAATCGTTGTGGCTTTTTCAACGGTTATATGTGAACGCATGATATCATTCAGAATTTCAGTTTCCATATCGAAAATAGGAGAGAGAGAGAGAGAGAGAGAGAGAGAGAGAGAGAGAGAGAAAGTAAGATCAATTGAACGAACAACAATCACCAAGATTATAAATTTAATCTAAACGTGAAATAGAGACTAAGAATGCTCTTGGAAAATCTAGAGAGAAGTTTTCTAGAGTAGAATTCTAGAGAGAAAATTCAGTTGCCATTTTTTTTTCTTTTCGAAAGTTCAAATATTTTAGGGATGTTACAAAATATAGCCGAAAAATAACAAGGTTTTTTTTCATCTAGGCCCCTGAACTAACTAAAAGTTCTCAAATCAGCTATGGGTGACCTTTTTTCCCAAATAGGCCCCTAGAGCATAAAAATGGCACCTCAAATTTTGTTTTTCACATTTTTCTAAATTTCTCAGGTTTTTTACATTTAAAAATTCCTTAACCCAGGGGCAAGTTAGTCATATTGAAAATATGAGTTCTTGGAGGGAAATATTCGAGAAAAGTTCAGGTGCCATTCCGGAAAAAAAAAACATTTAAGCGTCAAAGTTGAAGAAAAAGTTCAGGTGGTAAACAAAAAAAATATTTTGACATTCTCGTATTTGAAACTCGAATTCAAGTTTGTATTTAAATTGTATATTCGAGTTGTATTCGATATCTGGATTAGATTTTTTAGATTAGAAATATATTGAAACTTGTTAAAAATAAATATAATTATTAATAACTTAAAAATTTAAAAAAAAATTCCCTCTACACCCCCCCTCGCACCCACTGTAAGTAGAATGGATATCCCCCCATCCCCCCGCACCCACTGTAAGTAGAATGGATTTGGTAGCCGTTGACTCTTCACCGGCATCGGATTCATTTTCGGAGATGTTGGAGGGAATTTTGGTGGAGGATGGCGACATAGATCTGGTGGCTCAACGGAATCGGGAGGGAATTTGGTGGAGGATGGGGACGGAGATCTGGTGGCGTCGGATTATTGGAGCTTTTATATCCATTCGAATGTGCAAATCCATTTTTGAATCACTTGCAACCTTCTGTGTCAACAAATAATCCCAATATCAAGCAATTTTTCTAGCAATTTAGATTGATAATCTGCATATTGGTTGAGTCGTTGAGATGGTTAGGGTGGGGTGGGGTGGAATGTGGAAGATGATGTTTTATATTTAATTAATTAAAGTTGACTATTAATGAGATTGAGTTAAATATTTGAGGTTGGGTTAGTTTATAATTAGGTTGAGTTAGTTCTAAGTGTGGTTTGCCTATTTTACCCTCCATCTAAAAATTCATAACCTCAGAAATTTAGAAAAATGTGAAAAACGAAAGTTCGGGTGCCATTTTTATGCTCCAGGGACCTATTTGGGAATAAAATGTCACAAAGGGCTGATTTGGGAACTTTTAATTAGTTTAGGGGCCTAGATGAAAAAAAAGCCATATAACAACTCATTTCTAAGACTCTACGTCCTTTTTTTACTTTGTTTTTGGTAAAGAAGTGCATTTAATCCATCCATCTAGCCCAGTATAGAAGCCCCTCCAATAGCCTATAAGTTATAGTAACTTATAAGCGTTCTCAGTTCTGAAACAATTTAATAGAATTGTGGAACCCTCTGTTGTTTGAGAATCCCAGGAGCAAGGAACAAGCAGGTTTAATTGTTTATTTTTTGAATCAAATAAGGAAGACGTTAAATTTAACGTGATGGCAACAGTGGAACGGGCTGGGTCTTGCGGTGGGTCTCGGATACGTGTGAACAATTTACCGAAAGACGCAGCAGAGCACCGTCTCAAGGAATTATTCTCCCGGAGTGGCCTAGTTACTGATGTCAAGATTATGCGCACCAAGTACCTTTTCTTGGTTTTATTTATTTATTACTATAATTCTTTTTTTGTCCTATAACAAAACTTTTTGAGTTTATATTATAATTTATGCAGAGATGGGAGGAGCAGGCAATTTGGGTTTATTGGGTTTCGAACTGAAAAGGAAGCTAGTGATGCTATTCACTTCTTCAACAACAACTGCATTGGTCGTTCTAAAATTACTTGTGAGGTATGTATGTAATGTCTGTTTGTTGATTGTAATTATATGAAAGCTATAAACTTTAAAAGTTTTGATATTTGTCAAGTGTATACTGTAATTTTGTTAATGGTAATCAAGTGAAAGTATATATGTTAAGAGTCTGTGGGGTTTTACTCTAAAACCAATTGGTAATAGAGGGGTAGCCCAAGATCTTATATATTGACCCGGGAGGACATCGACTTTCGATGTGGTAGTGCATCTTAACACTCCCCTCACGTGTAACCCGATCGTCGGCGGAATTTTCCTCGCCGGTAATATTTGCCGGAAACAACATTGGCGGTGTTATATGCCGGAAACAACATTGACGGCGGGGTTACACGTGCCTCATTAATTCGGGTCTGGCTCATGATACCATGATAAGAGTCTGTGGGGTTCTACTCTAAAACCAATTGGCAATAGAGGGAGTAGCCCAAGATCTTATATATTGACCCGGGAGGATATCGACTTTCAATGTGATAGTGCATCTTAACAATATATTGAAAGATTTGAAAAAAATAGGAACTCCTTAACGTGTTGAGAGACTGTTTACAATGTATTTATGTGCCTAACTGTCAAGGTTTCCGATCGAGGTAAAAGATACTGTAATTGTGGTCTTGATTATCGGTGAACTTCGGGAATGTGTACAAGCACGTGTGCTAAGGATTATATTTCAATTAATTTGCTTAACATTAATTTTCATTTGTACGTTGTCAGATTGCTAAAAGTTTTGGTGATCAAGATCTACCACGTCCATGGAGCAAATACTCTTTAAAGACACGGGAAAAATTGTCTCATAAAGGGAAAGAAGCAAATAATAAGAAGGATTCCGGTGTTGCTGCTCCCAGAGGACAGGACAAAAAGAGAAAAATCAATGTTGATGAGGATCCTCTGCTTCGAGAGTTTCTTGAGGTCATGAAGCCTCACAGCACATCTAAATTGTGGGCAAATGATACAGTCACAGTTGCATCTCTTGAGAAAAGTAACACTGCCAGTCACAGGAATATTAAAGCCAGAATATGTCAGGACAAATCAATTATCACAGAGGCCAAGTTAGATGTATATGATGAAGTTGGTGATCTATTATCAAGATCTGATAAGAAAAGACCTCAAAGTGTGGTGCATAATACTGGTGTATCTGATGTAGATTACCTTAAAAGCAGAATAAAGGAGAAGTGGTCAGATTTGGATAGCGATGAAGATGATAATAGTGGTAGTCAACTTGATGATACTGATAGTTTAGATGGTGATTCAGAGAGGAAGAGTGATGAGGTAAACGATGTACGGTGTGTACACAAACATGATTTTTCACTTGTAGAGACTAAAGGACCGTCTAAAGAAACAGTTGATAATATATGTGGGGCAGGGTACCTTTTACCATGTTCCAACAATGATATGAATAGTCATGACAGGATAACACGGTTACGTATCGAAAATTTTCCATTCACTACTACGTAAGCACTTGCTCTCTTTAAGTATTCACTTCTTTTTAGCAGAAAAAGTTGTAGTACAGTATTATTTAAGTATTAGTGTCTTTAACATAATGTGTAGCTTGTTGATATAGTTTTTCCAAATAATGTAGTGAAGAGGAGCTTGAAGAGTATTTTAGCAAATTTGGCAATATTTCAGAGGTCCAAATAATAGTAGATAAAGAGACAAAGCAATCCAAGGGCAATGGATATATTCGTTTCACACTCCCAGAATCTGCAGCAAGGTACCTTTTCTGTGTTCTAAGTGCAATATTTACATGTTTATTGTCTTTGCACTCTAGCCTTCACTGTTGCACCATATGGTTAATGTATTCTTTCCAATTTACGATTTTACTATTTAGTTAATAAAAGGGAAAGTCAATCTATTGCAATTTTTAATTATCGAAGTAAAGTGGTGGCTACATTGAAGAAAGGAGATAACAACATTGCCAGATGATTGCAAGAGAACCCTTTTGCATAGCTGTAAACTAATAGTTGCTAATCTCTTATTCTAAATTACAACCTTAATTATATCTCCTCATTTTGATGTCCATTTTTCGTATCCATATGGACATAGATAAATTTTATCTTTGAAACGTAGCATGTCAATATATAACATTTTCGTGCACTCTTCACACTTTTATTTTTCCTGTGTTGCCAAGCTCTTGTCCTTGAATTGGTACTTTGATCATTGATACACTTAGATCATTGACAATGGTACTTGAGCTGCATCACAAGTCGTGCTATGCTATGTATTTTCCCGAAGAACACATGATACACATATTGTTGTTAAATAGTTGTGTACTCTATAATAACTGTGATATTAATTATTTTAGGGCTTTGGCAAAGCTGGATAATTTCCAAGGTAGACAGTATTTCCAAGGTAGACCGTTGCATGTGAAGCCAGCAAAAGAAAAGACTTCTGAGAAACAAGAGTTAGTTGCAATATGCTACTGGATTACATATCTTCATTATGTTGATATTTTGTAGACAAATATTTAATAAAGACATAAGCTTTTACTTGTTTCTCATCTGTACCTTCCAGGATGAATACTTTACTCAATGGATCTTCAAAATCTTTTAAGAAAAAAAGAGAAGAGGAAAGGAAGGAAGCAGAAACTAGTGGAAACACACAAGCATGGAATCCTTTCTACATGCGTACAGCCACTGTAAGTTATGAGTGGGCATGTGTTATCCATATGGATTAACTTCTTATGAAATTAAAATCCTTTGATGTGATTAACTTACTTACCGAGGACTAGCCACCGTCTGATTAGCTCAGGTTTCCATGTTATTGGAACCTGCTGCTCTGTTTGGAACCATGAGCAACCATTCCTTTATCAGCCAGTATCAGTTTACACCTCACAGATATACATGATTGAGTGAAGTACTGGTCACTTTGAAAGTTGTGAGGACTGAATTTGTTTGTACCCCCATCAGCCAAGAGTAGGAAGGAAAAGAGAACGGACCAGAGCAATCATTTCATCCTGAGACCTTGATTATACAATGAAGAAACAAAAAAAATTAAATTAAGGTTAATAATACACTCCATGGATACAATGCTATCAATTAGAATCTAGACCTGTTTGATAGATAAGAATGGAATGGCAATGTGAAAAGAATGCGACCATTCTATGTTCTTGTCTGCCAAACAAACATAAGTACTTCAGAGATCAGGACTGGGTACTTGAGGAACAATGTTTGACACATGTCTAACTTGTCTTATCATGACAATGAGAAATATCATGATCCATTATTATTGGCTAGCATCTAATTCATTTACTAAATCCATGTCCAAGATAACTGCCGGTGAAACCCCCAAGAATTTATTTCTTGTTTTACAAAAAAAATTTGCTACTGCTTCTATGACTCTCTTAGGAAATGGAGTTTCCATTGAGATCCTTAATCTTATTAAAGGCTCCAAATTGTATATTAATGTTATTAGAAAGTCTTTGCAGCCTTTTAGGGGTTGTTTGAGCTTGCAATGTAGTCTTTCTGCACATCACTACTGAACAAAGAATAACTGAGTATTTTTCTCTTTATACGAGGGTCTGAAATTACTTGAACTGATTTCATCATTCTGTTGTACTCCTAAAGCAAATCCTAAACAAATCATGTTCAATAAATTTGTGTATTTCGTGCATCAGCATTTTATGTATGATGTATCTGAGTGGCAGACCATCTTTTTTAAAAATCATGTATAGGTTGTGGAATACATTGCCCGAAAATTTGGTGTGCGAAAAACTGATTTTCTAGATGAAGAAGCTGAAGATCTTGCTGTGCGTACAGCCTTGGCAGAGGCTCAAGTGATTGCTGAGACGAAAAAGGCTTTTGTAAAAGCTGGAGTGAACATTACCTCCTTAGAGAAGTTTGCTGCTTGCAGATCTAATAATTTTAAAAGAAGCAATCATGTCATTCTAGTAAAGAACTTGCCTTATGGCTCATCTGAGGCTGAGCTGGCTGATATGTTTGGGGAATTTGGTAGCTTGGACAAGATTATTCTCCCTCCTACAAAAACATCAGCACTGGTATGTATTGGTTTTCAATATGCATGACTTTTAATGTTACATCGCACACTTGAAAAGCGGAATTTGTTGTTTCTCTGTTATTTATATGATATTCGTCCATGTCGTGTCATATGATGATAAGGTCACTGGCTTATCTAGTTTATGATTTCTTGTATGCCTAAGAAAAACTTATGAGAACAGACGTACTACATTACTATGCATACGAATGATATGTTTTTCCCTCCTGCATATTACCTACAGTTAGCTGATTGGGATGTCTATCTAAAGGCTAGAAACTAGTGCTCTGCTGTTGTGTCTCGTTTGTGTTTTACTGTTCTGCCATCCACACTTTATGAGAACATATGTGTTATGTGTTAAGTTTTCTTTTTTGAATTTCTTATTTCCCTTCATTAAAGACTGGTAATCCTGTCAGGAAATAGTCAAACATGGTTTATGATATCTCTTTATCCTCCAAACGAAATTCAGTACATTGATTTTATTCGAGACAATCTTGAAGTTTTCATTAGACCATTCATATCCTGTGAGGAGCTCAGATTATGATCTTCGATTCTTGTAGAAAATTATCCATCACTACCGATTCAGCGAGCACATAACTTCTCATTACCGAATCTGACAGAAACATTGACTTATTGCATTACTTGGTGTGCATATAACCTGAAATACGTTCTGTATGAGGCATCCTAAGATTTTCTCCTTCTCCCTCTTTCTGCGTTGACATGCACGGAGAGTCTGACACTATAATAAAAATGGAGGATGGATCTTATTTGTGAATATAATGATTTGTTTGCTAACCATGTCGCAAATCGTTCTGAACATGTTACTAGTTATGCCAATATTTCTACAAAAGTAATCTCGGTATTTCTTGTTGGTCTTGATACTCCAGATTATCTTCCTTGAACCTTCAGAGGCTAGGGCGGCTTTCAACGGCTTGCGTTACAAGCGTTACAAGTGAGTTCCAAGTAGTATTGCTCTATATCACTTTTTATTCGCTTCTAACTGAGAGTTGTAGAGATGTCCCAACATGTTGGGAAGTGTTAAGGATCAAATATTGTTTTCTATATAGATCATTGTTGAATGAAAACATCTTGCTAACTCGAGAAGTTGGATGTTCATCAACATGGACCAATGCCTTTGAAGATGCTCCTGCTGTCCTGCCTAAGCAGGGTAGGGGGGAGTCAGATATTACACAACCTTAACCCTGCTATGATAGGGAGGTTGTTTCCACGTTGGCCAAAGAGTGGAATGCAAACACTATCTACTACTTCTCAACAGATGAGAAGTTTGGTAGTGTGTTATGATCCATTTTGACTTAATTCAATTATATCCAAGAGCCAAATAACATAAATTTTTAGAATCAACAGGAACTGGAAAAATTACGAAGTTAGTTGTTGCTAACATTAACTTTGAACAATGACTCTATACTTCTGAGTGTATTATTTTCTATGCATTGATTAAATTCAATACTTGGTTTTCTGCTTCCATACCACTTGAATTTTTCATGGATGATTTCACATGAAGCACTCCCGCAATCAAATTGTTTGCTATTTCGCTGAACTTCCTCAGTGGTACCACTAATATTGTAATTTAGTTGGAACTAAGTGCACATCATTTATGGTATCATAGTTATTGCTTAATTTTGTTTAAAAAATAAACTAAAATAAGTTTTTATGCTTTCTAGGGATATTCCTTTGTACTTGGAATGGGCACCTAGCGATATCCTTGTTGAGGATGATACAAAAAACAAAACAATTGTTGGAGAAGACGAGGTCAAGAGAGTATGGCTTAAGCAAGAAGTGGAACAACTGATGGATCCAGATATTGATCACGATAGAATTGAGGTAATAGAAAATTCAGTTATACTCCTCATTTGATTGAGATGCATGTCTGGAGTTAACTATTCATCGTAGAAGTTGAGTGTATTTCAAACAATGCTTTGGCTGCAGTAAGGTGGAACATAGGCTGCCTAACATTTTATGTGTTTCATACTGTTAATTCTTTGAATTATAGGTATGATATGATTGTTTTATAAGGTACATATGCTGTCTTAATTATGAGATTTATGAATCTTTGTCTTGAAATTTCATTTATATATATATATATATATATAATTCCAAGGTCTCCGAGATTCGCTTGATGTTTCGAATTCCACACTTCATAAAGATACATCTGTGCATAACTACTTCACTAATATTCTTGTTCCTATTTCCATGTCTAATGGAGTCAGATTATATATTCTCTGGCTCTTGGATATAATGAAATAAATCAAAATAGCTCATTAAGCTACCTATGCTTCTTATATTTAGTGAAGTCGTAGATAGTATTTACAATTAGTCTTATGTCAACTTGAAAACAGCCTTCGCTTAGACAGGGTCCCTTTGAAGGGGCATTGGTGTATGATATGGTTTTGTCTATAAATGGATCCTTGGAAAGAAGCAATCAAAGAATTTCATTATATCCCTTCTAAAAATATTTCCTTATTCACATCTTCCTACCCAACTAAGTAGCCTGTTGTTTGTTAGTGCATGTTTTTGTATATTTCGGGCGTGTGAGTTTGCGTTGGTGGTAGTCTGGTGGTTCCATTTGTGCTGCTTGGAATTTTTTTAGCAATTTTTTTGTATGATAGATTTATTTCCATTTATTGCTTTTGGTTTCATACTTTCATCATTCACCTCCATTTCTTCTCCATTTTAAAGTTACTGCTATAGATTAAATGGCGTGAGCTACTGCTTTTTGGTCTAGTACCCTAGTCAAATAAAAGTGTTAAAAAGATGTCCAGAACAGGAATTTAACAATTTTATCTGCATCTCATGCCTACGCAACTTTGGGCTTAGGTGTATCATTTACTGGTTATCCCGAAGTCAATATCATTTTTTGATATTTGGAGAAATTTTTTAGTAAAGAGACAGCTAATGCGTTTTATCCTCTATTTTGCAGTCTTCGTCACTGTATGTAAAGAACCTGAATTTCAAAACATCTGATGAGAACTTGAAGACGCACTTCTCCGAGCTTGTGAAGGGAGGGCAAATATTAAGTGCCACGGTAATCCTTTATATGTTTTGATCTTGTTCTATTGCATCTGTCTGTTACATTGTAAATAGATGGACTTATGCTGCCATCAATTTTGTCAGTGTCCATTGTTTCGTTTAGTACTTGTATGACCTTTAAGTTTAAAATACAGGTGCAAAAACACGAAATCAATAACAAAACCGTTTCAGCCGGATATGGGTTCATCGAGTTCGATTCTGTGGATGCAGCAGTAAATATTTGCAGGGACCAACAGGTGATATATCCAGAACCGGAAGACTATTTGATTCAATGTTTGGCCATAAAAATTAAATTATTTACTTTACTTCAGGGAACTGTTTTGGATGGACATGCCCTCATACTGCAACCTTGTCATGCTAAGGAGGGACGAACTGCCAAAAAGGTCAAGAGTGATGAAAGTTCAACAAAATTGATTATCCGAAATGTAGCTTTTGAAGCAACTAAAGATAATCTCAGGCGGGTGTTTAGTGAATTCGGACAGGTTTGAATTATGTTTCCTGCTGATATACATTTTAATAAAAGTTACATGCTTATTTGTCAATAGGATATGGATATGATCATCAAGTAGTTGAGCCAATAGGAGTTTGTATACCAGCATAGCCTCTTATGTTTCTCAGGCAGCGTTTATATGTTGATGTTGTTTTAACCGTATGGATGGTGTTTATATAAAATTTATACAGGGGTTCAAGTACTGCTGGTTTATCAAGAATATGCTGACTAAGCATCTGGGTTTGCTGAACCGATTGGTTGTGCTACTTGTCATAAAATCGTAACAATTAGTGTTAAAGCTGATATGTCTAGTTGCTTTCCCTCATGCTGTAACTTATTAGTTAGCAATCTACTAGTTGTGCTAAATTTATGGGTCTGTTTTTTTAGATATATATTTTCTCCAGCATCTGTACCAAAACCATTTACTCTTAAATTTCCACAGCTCCGGTGGAACTTCTTTGTATATGATGAGTGGATATAAGTACTCTTACATTGTAATGGACTATTATGTGAACCTCCATCTTTACTACTTCCTTGAAGGTGTTGCAGAAAATAACAAGGCCGCGGTTGAATAAGAGAATTTGGGCGACATTAGAAAAGAAATTAATGATCATTATGCTGTCAAAAAGTACAATTCTATAGGGGGGTTCATCAACTAATATTCTACTATTATGCAGATTAAAAGATTGAGCCTACCAAATCGTCATGGAACTGGAAACCACAGGGGGTTTGCTTTTGTCGAGTACATGACTAAACAGGAAGCACAGAATGCCCTTCAAGCTCTTGCAAATACTCACTTGTATGATCGACATTTGGTAGGTCTTCCGTAACACCCATAGCTACTATCTTTCTTTGCTTGTCAACTAAATACAGTTAATTTTATGTTACATTTGCAGGTTATTGAAAGAGCTAAGGAAGGTGAAAGCCTAGAAGAATTACGGGCCCGAACGGCAGCTCAGTTTAGCAAGGTTCAGAGAGGCTTGTTAAAGTCCACAAAAATGTCGAGGAATAGAAATAAGTTGGGAGGTGTTGATGAATTAAACTAGAAGAGCTTAGAGAAGGGAGAAGGGAGAAGTTTAGCATAGCCTCTTATTAAAATATAGTTTTAATTCGAACCGGTTATGATTCGTTCGTAATTCATTACGAATAGCTAGATAAAACTGTTAATAATAATCGTTTCTATTTGAAAAAATATAGAGTACCAAGCATAGCCTATCTATTCGATTTGTTAGTGGAGATGAATGGTTATGAACTGATTAATGAGTTGATTTTCTTGCGATCGTAAACGATTCAATTACCGATTTTATACGATTTTATTTCGAACCGAATACAAATTGAACATTCAAATAGGTTCAGTTTGGCTCAAAACCGGCTTTGATCGACTCCTTATAAGCATTAGTTCTTGCACTGGCTTGCAGAGCGAGAGACGAGAGAAGTATGATATGATTTTCCATAGTGAGGAAAATGATCATGCTCACGTTTATAATGTTGTTGGCTTGTTGCTAGTAGTAGTTCTTAACTTCTTATGTACTCCTATTTGTTATTTAGTTAGACGTTAGTTTTATTTACTTGTGGTTTTAGTGAGAATAAATTATTTTATTTACTTATGGTTTTAGGATTTAGAGACATTTTTTATATTTTCTTTTATTTCATCCGTTAATGACATGAATTATTTTTTTGTTTTGAAATTTGGAATAATATTATTTATTTTTGTTATAAACAGAAAGCTCAAACTTTTAAATTATAGTGCCAAAGACTAAAACTATAATTAAATAAAATAGAAGAAAATATTTATTCTAAGTTGTATATATGTAAGTTGACGATGTCCAAAAAAGTAAAAGTATTTAAGGTTATAGGTGAAGTTAGGGTGACTCACTATTATCAATTTATCATAACAATCATTGATTTTTCGTAAAATTTAATACTTCCTCCTTCCCAAAATGTAAGGAAGGTTTTGAATATAAATATATAATGATTAAAGTTTAAGAACTTTGATCATGACTTTTTATTAGGCGATAACAAATAATGCAGTCATGTGATATTTTGTTAAATTCGTTTCAGTATATATTTTTGAAATATCAATTATTTATAATCTTTACGCGTATAGAATTAAAATATTTACGGTCAAAGTCGTGTCTCGATGACCGTGAAAAAATAAAATGAAATTAGAATTTGGGATGGAGAGAGTATAATTATTATGTTAACTAAATAATTTTATTTTGTCAGCATGAAATAATCAATAAAAATTAATTTAAATTATACATATCTAGGTCTTTCAAAATTAACTACTATCGCTCTTAAGTTTGTTCATAATGTAGCACAAATAGTATTTGAGTGTGTATGTCCCTAAAACACAAATTTACTGGTAAAAAGAAGTTTGAGATATGTAGCATCACGTTTTGCCTCTATGCATATTATGTGAATATACCTCTTCACGACTTCCTACGACCAGGGGCAACGGGTGTCAAGATTGTTGTTCAACCATTTATCCTATTTGGGTGTGTAGAACAGTTCGTTGAGCTCCTGATTTAGATGACATGGCAACATAATCTTCCCCCATTCGTGCTCAACCACAATCGCAAACAAATCTGAACCCTACAAATTATTCTTCCCGCAAAACCGAAAAAGTAGAAATATCTATTTACCTCTTCCATTTTTCCAAACATCTTTAAACCCATCATCTTTATTTGCACACAAAAAGTTGAAGCTCACACACAAAATATCTCAAACAAAAAATCAACATACTTTTTCTTGAAAATTGAGATCTGAATTATTATTGCTAGTCTTCATACATATATGGCGATGGGGTTACCCAATATTGGTCCACTATCGCCTCCTTCCGGCGAAGTTGCTGCAGCTGACTCAGACGCTGCCACGTCACTTTCAGTTGAGGACCCTTCTAAGAAGATTCGGAAACCTTACACAATTACCAAGTCTAGGCAGAGCTGGACTGACCCTGAGCACGATAAATTTCTCGAAGCTCTTCAACTGTATGCCTCTTCGATTTTCGCAATATATCGTCTGTTACACTATTACATTAGTATTCTGTTTAATGTTCATTTTTTGAAATTGATGATGGGCTTGGGTTTTAGTCTTCAATTTGTAACTCCATTTCTTATAATAATTGAAGTTTGTGTTAATTTTTTGTTGAATGATGATGGGCTTGGGTTTCAATATTATAATCAGGGTTTTGATTTTTGAATATGGATTGGTATGTTTTGAGTTCTATACATTGAATTTATTTCTAGGGTTTGATTTTAACTGATACTTGTGGGTAGAATTGTTATGTTTTTCCAAGTCGCAAAAGATGGCATTTTTCATTGAAGTGATAATTTTTGGTGGGAGTGATTGTGTTTTTCATGTTATGGTGAAAATTAAGGTCAAAAGTAACCACTATGGTTACCCTATGGGCCACGGGAGGACAATGACCAATTTGAAGAAAGAAAATGAAAATTGAGGTCAGAAAGTTGCATTTTGCTGTGGTTGTTTCTCTGTGGCAATCTCGTTGTAGTAACGGATTATGCAATGGGCCAATTGATTATTATAGCATTGGTCAGTGAAGTTGAAAATCGAAATTCATGTCATGTTATAGTGGTAGGAAAGTAGATATTTTTGCTGGGGGTATCAGCATATCATGTTGTCATAACTCATAATTGATTCTGTCGTAATTAAAATCCATAAGTGTTATTTTCGCTCTAACTAGCATGCCTCTTGCACAAAGCATATCAATCTTGGTTCTATCTCAATTCCAATCATTCATATTGACATCTATAAAGTAGTAGATTTCATGTTAAATCATTTGAGGTTCTTGAGTGTAACAAGTCTTTTTTTTTTTTCCTTCAGATTTGACCGTGATTGGAAGAAAATTGAAGCATTTATTGGGTCTAAAACTGTAATTCAGGTAATATAATAATGTGAGGTATCAAGAGCCACTGTTAGAGTTCACGACTGTGCAACAACAAGCCTCTATGGTCTTTGCCTATTATCTGTCATTATAATTGTTTGTGGTGCACTGTTGCTCACTGTTCATATCCTTCAAATTTTGGTGTCAATAAACTCTACTTTTTTATTTGTTATCATGTGGTATTAAGTATATGTTGTGTAGTGTTTTATGGTTTTTTTGAAATACATCTCCTGCCAATTGTTTCTGCTCAACGGTTTGGCTTCTTCGGCATTTCTACACTAGGTTTTTCTTCAAGATTGCCTGACATGGCTTTCCTGGTGTCTTGTCCATGTATATGAATTCAGAGATGTATTAGATTCCTATCATACATGAACTGTTAAAATTTGATGAAAACGCTGAATTCAAAGCTACATTTAAATGGATTTTCAACTCGTTGATATGCTAATTCACATATTGAGATTCAAGAATTTGATGCTGGAATTCCTGAATGGATTTATTTATTTATTCAAATTCAATATGAATATTTATGTATTTTATATTCTATGTACTTCAAGAAATGATACATCTTGCAGAACATATTTATCTGAATTTGATCAACCAAACCAATCCCCAAAGTCTTATCCCACTCTGTAGGTTCCGCTTTATAAATACGATGTGTTTATCCAAATTTGATAGTTTGCATATTTTTATGAACATTCCCTACACTCTAATTCATGTGCTAATAAGATCTGGGTGCTTACACTTTGATCTGAATCTCATGAGTACAACAAATGTGTTGCATCATCAAGTAGCTATTTGACATGCTTGTTTGTAACATAAATACTTGAGATTGTTTTTAGATGGAAGAAATTTGTGATGGATATCACTTATGCAGATACGTAGTCATGCTCAAAAGTACTTCCTGAAGGTTCAAAAGAGTGGAACTAATGAACACCTTCCTCCACCCAGGCCAAAAAGGAAAGCCGCACATCCATATCCACAGAAGGCCTCAAAAGCTGGTACGAATATAATTCCTAAAATTGTTGAGCTGTCATGGGAATAACTTTACAGTAATTGTTCCTTTCTGTAGTTGTAGCTCCAGTACTCGACCAAGGTGCATCCTTTCAAACCGCTCCAGCTTTATCTGAGGCTGGACTTGTTCAGAAGCCTGAGGCATCCTCATCCTCTAGGCATGCGGTTTCAGGTGCATCAGTCCCTTGTCGGTCAGAGAACTCTGTTGAGACAGCTAGTTTATTGCATGCGAAAGAAGGTTTGCTTTTTGTGGATAATCAATTTGGTGATTCATGCATCTGCATTTTTCTGCAAATTTATAGTCTCATATAACTGCAGGGTGTGAGAGATCCAATGAACAACAGGTGGTAGGTAACTTGCCTTTCCAGGGAAATGAGGGCATGCGGAAGACACAGCCAATAGGTCAGATGACCCAATTGAACAGCATACCTTCACTGAGAGGTAACATGTTCACCTGGATTTTCAAGTTGAGTTATACCTTTTTTGCTCTGATTTTACTTGACAAGTTGACTGATATGTTAAAATGCAAACTACTGTGATCTTTAAAAATGTTAGTAGTCGGAATCAACCCCTTGGCCTGAAAAAAGCAATCTTTCTCGATAAAGTCGGTTGATTAGGATAAAGTCGTATGCATCAAAAGGTGCATGTATGGTTCAAAAAATTGCAAAAACAAAAGAATCAATGTATAGATTCAGAAGAATATGTGAGTGATTCATACACATCCTCTCTTTCCTTTATCAACGGTTCTACCAATTGATATGTTTGCATAAATAATTGAAATTCGGTTTCTTGATCTTCCATCAGTCAACCTGGGTCTCCATGTCCGATGGAGTCAAAAGATTTTATATCTTGTGGCTCGTGGATATAATTGAATAAATCAAGATGGCTCATCGCACTACCTATGCTTCTTATTTAGTGAAGTAGTAGATAGTGTTTGCACTTCACTCTTGGGTCAATTTGGAAACAGCCTCCCTGTAACAGGGGTAAGACTGTGTACTATCTAACCCCCTTTTCCCACTTAGTAGTTAGCCTCTTTAGTCTTCAGGCATTGGAGCATGTTAATTGGATCCATCAGTCAATCTGGGCAACTGATGAATGAAAATTTTCATCCTATGTTGCATCAACATTAACCTATGTCTTGTCTTTGAAAAAAGAACTCTCATTGATAGAGAGAAGATACATCATGATCCATGGGATCAATTAGATGTAAGGCTGATATGTGTGATTGACATTTGAAGTTTTGGGAAATAATATTATTAATACGTTTTAAAAGTCATGCTCACAAAATTATCTTTTAAAATAAGTTTATTGACGTAGAGCAACAATTTCCAGATGCTGTATTTGACTGATTTTGGTTACTTTTACATATAATGATTTCTTCTGTGGACTTATGCGATAGACTGCTCTCTTTCGAGCTATTTCCTTCCAGTGAAGTACAAGTTCTCGGCTATGAAAAAGTTAAACCTGCACTTAAGTTCCCCCCCCCCCCCCCCCCCCTCCCCCCTGCAATTTAGCAGTGCTTATTTATTAACATGAACATTTAAACTTCACCCTTTTGGTTCAACTTTTTTAGAATCTTGATGATCAATACTTTATTTCCTATATTCTTGCTAGCATATGAAAATTTGTTTTTACAATGTAACATAGTAAAGAAGAATTAATCAGGCTTTGTTTTCTGAAGATATGGTGTTCACTGAATCATCTTACATTTCTAAAGCTTTTTATGTAGATTTGCTCCAATGTGATCTGGATATGCATTAGGATGAATTCAGTTGTAGATTGATTCTAGTCTTGATCTTAAGTGATTCTGAGTTCCGTTTCTGTTTTCACTTTCCTGCAGTTCTGCCAGATTTTGCTCAAGTATACACGTTCATTGGAAGCATATTCGATCCAAATGCAAGTGGGCACTTGCAGAAGTTAAAGAAAATGGACCGCATAGATGTTGAAACAGTAAGGCTGTCTTCTCTAATGTTAAATTTTTGACAAGTTGTCATTAGTTTGGCCTAGTTAGAATGTTAACCATCGTTTTGTGTAATGTTGAAGTTGTAAGAATGCATTCCAAGTTTACCATATACATTTTTTAGTGTACTTTATGTTGCATATATGTCAGTCTCATGTAGTCTCGATTTGGCATTTCTTGCGAGAACTTTTTTGTTCTTGATAATTAATATTTGAGCTATGTAGCAATGTCTATTCTCTTGAAGATATACCTGAGGGGAAACAGTCAAGGTTTCTTGAAATGTGATATGATTCTTCGGAAGCTCTTTCAGTGGCTCTCCAGTCTTCAGAATCGTCCCTTTTCAGTTTAATTGTTTTCGGTCCAATGACATTTCTTACATCTGATTTGCATTTCCCCTGCAGAGGGGGAAGATATAATTTGTACCTTTTCTGTCAAGAGTAATTAACTTTTTAATCGGTTTCCTATGTTCCTAACAAGGGATCACATAAGTAATTTGGTATCGATGCTAGTACATGTATTGGCAGCAGGAATGCATTCTTCGAGGCCTTGAATGTATCCTAAACTTAAAGTACTGTTTCTCGTGCAGGTATTATTATTAATGAGAAACCTCTCCATCAATTTGAGCAGTCCTGATTTTGAGGAGCATGTAAGTTTATGATTGTAAACTCCTGCTGAATATGGCATGTCTCTTAAGCATGTTGACTAATGAGGTTAATGCAGCTGCCGTGTTGTGCATGGACCAAACATTCATACGTTGCTTTTGTTATTTTTCAACTTCTGTATGATTCTATTTCTGGTAAACTATAGTCAGTTAAATCTGCTTGGAAGGAGTTGGGGAGAGAGGAATTTTGGGTCAGGGATGTCAGGAGTGCTCTTTATTTTGCTACCTGATATGATTTGGTACTCCTTGTGTGATGGTGAGAATTTTCGCTATGACATAGAATCTTTGAGCATCCAATTAGCCAAATAAAAAGACTTATACTAACTATCGAAGTAACTCCATCCCCCACCATCCAAAGATGAAATCTTAATATTCGGAACCATTCATCCCCAACCCAATGAGGCCTATTCTAAAACAGTTAGTTAGTTAGTTAGTTAGATAGTTGGACAATTAAGTAGGATTTTGAAGTAATATCGGCTTGTTAATTCATGTTAGTTTGCTTGTTAATGGTGATTCGTATTGGTTTGCAGAGAAGCCTTCTCTCGTCTTATGAGATAGATGTGGACAAAGATGGCATACATGCTGCAGAAGATGTCATTCATGATAGCCATTCTGGGAATCTATATCCCTAATTTTCATCCTTTCATTAACATATAGCAAAGTGTGAATGTTGTTTCTTAATTTTTATGTCTAGTTCTATTGTATCCTTCTTATTCTGTATTTAATTGTTTGTAAAACATGTTTATAAGTTTTAGATAGGACTAATAAATAAATAAAATAGCGAAATTGAAGAGTCCTGTCCTTTTGCATTCCTATTTGTTTGGGAATTTTCTTTATGTCCTGGGTCTATTTTTTTTTGAATGGTTTTGTAAATTAAACTAGAGCATTGAAAATGAGACCTTATTTAAAGTTGAAGATGAATATAATGGTAGTATGATACTATTCAAATTATTGTTGGGGTCAATTTTAATAGAAACAAGATTTTAGCAATTTATTAAGGAAAGTGATATGAGAACAATTGTTATGGGAATGAGATTTTAATCCAACTCAACCTACCCCAATATACGGCTACTTGTGTAAATTGGCCAGGTTAGATTTGAGTTTTGATTATTAAGACCACTAGAAATCTAGAAACTACATATATCCTTGTCATTCTATACTTGAATGCAACAATTTGTTTTACTTCAAATTTATAAGAATTTTCATGCAATATTCAAATTACAAAAACAAAAGTAACTAAAATAAATAAAATTTCTAGGGATGA
Source organism: Echium plantagineum (assembly GCA_003412495.2). NCBI lineage: Eukaryota > Viridiplantae > Streptophyta > Magnoliopsida > Boraginales > Boraginaceae > Echium > Echium plantagineum. Next base: position 15,189,779 of record CM016563.1, on the reverse strand, counting down.
TTAGTATTTAAAAATACTGACCTAGGTGCACAGTCAATGCATGTAAAACGAAGAACGAAATGAATGGAGTATTTCATTTGAACAATGTCAACCAACTTCATACAATGAATCTAAGCAATATCTCGTAGTGGGTTTTCACCATATCTCAATTGAATCCTACCACACTAGCTACTAACGATACAATCTGGTGGAACAAAACGTGATGTCAACTCCACAGTTGACTTTTTAACTTCAAAATTAAAATCATATTACAAGTTTATATATTTCTCTCTCTTTTTTATTCTTCGATTCACCTTCTTAAATAATTTTAAGATAAATGCTTCACACCCGTAAGGATGATCAATTAATAGAGTAGGTGTGTTTGTCTCCGCAACAAGATCATAAATTCGAATCCCTTACCGATACTTTCTTAGTTGAATCAATCACACATACTATTGCGTCAGCCCGACATAAGTTTAAATCCCTTACCAATACTTTCTTACTATTCGGGTAAAAAATACTCCTATTGTCCCTAAATGATTGATACATTTTGACTTTATATGATCAAACTTTAAAAACATTGATCAATAATTCTCATTAACCAATAAGAAATAATATAGTCATATGATATCTTGTTAGATTAGTCTCAATATATATTTTTGAACTATCAACTTTTTATAATTTTTTCATGTGTAGAATAAGAGATATTTATGTTTGAAATCATATTTCGTTGACTATGAAAAGTCAAAATGTATCAATCATCAAGGGACGGAGGGAGTAACAAATTTAACCTGCTAATGATATCCTAGTTGTATATATTATTGATACGCAATCAAGGTTTAAGACATAACTTTATCTCCTTACTTATTACAAGGTGACAAGTGTAAGAGGTTAAGAGTAATAACCTAGAAAGCAATAGTAGTTAATTTGTGTTAGTTGTTATATATAGGAAAGTTTTAATGCAAGATATTGACTTTTGGGGCAAAGAGTGCACACATGTCTCCTAACATTACAACCATCCATCCAAAGCTGCAAAATGGAAGATTTGTATAATTGTAAGCAATATCAAAATGGAGGATCCGAATAATATAACGCACATATTAATGGGATTAAACTTTCCACATTGCAAATTTTGGTGGCCCCTACTCCTCACCACTTTGACATTTACACAAAGTCAAATTAAATTAAATTCTTCATTTTATACACCAATTCATGGCATGACCTACGAACTATAGTCTATACACGGTAGGAGTTAATTAGTATCCTTAAGTAGTCGAAATTATATTCCAATATGGAAGACAAATGAACATGTTGATATAATAAATAAGCTTATGATATACGATATGAGTAGCTCTGATTTATATCGATGAAGAGATTTAACAGGTCGTTTAGTCTGACTTACTTCCTTTAATTTACCAGTAATAAGATAAAATTTGAAGGACCACGATAATATATTCATATTCACTCAACATGTATTCATATTCAAATCACCTCAACATGTATTCATCTTCAAATCACTCAAAAAATACTACTGTTATCATAAAATTCAAAGGAATATATAAAAACGACAGAAAAACATATCATTATATTGTTTTGAATTCAACTGGCCAATACAAAAGCATTGAGTCGTTCGACTCAATATTCATGCATACAGTATAATATACTCACGATAATAATAATAATACTCCCTCCGTCCCTAAAAGATTGTCATATTTTGACTTTAGGTGGTCAAACATTACAAAATTTGATAATAAATTCTCATCAAACGATAAAACATAATATAGTCTTGTGGGATCTTGTTAGATTCGTCTCAATATATATTTTTAAAATATCACATTTTTATAATTTTTTCGCATGTAAAATAAGAGCTATGTACGTTTCAATTCTTATTTTGTTGATCATGAAAAGTCAAAATGTTACAATCATTTAGGGACATAGGGAGTATATGATAGTGAACTTGTTACATAAATACTTCCTACTCATTATAAAACATAATTCAAATATTTCTTCATATATTTTAATTCATGTTGATACATAGTATATATCCGATCCACTTCAATAGAATACTAACATTTTTTGTTGCTTAAAGAAGATAACTTATCAAATCTTAAAATTCTAAAACATAAGCATTTATAGTGCATATAGATAGAAGGTGAAGCTCAACATCATGTTTAGCTCTATCAAAACTTATTCTTATAGATAGTGATCATTTAACAAACTCATTGAATTTTCTAATTTATATATACTACTCCCTCCGTCCCTAAATGATTGTCACATTTGACTTTTGGTGGTCAATAAAACACAATTTAAAATATAAATATCTCTTATTCTAAATGCGAAAAAATTATAATAAGTTGATATTTCAAAAGTATATATTGAGACGAATCTAACGAGGTCCCACAAGACTATATTATTTCTTATCGTTTAATGAGAAATTCGTGATCAAATTTTGTTATAATTGACCACAAAAGTCAAAATGTGACAATCTTTTAGGGACGGAGGGAGTATAAATTATTATCAAATTGAAGTCAGTCCTCCAAAGTCCAACCCCCCCCCCCCCCCCCCTCTTCGATATAATTAAATATTATTCAAAGGACACATAACTCTCCTTACAAAAGTCAGCGCCGTCCTTGGGCCCCCATCTCTCCCTATCTCTTACACCAACCAATATGCTCTAGTCGGAGGAACAGTAGAAAATGTTAATTCGTTGACTATTTCTTACAACTAACTATACAGATACATCTTCAGACTACATACTTCTTGTGGTCTTATATTCTTTTCTTCTCCGGCTTTTGAGTTGTGATTGTTTTATGTTGTTCTCTTCTTACTTCTCGTTCATATAGCCGACCCACTTATTGATATACGGTTTAGCTTGCTTTGGTTTGGTTTGGTTCGAATCTTTTTTACTTCTCATCGCAATATGGATGAAGACTGGGACTTGTATGCGGTGGTTAGGAGCTGCAAAACAGCAACGACAACCACCACAACGACCTCAGCTGAGGCGACAGAAAGCATCCCTGCCAACGTTAACATGACCAACAGTGAGGATGATGGTTATTTTCCTAATTTTGAGTCTTTAAGTTTTGGGAACAATGAGAATCAATTTTTCATTCATCAGAGAAACATAAATGATCCGTTTCAAAGAGAGTTTACACTGAGTAATAATCAATCACCTCCTACAACCACCTCTGTTACTCCCACCATTGGATTCCAGCATCAACCATCTCACAATTTGCAGCAACTTGTACACAGTGAACAATTTTATCCTTCTACTATTTCTTTCCCTGTCGTTAATCCCCAGCCTGTTCGACCTCGAAGAAGGTATGCATCCATACTCATATATGAAACACTGATATGATATCTTTTGTTATAACAAAATCAAGAATACCAAATTGATGTGACCATGGTGTGATTTGATAGGAAAAATCAACAGAGCAAAATCGTTCGGCAAATGACACAAGATCAACTCTCAACTGATTCATGGGCATGGAGAAAATATGGCCAAAAACCAATCAAAGGCTCGCCATATCCAAGGTTGAATTTTCTTTTATTTTCTTCCTAGATATCTTACTGCTTTTGCTCAAGTATATAATATAATGAAATGACTATAATATTTTGACCATCAATCATACAGAAACTACTACAAGTGCAGCACATCAAAAGGTTGTGCAGCAAGAAAACAAGTTGAAAGGAGCCCTACGGATCCTAACATTTATATTGTCTCATATACAGGTAAACAATTAACGACACAAGGGGAACCTAATTAGGCTCTACAATCCTGAAAGATCGTCTAGTTTATTTTATTAACGGTCAAGATTAACCAACTTTTGGTGTAACTCGACACCATAATTTTATCTTAATTTCTTGTTCTGCCATTACAGGCGAGCATACACATCCACGTCCGACCCACAGGAGCTCGTTGGCAGGCAGCACTAGGACCAAATTTTCCACTCCAACAAACACTAGTACTACTACTACTACTTCTTCAAATAGCAACTTGGCTACTGAGGCAATAAAAGCATCCTGTTCTTCATCATCCCCTGTAGCCTCTGGATCAAGTTTTTCTCCATCTCCAAACACACCCTTAACCGATGGAGATAATAACAACGATGAAGATAATGAGGACGACGAAGATGATGTTTTCATTCCAAATTTGGTTATGGACGAGGATCTCTTTAAGGGGTTTGGAGACATAAGTGAAATGAACATTTATAATAATGGTTCAGGTGATGATGATGATCAAGCGGGAGTATCTAGCAGCCTGTTTTCTCCGCTGTGGACACCTCCTAGCTCCTCCGGCTCGAATACCAGATTCTCCGGTGGTGGCTAAACAAAGAAAGCATCAATACTATATCTTCTTCCTTTTTATCTTTGACCATAAAATTGAATCAAAAAGCGTTTTCAAGCTACCGTATATTCCTCCTACACCAACTTTCTCTTTTTCATTTTTTCGATCATCATGTGTTTTTTTTCAACAACACTTTTTCATTAAAAAAAAATAACATTACAATAGTTTCAGGGCATAATCTTTCGATCTTTATGTTAACTTCAATGTTTGAAGAGAATTATCTTTGAGCGTAATCTCATATGTACATAATATAACTTTGGTACTTGGATATATTGTCTCGCACGCATTTAATATTTGATTGCGTATATAATTACCTTTTTATTACTCCCTCCGTCCCTAAGAGATTGTCACATTTTGACTTTTGTGGTCAATTACAACAAAATTTGATCATGAATTCTCATTAAACTATAAGAAATAATATAGTCTTGTGGGACCTCGTTAGATTCGTTTCAATATATATTTTTGAAATATTAACTTATTACAATTTTTTTGCATGTAAAATAAGAGATATTTATGTTTTCAATCGTGTTTTATTGACCACCAAAAGTCAAATGTGACAATCATTTAGGGATGGAGGTAGTATTTATAAATTTGAGGGGGGATTCACATTTACTTGATATCATACATTATATTGTCATGTATTTACTTGAGTTGTTTTTACTTAGTTGTACTTTATTCTCGGTAGTTTCCATTTTCCAAATATTTATTTCTCTCCTTGGCAAATAATTGTAAGTTTTCTTTCTTTTAAAATGAAATAATGAAGAAATAATATTCGATACTTTCGACAAACCGGGCTTAACAAATAAGAGGAGCAAGAAGACAGTTGTAAATTGAAACCTAAGAATATGTCAAGTAGTTTGTGTTGACAATAAGCTCTCAAAGTCAAAATGTCAAACGAATATTTTAGTTTTAAGACCAAATGGCTTCATCGATCAATCACGTTTGTTAAAAAACACTGCTCGATCATCCTAGTATGACTTTGTATACTTTCGATCACTCATGTTGGGTATTATGTGTACTTGTGGTCACTCACACGTTTTTTGGTACAACTCTTAATTTTTTGAAAATTTTAACATTTTTGTAAGGGTATTTTAGTCATTTTTCAGAATTTTTTTACTTACATCAACTAACTTTCATTAACTTCCATTGCACTCTACATTTCCATGACAAAATTATGAGAGAAAGACTATAATATCCTTACCAAAATGTTAAATTTTTTGAAAAATCAAGAGTTGTAGCAAAAAACGTGTGAGTGACCAAAAGTATACATAATACCTAACATGAGTGATCGAATGTATACAAAGTCATACTAGGGTGTCGACTAGTGTTTTTTAACAAACGTGAGTGATCGATGAAGCCATTTACTCTAGTTTTAATATCAAACATGTTAAAAACACACCCAAATACTGATTTTCAGGTGTACAAATTACGTCCTCTGTTTTCAAGTGTAACAAGTAATTGGAGAAATCAAAAGTAGGGGCAAAATGGCCATTTTTAATATAAAAACAACCCCCACTCAGCTCATTCACTAATCTATTTTACCCAGTCGAATTGAGGTTGTGTTTGGGTAAACATTGAGTTTGACCGAAGACTTAACCCACATACCAACTAAAATATGATTAATAAATATCGGATTGGTTACGATTCTTTTAAAAAAATTTCTCTTAAGATTTCTCCTAACGCATTAATTTTACAATTAGATTCATAAATTTTGAATAAATAGCATGATAGTGTTTTAGAAAAATGTTAGTAAAACAAATCTTAGGAGGACCATAACTTTCTACAATAAATACAAGTGATCAAAAATTTTAAATGAAACATAAGTGTGATCGAATGGTGAAAGTTATAAAACATGTGTGATCGATTGTGCCATTAACCATTTTAAGAATGTGTTTTTGTTAGTCTTTCTTTTATTCCTCTTAGCCGAGTTGTGTGGCTGCTTTACTTAGTGCTATTGTCGCATGAAATTCGTAAGTGCGAGATGTTAAGGAGTTTAAAACACATAGATCCGTAAGAAATTAGAGTATCGAGATGGATGTAGAAGATGTCAAAAGATGTTACGGTTTCCGTCTCCGTCTTTAAAAGATTGTCATATTTTTACTTTTGGTGGTCAAACATTATAAAATTTGATCATAAATTTTCATCAAATGGTAAGAAATAATGTAGTCTTGTGGGATCTTATTAGATTCGTCTCAATATATATTTTTGAAATATCAAATTTTTATAATTTTTTTGCATGTAGAATAAGAAATATTTACGTTTCAATTCTTATTTTATTGACCATGAAAAGTCAAAATATGACAATCATTTACAGACGAGGGAGTATGAGATTAAGTATTGTAAATTATTACTCCTTGGTTTTTATTACCAACGGACTTATTCCTAAACTAATATGAAAATAATACTAGTAGTAATTTCTAACATCAATATCTAATGCTAGTGTCCAACTTAATTATTTTATGGTTTTATTTCAATATAATTAATGCAATGAAATTTTGCTGAAGATGAACAAGGTACACTCAACGGGTTACATCACAATTAGAAGAAATAAATGTAATTCTTGTCTTCTCACTTTTGCCTAAGGTACACTTTTTTTTGAATTTTTCATTTTAGTCATTTACATTGAAATAAAATATATGTGTAAATTAATGAACGATGTCACTAATGAGAACCATTATTATTCTCCAAAAGCTTAATGAACCGTGACTTTCCAAATGCCAGATATAAAACAAGAAAAAGAAAAGAGAAGAAAAGAATAGGACCCACCACGACGACCAAGAACTGCCACCAAAACCCTCCTATCTTTAGACAACTACACCTGAACGTTGCCCTTCCACATTGATAGCAAAAATTGGTTCCACATCTACGAACAACATAAAAAAAGTTAGCAAGATAGATAGACAGATAGATGCGAAGGAACAGGAAAAAAAGTTCCCCAGACAAAGCATGAGATTGAGAAACATAAGTTTAAGCCTAGAGTAAACATATAATCGATCTAATAGTACTATGAATAAATGTAAATTAAGGGGAAAATCAAGATACCTGCATCTAACATAGTTGCAACCATCAACTCGCTCGACGAATTGAGAGCAACGAGGACACCTCTTCCACTTCCTCTGCTCAGCCAGCACACCAAAAGCAACGTCGATTTCGGCCACTATATCGCCACACCTAAACCCATGATGCCATTCTTTCTTGCACTGGAAGCAAAAGAACCTCTTGCAATTGGGACACTTCTCTTTCTTCACTCTTCCACCACACTCGTTCACAACCAAAGCAGAACAATCCCTGTACGGACAATAGCATTTTTCCAGGTCTAAAAGAGTTGAATCACAAAGCACATCACACCATTTTACCAAAAGTCGAGGAGGCACAAGTGGGCCGAACAAGTCTACGTCCAGATTATGGGGGCAGTCTGGACAAGGGCAGGGGATCGTCGCAACATTTTGTTCGAGCTTCATTTCTATGTAGGAAATCATGCAGTCTGTGCAGTATGGATGAGAGCAGAGGTCACTGTTTCTTATTTTTCTTGCCAGAAGAGTTGGTTCGATGCAGATTTCACAAGTGAAGGTTTCAATTTGGGTTTCAAGTTCGGGTAATTCTTCAACTGCTTCTTGCTCTTGTTGATTTTGGTGTTGGAGGTCAAGTGTGTTGCCCATTTTTTTGCCTACTGTAACACAAAACTCAATAACTATTAATCGATTAATTCTCATGCAATTAGGTAGTACTAAATTAGATGACAATTGGTAGGGATATCAATGCGGTTAGGTTAAGTTTGTTACTAATCTGCCACCGTTGTATGATTAAGTAAAGTGTTCAAAAACTAATTTAACAACTAGATCCCTTTGGGATGATAGTTCCCGATATAAATCAGAAGAAAGAACATACCCTCAATGCAATTCCACTAATAAACACTTGTAGAACTGTTACTATGCCTTGAGACCCTGAACTTATATCTCCCAATTAGATTTTTTTCGCCTTATCAAAATCTCTCAAGACTTTTCGATTATAATATTTGAGCACACCTTAACAATGAACATGTATACTCTATTTATAGACTACATAAAGAACTCTAAACCTACAAGGAATAGGAAAATTATTTGAATACAACTTTATATATGGACTATATAAAGAACTCTAAACTTTAAAGGAATAGGAGAAACCGGGCTTAGAAAGCCACAAATGCCTAAAAGTAACCTATTTTTGTGCACCATCGGGCCTTTCATAAGGAATTGTTGCACCCGATCAAATCCTACGAAAGTTACGTGCAAGTTCCGATTTATGTCCCTATTAAGCAATTTTAAACATTCAAAATATGGCTTCATTTCCAATAAAGTTTATTATCGAAACAACGTACTCGGATTTTTTTCCCAATATAATGCAACTTGTTGATTTTTTTCGATATTGTGTAAATTGATTTTTTTTCTTCAATTCTGTTAAATTTTTTTAAATGAATAACAAAGAGATTATACTTCATAATAACTGTTAATTTTCTGTTGGCCTATAAGTATCACAATTAGCAAACTTTAGTACTGATAGGACAAAATCCAAGTTGAACCATTACTATCAACTCAATTGGGAGAGGATAAAGTCACAGAACCAAACTCACCAATTATACAAATGTGATCAATTTCGATATTATATTTTACAAACGTATTAAACCCCATTTTTTTAAAATGTATTCTATTATTGAATTGAAAAAAGTGTGTCAATCAAATTTTATTGGTTGGGAGTTTTAAATATTGAAGGCAAATAGTATTTATTGCTACATGAATTAATATTTAATAATGTATAGTATGTTCAATTAATAAAAATTTATGCTTTCAACATATATATATATATATATGTGCAATTTTAGACACCACATTAGTATAATTATATTTGAGCACTTTAGCATAGAGTAATTTAAGTTTGTACAGAAAAAAGAACTTACCTTCAAAGCGATTTCACTAATAAATATCGGTAGAATTGTTATAACTTCTTGAGACCTTGAACTTATATCTCTTAATTAGATTTTGTTTTTGCCTCACCAAAATCTTTCAAGACTTTTCGATTCTAATATTTGAGCACATCTCAACAATGAACATATAAACTCTATTTATAAACTACATAAAGAACTCTAAATCTAAAAGGAATAGAATAAATAAAGAAATCTAAACCTAAAAGGATTAGGAGAAATATTTGAACACGACTCAACATTACTTTATTTATAGACTATATAGAGAACTATAAACCTGAAAGGAATAGGAGAAACTGGGCTTGGAAAGCCGCAACTACCTAAAAGTAACCTACTTTGTGCGCTATCGGGCCTTCCATAAGGAATTGTTGCACCTGATCAAATCCTACGAAAGTTTCTGTACCCGAATTGGGGGTTCTATCGGGACTTGCAAGTCTCGATTTATGTCCCTATTCGGCAATTTTCAACATTCAAAATATGGCTTCATTTCCAACAAAGTTTATTATCAAAACAACATATTCGGGTCTTTTTCCCAATATAATGCAACCTATTAAAACTAAAACACCTTCTCAAAATTGATAAAGTTAATAAATATAGAAGATTTTGAGGATAATTTTAAGTACACTAGTGTAAGTGCTCTTGAAATACTTGTAATTTTAAAACCCAAAAATAGAGAAGGTTCTCCGACTCAAACCCCAAAAATCAATTTATAATTTTAGAACTCTGATCCAAAGGAGTTGCATCCCGGTCCGCTTGAAACACTTGTTTTATGGGCAATTAAAGTTGAGACTCGAAAATAGCCCAATAAGTGGACAGGTAAGAAAACAAAACCAAAGTCGATATTCCATAATCAACCAAATCGAAGCCATCAATCAATCAATCGAAACCATAAAAAATGTTTCTCCGAAGAGTAGCGCGACCAATGATGATGCTAGCTCGGGTGAAGGAGACGACGGGGATCGTGGGGCTGGACGTGGTCCCCAACGCAAGGGAGGTCCTCATCGATCTCTACAGCAAAACCCTAAATGAGATTAAGGCTGTCCCCGAGGACGAAGGCTACCGTAAGGCCGTCGAGAAATTCACCTCCCACCGCCTCCAGGTCTGCAAGGAGGAGGAGGACTGGGAGAACATCGAAAAGCGTCTCGGCTGCGGCCAGGTCGAAGAGCTCATCGAGGAAGCTCAGGATGAGCTTAAGCTCATTTCTCACATGATTGGTCAGTATTCACTAACATTTTTGTAGACTTTGGATCGTCTATTACATTTTGTGTGCCTTTTCGTGTTCTTTTTTCAATTGAAAAAACAAATGATGTAGTGTCATGATATTAGCGGAGTCTAAAAGAGTATCAGACGAAGTATAACAAACGATCTATTGTTATGAATTGTTCTAGTGTTATTATGATGAACAGTTTTCTCATTGTTTGAAGATGTTGGAATATGAATTAGCGGTTTTAGTAAGTTTTTGATTTCATTTTGGATTTGAGACAGTTGAGTGTTAACTGAGAATCGAGCTTATTCGCTACATGATTGCTTCATATTTATTATACACTCCATTGCTAGGAAATGTGGTTTTGAATTTTGATGCTTACTCTTAGTACACCAAATACTCGCCATTTCATTGCAGTTTATTGTTCTATACTCTACCAAGTGGTGTTTATTTGTTATATGAAGTTGCTTGTAAATCATAGATTCTACGTAAGATGTAATAAAGGTGAATATTTTTCATTATTTGGCGGAGTGGAAGAGTAAATAGATGATGTGAGGATTTGTTTCGATTTAAGCTGTTTTGTACTAATATAAAACTGAAACAAAATATAGTTGGAATCTGGAGGCCAACATCTTCTTACTGATATTTGTGAGTGGTAGGGGCGTCTTAATTGTGTAATCAAGCATTTGCATATATCGAGATCTAATTTCTTAAACAATTTGTTCATTGGGAACTAATTTGTCTGGTGTCATCTTCTATTACAGTCTTCAACTCTATGTGTAAGCTCGATTAACATTGGTCATGATAGAAGACTGTTTCTGAATTGGATTGGCATGACACTTAGTAACATTTATGATGGTCCGTCACTTGTTAGGAAGGTCCTTGATGATGATATTTATATAATTACAGTATCTTTGCTTCAATTTTGTTTTATTACCTGTTTTTGGTAATTAAGATTCATGCTGCAACCTATTTTTAATCTGTTTATTAAAACATAGAGGATGGATGAGATGAAGATTTGCGAACCCTGTCCAATTTCCAGATCAACCTAGTGATGTTTCAAAGATAATAATGCAATTACAGTATTTTTATTTTGCCAAAGTCCAACATATGTTGAGTGAATGTCTGCATTCTGCTAAAATAAGCATGCCAATTACTATTTTTGTTTTGTTTTCTTATGAACATTTAACTGTATTGCTCCAAATGACGGGCGATTGTGATTGTAAATATGAGTATTTCTGAATACAATGAAAGATCAATTTTTCAAATAATGTAGTGTGAATTGAATTATTAACATTTTCAGTTACTAGGTCTTATTGATTTTTTAAGGACGTTAAATTTAACATTTGCCTATAAGCATGTTGGGCTCGTGTTCTGCATTTTACATTTTAATTTGATTTGTGTATCTGATTACTCCATGTTAGTTATTTTGGAGAATCATCTTTTGCTCGAGTCATCTCGAGTGTTTTCTGCTGTAGCATTGAGAGATGCAACTTTTACCTGTTAGGCTGTTATAGTGACTTTTTTAAATACAGTTGATTGCTAAAGTGGTCCTCTTATTCCTTTTAACTTGTGATATATTTCTATATGATGAATGTAGAGTGGGATCCATGGGGTGTTCCTGATGACTACGAGTGTGAAGTTATTGAGAATGATGCTCCAGTTCCGAAGCATGTTCCTTTGCATCGACCTGGTCCACTTCCAGAGGACTTTTATAAGACTCTGGAAGCTATTTCGACTGGCACTATCCCAAGCTCCAAGAGTGAGGCACCTGTAATAGAGTCAAAGCAATAAAGTGATGCATCACTTCTGATTTCAAATGTTGCAACAATTTTTAAACCAACCTTGGCCCTTTGCACTGTTCATGTTATCTTTATGTATTCATTTATGTTATTCGCTTGGATAGTGGATAATCTAATGAGTTTGATCGTGCAAGACGTTGTATGATGGTGAATAATTTCGAACTGGATATTTGTCTGGAAAAAATAACGAGTGCGTGCTCTCATTAAGTTTATTAAGCTACACATCAAGAGTCTTTCTGGGCAAAAACTTACTTTACATGTTTGATTCGTTTTCATTTCTTGAATATGTCCAAAATGTCAATGATTGTCCACTATACAGAGTATCTTTTATACGATTATTCTAACTTGTGCTCTATAAACACATGCTAATATTGTCAAGATTCTTATAAAAGCGACTTAATCGAATAGCCTAGTGAAAAAGACTCTTGATAGTGACCAAAAAGGTCCTGGGTTCGAAACTCACATCTATTGCTAATTTACAAAAGTTAAAAAAAAAAATTCTTATAAAAGCCCGTTCTAAGTGTCATTCTATTTCCATCTGAGTTGTTGGAAGCGAAATCCTGGCTGGTTAAATGAATTGAGATCCATAGCCAACTCAAGAACTTCACCAAGTGTACGAATGTACTTAGTGGGGTTTTGTTAGATGACGAGGACTTGTAGCCTCTACTTATAGAGTACATACTAAATAGATTACAAATTAAAGTAATAGATTGCAAACTACGTCAACCAGGTAAATTACATTAGGCGATTTCATGGAATTTTCATTATTATGTTTTATGTGGTGTTTGATCAAAGTTGACTAGACAACTTTGTGGGATTTTCATTATTATGTTTTATATGGTGTTTGATCAAAGTTGCTAATACACTGTTAGGGTTATTCTCGATCCAAGATGGGTAAAGAGTATACCTTGTTGTCCTATCACCTAGACATTTATCAAGACAAGTAATTATATTATTATTATGGAAATCAAGCAATTTTTCAACTAAAATTCGATTAGCATGTCAATGAACGAGTATTGCGGTTAATTTATACACAAAAACATTTAAAAAGCTGAAATCAAGGGTGCATTTTGTTATCCAATAAGATAATTACCCTCTTACTTCAAGTACCACCTAATGTTTTCTGGCTAAATTCGAATCTATAAGCAATCCAACGGTAATTGAATCAAATTTTAGGGCCAACTATCACACGGCCAGATATAGTCGTATAAACTTAATGTAAACTGCCTCCTCCTTTTTTTCTTGCGTACTGCTTCTTGTATGCTCATTCTTTCTTGCTTGATATTTGTGGTAATAGAAAAATCACTTTTTTGTTCTTTTCAATTTCAATAAGGATATAAAACGGAAGGAATAGAAAAATCACATTTTTTCTTTCTTGCCGCCTCTTTTATTGTTGAACATATTTATGTTTTGTTAATGTTTTTATTCTATATCTATACTATATATAATGCCTAAGGCTCAAAAAAGCCACACGTCAATTTCTTGTTTTTTTATTAAAAATTTATATAAACAATAACTACCCATTACATACAAAAAAACTTACCAATTCAATTTTCACTTTTTAATGAGAAAATAAATATATATAGTATATATATATATATATTTATCATGTTTTATATTTTGTGAGAACTAATCTCCGTAATTTTTGTGCATTAGATAATTTTTATGTATAAAAATGTAATCTGCACAGGTTGAAATGTGCACAAATCGTTAGTAATATTTAATTTGTAAACAAAAACAAGGTGTTTACTGTTTTTTATAGAAATATCGAGAATTATATAAATGTCAGTGTAATAGTTTATAATATTGTTTCACCTTGTGAAGGGTAATGAATGATATATAACCAGTGGCGGATCCACAAATATCAAAGTGATTGTTCGAAATTGACATAATTTTTAAAGTGCCCGTTCAAAATACTTAAATATATGCAAATATTAATTTAAATACTAATTCTTACATTAATTTTTTCTTTAAGTATATATAATTTTTTTTCCCAAAAAACATATCTGTTCAAGTGAACGGGCTTGGACCCACATACCTCCACCACTATGTATAACCTAGATAATCCAAACACACCATAAAAGTCAAGCAACCTTAAAATTACTTCCTTGATTATTTCTTTCAAAACCTTAAAATCAGTTTCTTAGTTATTCCTCTCGAAGAAAACGTTTAACATTACTGTTCTTCGTTATTAATAGCGTTATACAATGGACGAATATGATGAATTTGCCAACGACATCTATATGCACCTCAAGGTTGCTCAATGGAAGCAGAGACCAAATATCTTTTACCTTAAGACGACACAATACAATGTTACCAGCGAGCACCGGGAAGAGGTGATCAACAGGCTCGCTGTCCTCTCCGACCACTTCGACCTCGTGCCGGAGACTCTTTATACGGCAGTTGGGTACATGGATCTCTATCTGTCTGGATACATGGCACAAGGCATCGATGAAACTCTGTTGATTGCTCTTTCTTGTTTATTTCTTGCTGCCAAGTACCATGAACGCCCTGACCTCCCCTCCCTTCATGAATTTTGCCGTACTTTTTATTCCTTCTACAATGGCAAATATGATTTATGTGAATTCGAAACCGAAGAGGTTCTGCAGATGGAGAATGATATTGTGCGTTTTTTGAATTTCCAACTCGCAATCCCTACCGCCAAAGACTTCTTGCAGATATTTATTCCTCATGTGATAACAAAAGAGACGGCGGCTGTGAGCGATTCCACGTTTAGGTGCTTGACAGATTACATTGCGGAGCTTCATCTTCTGGATTATTCAATGATATGCTATGAGCCATCGATGGTGGCTGGTTCTGCTGTTTTCTTGGCCAAATTCATTATTAGGCCTGACTTGAATCCATGGAACACTGCCTTGTCTGAAGCCACTGAATACAATGCTTTCGATATGAAGGGCTGCATTCAAGCATTGCACTCATTGTATTGCAAGAATTCCAAAGATGTCAATGGCAAGAATTCTAAAGATGTCAATGCTTATGCTATCACCAAGAAGTACAGTAGAGAAGAGTACAAGTTTGTTGCCAAAATAGGCTGCCCTGAAAACATCCCTGGAGAATTCTTTATGTAATAATGCTGTCATCTCTGTTTAATGTCGATAGTTATTTTAGTATATATATGAAAGTACTTTGTCATCAAGTACCGTTATTTCTATAATTTGTTTCGAGGAATTAGGGATGAATGCGTTATGAATTACTGTTATTATAAATCTGTTTGTTTGATTAACTATTTTTATGTGTTTGTTAATCTGTGTGCACATTATGCATAGTATAGTTCTTCGGTGATGGAAACTATCAATTTGGTATCACTGATGAAGGTAGCTTAGCAGATGCCTGCGCTACAGGAAACAATTAATTCATCAATATTGCTTTCTTAAATAACTTTGGTGGTGTCCAAGAGCCATCACTGAACTTCACCGATCATTGTAACAATAGTCCTATGTTTAATACATGCACCAGTTTTTGCAATGAGATAAGATCGTGCCAAAATCGTGGTGTCAAAGGGCTTCAGTCGGTAGGAAATCTCGCAGATTTGTTTTCTTCTGGAAATCTTCCAGTACCTTGTGGGCGGAGGTGTTCATGGTATTATTAAACGCTTCGACTGTGTTGAGAAGAATATAAAATCTCAGTAAATGCCCTGAACTCTGGAATTTGCCAAGTCTTACTTGTTAAGAGGTTTCCATATGAAATTATTTGTGGCTTCTTAAATAATGTACTTAAGGCTTCACTTCTCTTTCAATTTACTACAGTTTTCGCGTTTCTGCGCTTCCTGTTCCTATATACATTAATCCGATGACTGCAATAAGATTGAGAAGATATCTGTGGATAAATTCTTCTTGCTGTTTAGTTTCATTTGCATCCCTATATTCATGCTTGTCCTGTTTTATGGTCATAGTTTAACAGTTGACAATGTTGATGTAGTACCAGTATGTTCTGAGTTCTTACACCTTTGTCGATGCATCAATAAGTTTGATATTTGATTTCTTGAATTTGCCAGTAAAATAACCATGGTTAGAGCTTGTTGATTCGGAATTATGAGTTCTTGTTTACTGTGACTCATGCTGTTTTTATGTGATATTTAATCAAATGGCGCGATCTTTGGCAGCTTCATTGCGCTTTTTGTTGTTGGGATGAGAGCACTTATCTTAGTAATCATCTTGGCTATTAAAGATTAATTTTTCTACAATTGCAGTTGTGTGAGATTGAAATTGAATCTTATTGAAATGAAGCTTCAGATGGAGCAAGATAATAATTGTAATTTGCAAAATCAACTGCAAAGTGCAAATATGCGTTTCAACTGTTTTGGTATCCAATACCAAAGAATTTATTTGGTACTCCACTTCCAAACTCGTTATGTTAAGAAGAAATCTCTGCGATCCCGCTTTCATCGGAAGATAAAGATGTCACACCACTTGCCGATCAAAATCAACGAAAGACTTTGAAATTAGGCTTCTCAAGCAAAGGTGGCACCTCCAGGCTCCAAGGTACTTGGAAGTCTGGTATGCTTTCTTATCGTCTAACAAAACAGACAAGAGACAAAACATTTAATGATGTGATGATATATTAGGAAGTGGTTTAATAAGAAGTAGTTTAAACAAAAAGAAAAAGAAAAAAGATGTTATGTTAAAATGATATTGAAATGACTAAATTGTCCATGTAAAAACCACAAAAATCATATTTTCTAAAAAAAACCCGCAAGAGTGAGTCATTTTATACAAAATACCAAACATGGGTGATCGAAAACAGTCAAACTTAAAGCACAGCATTCTCGTGAACGTTAGTGATCGATGGTGCCATTTGCCCTTTGATTTATAACCGGTTTGAAATAAACTGGTACAAGACTGGCTCATCCATCAATTCACAAAAAATTATGAAAACCTTGCTCATTAATCAGTTTGAAATAAAAAGAAACAATCCGATTCCACTCGCAAATCGTTTAAACCGTAATTCGTTTTCACTATTAACTTGTTTTCCTTATAATTCATTTTCAGTTGGAATTCTATTTGTGGCGGAATACTACTATTTTTGAAGTCCTACATGATATATCAAAATAACAACAAAATCGCTTTCACTTCTTGTCATAGTTGATCTAATATTTAGTTAGTTTTAGAAAAACTTAGAAGCGAGGTAATGTTTTATATATATTCCAGTAAAATCAATATGATAATCAATATTAACAAACGATAAACTCGCAATTTAAAAAATATTACCCATTGTAAAATTGAGTCGTAATCCGTTCAAAAATCGAACAATTTAATGGGCATTATCAAATTTAGTCTTACATATAATGAGGTACTTGAGCAGTTGAGAGTCATCCGTGTAAAGACTAAAGAGTCGTCGTCTTGAACGTCTCTCTCACTATTTGAGTAGACGTTTCGTCTCTTTTTGAATTCATCAGTAACAGAATTGAGAATAATGGATGCTTGGGATTTGGAGAAGAAGGCGAAGGAGGCCTTCATTGACGACCACTTCGAACAAGCCATTGACTTTTACTCTCAAGCCATTGACTTATGCCCAAACAATGCTGACCTCCCCGTTGACCGTGCTCAAGCCCATATCAAACTCGCCAACTTCACTGGTCTTCTTTTTACTCTCCTCTATTTTTTCCAATCTCTTGACCTCGTCATCACGAGTAATATCCATGTATACTATGACATCACGAGTAATATCTTGCAATATCCCATGTGTGCTATGCTAACTACTGGTTTCTATCGTAATTTGGATATATGTTATTTTTGCGCTTTTTGTTTGCTTGTTTTGCGATAGAAGCTATTGTGAAGCAGTTTATGATAAATAGTTCATCATCGAATTTTCTCGAGTGATCGAAATGATCTTCATCACTCTAGCGATGATGTCAGTAATAACCATCCAGGGACTGGTATCAGTTTGATTTTGTTAATTAAGATATGTAGGGAAGTTGTAGTAGTACTGAAGTACTGAACAAATGGTTTCTAATGCCCAAAGTACAAGAACCGAATGAATGAATTCGAAGATGTGTAAGAGGGCGTTGTTATTTACTAATGCATTGGGAGTCTTACCTTCTTTGATTGGTCTGGATATGTTAACATGCTTCAAAATTTGTTTTACCGATTATTACTGGAAAAATTTAACATAGTTTTGTTTGTGGAACTGAATCGAAATTTAATAGTGTTCTGTTTTTGTGAGCAGAAGCTGTTGCTGATGCCAACAAGGCAATTGAGTTGGATCCTACGATGGCTAAAGCATATTTACGCAAAGGGTAGGTTGAGGTTCATTTTCCTTATATAGGAGGTATAAATTTGAATGACAAGTAAAACAAGATACAATCAGTTTTTTTTATATATAGTACATCTCAATTAGGTAATGACGGACTCGTATGTAGTTTTGGATTATGGAGTATTAGTTAATAACATGGAGATACTAGTTCAAGGTTTCTGAATTTGGGATACGTGTGTTTTTGAGGTATTGAGCTTGGTATTCTCAAGCACCCTCACAGAACCAAGATGGTCACTGAAAAACCTAGTCAATTATTAATACTTGGCCATTTTGGGCAGTGTAGTTAGGAGCTGACGTAGATTTTCTTGACATCTAATGAGGATATTAAATTTCTTTTTATGCTATTTAGCATGGCATGCATTAAACTCAAAGAGTATGAGACTGCAAAGGTAGCCTTGAAAACTGGTGCTACTCTAGCTCCGGGGGACTCACGTTTCATCAATTTGGTGAAAGAATGTGATGATCATATTGAAGGTATTTATCTGGTCCTTCGCTTTTGTTACCTAACGTGGGTTAACATGTGGTATCCTAATTTTTGGATGAAATGTCAAAAGTCGTATGTGATTATATGAAGTAGGACTATCTTTAGGAGATTTTATGCAAATTATACTAATATCATCACCAACTGTTCTCTATGTTACCTTGACAAGCCAAACTTTATGTCAAAACTTCCTTGCAAATTTTGACTAAAACATCATATAGATTGTCTCTTGTTGCTGTACATGGTTTATTTGTTAAGAGGTAAGAAAAAGTCACAGAGTGTGGTGTAGAATGATCAAAGGTCGTCCTTCCTCACCGATCAATCTATTTGTTGAGGGGTATGAAAAAATCTCAGTTTGTGGTGTAGAATTATCAAAAGTAGTCCTTTTTGACTGAAGGTAATTTAGGACTAAATAACCAGGCTAATAGAGGGGACTCTAAAGAAAATTACATGTTAACTTCATTTGAGTGGGTTGTTGAAAAATATTTCAACTGATTCTTGCATGCTTGTTTATGAAACTTGATTGATTTTCTCACTACATGATAGAGGAAGCTGGAGACTTGCCAAAACAGTCGGTTGACAAGGCCTCCCCAAGCGTAGCAACTCTCGCTGAAACACCTAATGTGGCTTCAAGGGAGGCCCAGCGACCTTCAGATGCACCAAATCATGGGGCTGTATCTGCGGTTGCTAAACCAAAATACAGGTTACCTTTTTTCTTTATTTAAAACTGTGGTGAAATACTTATTTATTATTATTTTCCCTTTAGTAATTGAGTATTTACATGAAGCTCTGTTTGTTATAGAATTTAAACTTGATGTGTTTGTTTCATTTATAGGTTCTCTCAAATGAAGTTATGCTTAAATTATCACTCACTACGTGCAGTGTCTTAAAAATTTGTCATTTATGTACCAAGTGGTAACCTGTTGGCACTATGATTAATAAGTCTCGCTTGTTTCGAAGTCTCATGTTTATTCATCTAGAATAATACTCACGGAACTATTTGATATGCAACTCAAGAAAAGCTCCTTAAGGAAGTATAAGAGACTCTTATTTGTTGATCTCAAATACCCTAAGTGTCACGGAGCATAGAATTATCTGAAACTTTGATATGAATATACCTTTGCGCTTCCAATGCATAAATAGAGAGGGAGGGCAGAGCTTATGATTATGACTACTAATGAGAGATCAACATTGGAGGATAGAGCTTATGATTATGACTACTGACGAGAGATCAATATTGCAGGCATGAATTTTATCAGAAGCCAGAGGAAGTAGTCGTGACTATTTTTGCCAAGGGTATACCAAAAGACCATGTAACAGTTGACTATGGAGAACAAATTGTATGTCTTTTTTTATCATTGTAGTAATTCATTTGCTAGCTTTTACCTCTTGAATGTAAAGAGTTCATCGTAGCTGCAGTAAGTTAACTTAATCATGTGTCGATTCTCTGTATAGCTAAGTGTCGCGATTGAGGTACCTGGGGGAGACGTGTACACATTTCAACAGAGGTTATTCGGAAAGGTGATCTATTGAGCTTATCTGCAGCCCTTTCTAAATTGAATGATATAATTATAGAATTACAGTAGTTATTGACACATTTCATTTTCTAAACTGAACATATTAATCTCCACATTTTATCGATAAAATGTTATAACTTACATAGATTGTATGTGTTGATACATCAGTAACCTCTCGACATTGCTCCCCTGCTGCCAGGGTCTTGTAAGAGTTACTATGATGATTTGCTTTACTGCTAGATTATCTACTCTCAGTTCATGTACCTAACTAATATAGCTCTTTACCTTCTCTATGATGGGCAGATAAACCCTGCCAAATGCCGATATGATGTTCTGTCTACAAAAGTTGAGATCCGCCTTGCTAAAGCAGAACCTGTCCACTGGACATCCCTTGAATTTGCAAGGGAGGCAACAGTTGTGCCACGGATGAGTGTACCATCAGGTATACTGTATTTTCATCTACCACATATTTTATAAGTTAGACTTGGGGTGAACTGGAATTCATATCTTCGAGAGTAATGATTAGCTTGAGCTTCTGATATTGCTACAATAGTGTGTTTTTTGAGTCTACAATGATCAGAAAATCGAAGTTTGCAGACAAATATAGTAAGATGTATTGACCTCATCACCTAATCACAGTCGACTTAGAGTTTCTCATGTCAACAACCATCTTTGTGCTTTTATTGATTGAGAATTACAATTGGGAGTTACGCTGACAATGTTTCAGGACTAAACTATTTTGTATTATGTCTTCTATTTAAGCTGGTAATGCAGTGGCCAATTTTATGGACAATCCTTTTTGTTTTTCTCTTCCGGTGAATCTTATTTTTGGCAAGCGTTTTATTGGACAATAAAAAAGTAATCGTTTTATCTGACAATAGAAATATCTACGATTGTTCATGTTACAGCTACAAATAAACCCACATATCCATCCTCAAAACCTACAGCAGTGGATTGGGATAAACTGGAAGCTCAAATGAAAAAAGAGGTATCCTTGAAACTTTGAGTCCGATATATACTGTATCATTCGTGTGAATTCCCTTTTCACTAGTTAACTGAAATTCAGGAAAAGGATGAAAAGCTGGATGGAGATGCAGCATTGAACAAATTCTTCCGTGACATATACGGTGGTGCTGATGAGGACACAAGAAGAGCAATGATGAAATCTTTTGTAAGCCTTTTCTCTTTCCTTAACATATTCAATTGGTCAAACGATAAATCGAAGTTTTTCTTTTCAATTGTATCAACGGTTTTTTAATATCTGACCTAAAAGTACATGTTAAGATGTCAATAAAGGAAAATATTCGGTAGAGGATTTACAAATATATGAACGGGTTTTCATGCGACACACAAATAGTAGATTTGATGAGTATATCCTTAGTTCCTTACCAATCTTCTTAAAGCTAAATTCTTGTTGATGACTACTATTTGGTGTTAAGGTGGAATCAAATGGAACTGTCCTGTCCACAGATTGGAAAGAAGTAGGGGCAAAGAAGATCGAGGGAAGCCCTCCAGATGGTATGGAGATGAAGAAATGGGAATATTGAGATTGAACTTATTCTTTAAAATATTCTTTTTACTTGTCTTGTTATTTACCTGAACTGGTGTTATCAGGAGTCATGTCCAGACTCCAGAGTATCCTTTTCTGTAAGAACTTGATTACCTTATTGATATACAATTACTTCAACGGTCACAACTCACAACACTGGTAGATATATATCTTTTGTCTGCGACTGTTCTTGTACTGCTCGAATTACGGCTTTTGGATTGAGGTCTAAAAAACCTGATGCCTAATCTCAGTCGAGCATTAATCTGTTTTGATAATGATATCATAGCAGGGAGTAAGAGCATTTGCATCAATACTACAAATCTTTCAATACATTTTAGCTCATTTATCACACACATAAGTGTGTATATTGTGAAGCAATTCCGATACAACCTCCTTGGTACCATAGAGTAAGACGGAGCATCCAATCCTACCTCCTTTTATCCTCTTTCTTGCATAGGCGAGAGCTTCATCAGAGATATTCGGAGCGTGATGTTGTAGTTGAGATATTTATACTATACCAACAAATCAATCACCATAAAGTGTTTGCTTTTGCAATGTCGTTTATACATTCAACATGAACGGGATAAATTTCATTTTGAGCACCTTATTCTAAAATCTAAATCTTTTTTCTTTGCATGCATTTTAACGACATGGAAGCATGACTCTATCTTCTGGAGGCTACTCATAACATGCAATGTTATTTTGAAAATTGAGCAAATTATTTTTGAAAATGTCAATTTTGTAAATGTAAATTCACAATTATTTTTGTGTTCACCTCTTAATAAAAGCATTCCACTTATAATTTAGATTACATTTAATGTACTTGCTTGTTCAAATTATAAATTTGATTTAAATTAAGGTTGTTTGTGCAAAATTAAATTTGTTAAATTTAATTAATAGAAATGAAAATACCTGTAGGAACCTAGCTCGTTTGCTCAACCTTTTCGGTCGAAAACTTGTATACAAGTATACAACCCGTTACCCGCTCGAGCACCCGACTCAATAGACAGCCGATACTTAACGAGTATTATACGAGCCTAAGGTTGTGCTCTTTTGAAATATCTGGCTCGCTCGACAAATACCCGGTCCGTTAATAAATGATTATATAAATTAATAAATTCAATATACATATTAAAAATAATTATCTATAATTAAGGTTTGTACATAAATATTTGAAATAATGAAGGTTTATTTAATTTATCAATATTCTAATGTATCAATGTATTTTTTATTTGTGTTAAAAAAACAAGTTTTTTTTCCCCTTTTTACCTTAACGTGTCGGGTATCTTATCGAGTCGAGTAGGGTACTAAACTCGATTTCAATACCTTATCGAATCAGGTACTACCCGGATAGTTATCTTATCGAGGCGAGTCGAGTCGGGTACTTCAGGAATACTCGACTCGTTTCCAGAGTTAGAGATATGAGCTCCCAAAGATGATATCTTGAGATGTTAAATTACCAAAATTTTGAGAGGAGAAGACATAATGTTCGCTTACGTCGTCGGTTACAACATAAAAAAGACAACCCTTCTCGCCCTATATATTGATCTCAAGGAGCAAGGTATGATCGTCAATCGTAAGTCTACTTTTACGTGTCTATCTCACATCATACTAATATTTTTTTTTTTGGTAA
This sequence comes from Echium plantagineum, assembly GCA_003412495.2. NCBI lineage: Eukaryota > Viridiplantae > Streptophyta > Magnoliopsida > Boraginales > Boraginaceae > Echium > Echium plantagineum. Next base: position 15,166,036 of record CM016563.1, on the reverse strand, counting down.
TAAGCGATGAATTTCATTAAAGAAATGAAAAAAAATAATTATAAACCTATACAACTATGGACCAGAGTCCAGCTGATGATAAAATAACCAACAAAAGCTCAAATAAATTCTTAAATCCAACATGGATTAAGAGTTCGGCCCAATCCTATTATCAGTTAAAATCGCAGGTAGAAAACCCTGGACTATAGTTATTACACCTTAACATCATACTAATATAAGGTTTTACAGTAGAGAGTAATCAGATGCGTCTTTAGTCCAAATAAGCTCGGAAGGAAGAAGATAAAGTGTCCCATAAGAGGACCCCAATAAGTCACTAACCAACAATTCCTTGCCATATCATAAGAGGCCATCATTACGTTTAGTCATCAATCATTAAAAAAATAAAATTGGACGACTTTTCAGAATGTAAGAAGTAATTAAGTTGTTCCGTTTTATATAGTTTAAAAAACACGAATGAGGACAAGGAACATTGTGCACATGAATCGGAAAATGTAGGCAAGATGGTCTCAATATGGTTACCTTGAACTAAGACCTACTATTATATATAGACCAACCCTGTTGGACATGGAAATTAATTAATCCTTGATATGTTTGCATATAAGTCAACATGGCTTACTTATGAGGACTATTAATTTAATTCATTGAATTCAATAGACGGTGTTCTTTAATCTCTCCAAGAACAATGTAACGATTTAAACGGCAAAGCATAAATGTTACATTGAATAATGAGTCTTAATTTTTAATTAAATCATCTGTAGACAAAGATAAACGAAAGAACAAGGAATATCTTAGATTGTCCTTTCGAGACATAAGAGTTAAGTTGAAGGATTGTTTCTCGAAATGGTCTGTCCTAATTCATGGAATCTCCTTCTATGCTATGCTGCTGGCCATCAAGAATTCCACATACATATAACTGAGGACTTCAATGCTCCCCCAAATAATTTAAGAGATGATTGTTTAACGTGTTATCTTATTCGTCAAATAAAGTGGTACGAATGTTTAATAAATAATGCACTGATTATCGGAAGTGTTATCAAATTACGTTTGCAATGGGCAACACTATACACACCAAAACAGTGTTTTTATGCACAAAATTACTATTTGGGTATGTGTATAATAGATCAGGCTTGCAATAATATAGGACTAAGAACTTGCACTTCATTTTTGAAATAAATTGATCAATTGTAAAAATTACAAAACAAAAAGAAGAGAGCTAAACCTAGAGTAAATATAGCTTGATTATTCAATGTGAGAGCAAGAAACAAGTGAAGAAGGGAAAGTAACACAAACCAAAGTCTAATGTTTGTAATTTTGAAACAAATCATCAACGGGATTAGAGCAAATCCTTGATTAGAGAGGTTGTTATTCAAGTAATTTAGTACTTGTGCATGCATTTGTCAAGTCAAGAGGTATCATAGAGTTCATATTCATGCATTCAAAATTGACAATAATCAACCTAGTGAATAAAATAAGTGCGGAATCACTATTTGCTTCCCAATTTCTCACGCTCCTCTAATCTACTCTACTATTCCCTCCATCCCTAAAAAATTGTCCAGTTTATTTAATTTCTTCACGATTAAAGATTGTCCAGTATTAACTCGATTATTACGAGATGCTATCAATTGACACCGAAGGTCTTACGCTTTCAATGTAGGACTAAGAACTTGCACTTCACTTTAGAAATAAATTGATCAATTATAAAAATTAAAAAAAGAAGAAAAAGAATTGAAGCTACAGTAAATATAGCTTGATTTTTATTTATTTATTTATAAATTAGCGATGAGGTGAGTTTCGAACCAGGACCTTCTGGTCACTAGCAAGAACTTTTTCCACTAGGCATTCGATTCACTCAAATATAACTTGATTATTGAATGTGAGAACAAGAAACAAGTGAACAAGGGCAAATAACAGAAATCGAAGTCTAATGTATGTAATTTTGAAACAAATCATCAATGGGATCAGAGCAAATCTTTGAGTTGTTCATAATATTAATTAGTTGGTGTATAATAAGCTTGTTATTATTGGAGTAATTTGAAGTTGTGCATGCATTTCTCAAGTCAGAGGTACGAATGTAACATGGAGTTCATATTCAAAGTTGACAATGATCAACCTAGTGAGTATTTTATCCAAAATAAAACAAACTTGCTTTCATTGTCTCGTATGCACAAATAAACCAAATAAATAAAATACATGCGGAATCACTTGCTTTCATCTCTCCTACTAATGTATCGTTAATTAATAATTTATTATAATTCAAATAAAAAAATAATTAATTATGTGACGATCTGTACTCGAGATCGTCACATAATTATTTTTTTATTTGAATTATAATTAATTATAAATTAACGATAGTACAAGAGATATATGATGGTAAGGTACATGTAAGTGGTAAGGAGGAAGAAAGAGTGAATAATGTGTTATGAGATGCTTTTCTACCTTGAATTCTTCGAAGATAATCTATTTTGACTAAGGATTACTCTGTATTAATTTTGAGATACCTCTTTATTAGTGATGGTCTACCTAAAAGCATAATTAATAGCTTAATTATATTTCCCCTGGCCTTTTAATAGGGAGGTAAGATTGTTACTACAACAAAAAAGCTCATTTTGAGGATTGCTATATTAAATGGGGTTCATAATTTAATTTATACTTCCCTATCTTAGAGCATTTGACCATTTGTAAATCAATTTCTTAAATCACTTTTTAAAATTATTTTTAGGGATTTGATTTAAATTTTGGTACAAAATTAAATTATATTTTTTTACACTAACATCAATTAAATATTGTTATCAAAGTACAATAAAATGAGATAAGAGATGAAGGAAACATGGAGTAGAAAAGTGAATGTTTTATGTGAAAGTACAATTTTAAGGATGAGGTAAATATAAGATTGGTGGGCTTTGATGGAAAAAACTTTCGAGAATTTTTATACAATTTTTTTTTTTTTTATATCTGGACATTTAATGTTTTACAATTTTTTATTCTTTTTTCAACTTTACTATTCTATATATAAAATGACTATTCTATATATAAAATGAGGAATAGTTTGAGAACTAGGACTTATTCAATACTCCTCCTTTCTCCTTTTTCACTTTGTTAGTCAATATTTATATAAGAAATATACAGAGAATTTATTTTTTTGCATCAAAGTTAAATTAGTAATACCTCAATTTTGATAAAAGTGGCATAGAAAGTTGATCTTAGCCGATGGCTTAATAGCCTAGTGGCATCCGGCCCAACCTTTCATGTAAGAGGTCATGGGTTCGAACCTTGTTGGAGACATATTTGTCTCATATTATACTCTAACTTTCTATTAGTTAGCAATTTCTGTATTCATGTTTGTAATATTATTGTAGTCACAATTCATCGCTAATTATCAAAAAAAAGAAAAAAAAAAAAAGAAAGTTGATCTTAAAAATATTTAGGAAACATGTAGACTTTAGTGTAACGGTGTAAGTGAATACGTAATGAAGAACTAGCACCATGGAATGCTTCTTATCCAATCAATAATGATGTCTCGTTTCAATTCGAGGGGTATCACATGAATAGCTTACAAAAAAAATGAACACCAAAAGACATTGCTCATCATATATGTTTGCGCCTAGATTTTAGTTCATCACTAGTATTTCAAAATATCTTTTGTCCACCACTCATCTTTCAAAAATAGGAAAAAGTGGTCCTACCATTACTTTTTCCGTTAAATGATATTTGAGGAGTATTTTATTGGTTTTCTTGAAGACAATTATGGGTATTCATGTAATTTTCTTATTATTAACATCAAATGTTGGCAGAAGAAACAATTTTTCACACATGTTGCAATTAGATTCTAGTTCATTACTAATGTTTCAAAATGTCTTTGTTCATCACTCGTGTTTCAAAAATAGTCTTATTGTCAATTTTCTCATGTAATGACTACTTTTAAAGGTATATTTGTCTTTAAAAAATTATGATTATGTCATTTTCTTACTATTTTAACATTTTCCAAGCAAAAAGTTCGAAGTGAACAACTTTCATTGCAAAGGTTAAATTTAATAGTAAGAAAATGTTTTAAAAAAATAACCATACAAATTTTAAAAAACGACAAAATACCCCTAAAATAGTCATTACACGGAAAAAGTGACAACATAACTATTTTTGCCCATTTTTGAAACATGAGTGATGAATATAAACATTTTGAAACATTAGGTGGTGAACTCGGACCTAATTACAACATGTGTGGTGAATAATGCTTTTTGCCTAACAATTGATGTTAAGAGTCTAAACATGACGAAAATTCCCCTAATTTTTTAAGAAATGATGGTTATACCTCTAAAAATAATCATTTAACATAAAAATTAACGAGAAGACTATTTTTGCCCACTTTTAAAAGATGAGTGATGAACTGAAACTTTGGTGATGAACTGGAATCTAGGTGTAAACATGTATGATAAGTAATACATTTTGTTCAAAAATATGAATAACTCATATTATTAAATCCATGGTTGATTTATAGGAGGTCCCTAATTCAAGTCATGCTCCAAACATATATATTTTTTGTTTTGTTTACTATACTCTCTAAAGTGAATACAATAATGAATTTTTCTATTTTCATTGATCAAATGAATAGCCTGAGTATACTATTCATGTGAATATTCCTCATATTGAATAGAAAGTAAGTAAGTACTCATACTCCTTGTTAAGATGTACATCCCACTTCGGAAGTCGATGTCCTCACGGGTCAATATATAAGATCTTGGGCTACTCCCTCTATTGCCAATTGGTTTTAGAGTGGAACCCCATAGACTATTATCATGGTATCATGAGCCAGACCCGAATTAATGAGGCACGTGTAACCCGCCGCCAATGTTGTTTCCGGCAAATATTACCGGCGAGGAAAATTCCCCCAACGACCGGGTTACACGTGATGGGGAGTGTTAAGATGCACATCCCACATCGGATATTGGTGTCCTCCCAGGTCAATATATAAGATCTTGGGCTACTCCCTCTATTGTCAATTGGTTTTAGAGTGGAACCCCATAGACTCTTATCATGGTATCAGAGCACTTCCTTCAATGGAGTTCATAGAGTAACCACAGGGATCAAATTCAAAATCACAGATGTCAGATTTTGGGAAAATCTTCCTAATACCAAACTGCGTTGTCATCAGGGCAGCCGAACTATTTTCACTCTTGTAAAAGACAGAAGCCTTTTCTTTGTCCTGACCAGTCATGCACATCACCACCGTATAAGTAGGTTCAAATGAATGGGCAGGTTCTGCAAAAGCTGAATAGACGTGCCACTTCCCCTGTTTATCAGAATTCCCCATAACAAATGCATTGCTACCTGGACGAAGCATACCGAAAAGTACTTGTCTAGAACAGTGACCTCTTCAGAGAAGCTACGATGATGAGCTCCGGGGAAAATGAAGCTCCCACAATGAACAACTTTTACTTCAAGCGACAAGGATTCAGCTAACTTTAGGATGAGAAGGATGGCAAGAAAAAGCTTTGTTGTCCCAAAGGTCTTGATGATCAGCTTGTAAGAATAAATGAAGAGGTTTGACTCAAAGAGAGCATAAGAGTCGAAGTAGCCATTCGAATCCATCTCTCAATTAAATTTTCTTCTTGATTCATTACCTCGATTTTATCTTTATGTTTCTTATTATTGTTATTGTCATTAAGTTATTTTTATGTGTTTGCACTCTTTTGTATTGAGTTTCGACTCAAGAACATTTATGGTTTATTAATAAAAAGCGACCTTTAAAAAAACCAGAATCATTTAATATATTTTTATTTTTGAAATAAGATAACTAACACAAATTACTTATTAATTGAAAAATAAAGATGTAGAAACATTTGAGTAAAAGAGCTTAATGATTCCACCATATCTTGATTAGATTTGTACATGATGACATGAAACTATCATCACAAAGACTTGTCAGACACAAATTCAACAACTGCCAAAGCCTCTGGATGCTTCAGACAACCTAATTCACTAAAGTAGTCACTACTACCACCTTTCACCATTTCTATATCTTACAAAACCTGTTTCTCTTTAGACAACTACTCACATGGTTTTACATCAAACTTTCTTGCTTCCAAAAAATGCCTTTCAAAAGTCCGATTTCCATATTTAATTATTCAAATGCTGCTTCTCCACCAAATTCTGATTTCTCACGTGTTGGATCACTTGCACATCGTGATAATTCTGTAAACAAAATTCAAATCATCGATTAGCTTAGTAATCACGTGAAATTACTAGTAATAACGAAGTAGCAGGGTTCTGGTATTGCAATGTCAAATATCGAATTTTTTAATTGAAACACAGATTGACTAATTAAGCAAAAATAGTCATTAGATTGATAATTAAATTGTTATGTGTTGTACCTTTGGCTGGGGAGTTGTAGGACCTCTTGCAGTGTAGTATTGCACCTTGGATCCCATCCTGGAGCAAAGAATCATCTCTCCGGACCGGAGAGGCGGCGGAAATAGCCGATTTGCTCTTCCCGAGAGTCTTATACACATTTTTGAATCCAGAAATTCTGGTGTTGAGCTGCTTCTCAACCGAGACCTTCCTCGGAGAGCTCGCCGGAGTAGTCGCCGGAGAGAACCTCGGAGAACTCACCGGACTACTCTCGGTGAACTTCATCTTATCAGCATTGTACCTCTTCGAAGCGATGGAGTAGAGAGGCTTCATCACCTTCATGTATTTGGGCAGGTCTTTTTTATCGTTGACTGAAGAGTCAACGAAGTTTTCTCTTAGCAGTTTGCTCCTCAGGCTATTGTCTCGTGAGAAAACTGGTGTCTCTTCAACGTTGGCAAGACCACAATGTGGGACTGGTCCCCCTTCAATCGACGCGTAACGTTTGCTCTGTCCGATTTCGACAGGCTTCAAGCTCTGTTTTGAGGTATTCTCCTGGGTTTTGGATTTCCTAAACCCGAGCATGAACACTTTGAATTTCGGGGCGGATTTGAGCAGTGACTTAGGAGACTGAGGCTTGGAGGAGAATGGAGAATCAAACGGGAAAACTCTGGCGTTACGGAAAACGTCTCGCGGAGATTCAACTACTTGTGCGTCTTGGTCGATTCCGTTCTTGATATTGTCGAGCTCTAGCTCGAAGAAAGAGTCATCGTCCTCGTCCTCGTCAGATATGTATTCCGTTTCCGGGGTCCGATTGGTGGTGTAATCGATGCCAGATACGACGGCATTGGCTAGGACGTCGTCAAGGCGGATGGGGTTGCGCCAGAATTTGAGTAGGTTGAGAGCTTCCATTAGGAAAGTGATAAAGAGGAAGGGAAAGTAAATTGGAAAGCTGAAATGAGAGAAGCTTTTGAAGTGAGGTGAGTATGATTTGAGAATGGAAAGTGGGGTTAAATAGGAGTGGTTGGCTCGTAGATTAAGGTGAAAATATGAGACAGTAATTTAGTAAAATGGGTAATTAATGAGATGCAGGTGAATGGAGACTATGAGCACTGGAGAGTGGAGACGTATGATTAGAATAAAGGAAGGGGGGGTTGACATAAGCCGTTTTTACTGCTAATAATGTTTCTGTTAACTACGATTTGGGAAGTTGTGAACTCTGTCTATTGTATCTATCAAATGTCTTAAAAAAAAGTGTCTAAAAATACATTGTCTAAGAGTTAATCGAATAGTCTAGTAGAAAATACTGTTGCTAGTGACCAGAAGGTTTGGGTTCGAAACTCACCTCATCGCTAATTTACAAAAAAGAAAAGAAAAAAGAAACACATTGTATAAATACTTTGTCCATACCTACGAACCATCAACTTTATTATTTACAAGATCAAGCCACACTCGAACAACTTCATTATTCGCGACAAATTTATTGGTCGAGACCGCATTCGACTATTGACATGATCAAGTTGCAAACAGATTAACACTCTTTTAATTATAGTCAGATGATCTCCCTTCCGTTTGTCTTTTTTAATGATATTCATATCCGTTTATTAAGAAAAACATGGTCTGACGATTGATTTAAACAAATTCGGGTCTAACTGTCCATTGAAATCAAATATCAAAATAAATCACATTTGCAATTTAACATATTTTCCATTCATATTTAGTTTCCTTGAATTGAGAAAATTTGATGTTATGCCTCAACTAAATATATTGAACTCTGAAGAATGATGAAGGGAACATTCAACATTAATAACAAAAGGATTCTTCCATTAACAACTTGCCTATATATCGATTTACAATAAATTTTCCAATCTATAAAAATACATATCCAAACAACAAACATATCTAAATTGCTCTACAGTTCTCAAGTCTTTGCATTTTACATAATCACACATCAATCATATTCCAAAGGCTAATATATTTTACATGTGAATACAATTAGGAAACTACTCTTATCTTCTTAGGCCAACCATACCTATGCAGATATGTCGGAACAAAACCTTGCGCTCCTCAAGCTCTTAATATTAAACAATCTTTACGGTCAAGACTTCGCTTTACACCAGAACTCATTGCAACAATTTGTGGTACTGTGATAATAGTGGAGGTCTCAAGTACGCGTTGAGCAATATCCTATGCATCGGTACTATGCAAAGATTAGGTTTCCAAATGCCAATTGCAGTGAAAAATGTTTCACAACTTTAGAGGAAGTAAGATAGTTGCTCCTTCTTTCTTGATCCTCCTTCCCCATACTGTTCATTCCATTGCTTTAACTCGTTCATTACTGAGCCCTCAGCAGCAAAACTTGCAGCAACCTGCAGAACAGAACACAATTCAAGTTTCATTTTCTCCTGTCCTTTTAGCAGAGCTTTGTTACGTTCTATTTTCAGCAGGACTTATAAATCGTTCCATTTTCCCCCTCTCACAGAAAGCTAATTAGAACACCCTTCCCCTTTTAGATGCTATTTGAATAAATTATAATTGACAAATCGAAAAGTAATGACTGAACATTTATTTAAGAGGCAAGCTATAACTAAACAGATTGATTAAGGTGAAGTACCTGATTCTTGGCTTGCCTCATATCTTCCATGTTCAATCTTCTAAGAATAATTACTTTTTCCTCTTTTGGGATTTCTTCATCAGTATCATCAGTTTCCTCTCTTGTTTTTTCTTCTGTATCATCAGTTTCGTCTTTCGGTCTTTCTTCATAATCATCAATTGCCTCTTCGAAGTCCTGCCCTTCTTCCTTGGCCTTTTTCTTCTTATCCTGGGAAAATGTGGTATTCTCAGTAAATCAATAAAATGCATTTGAAGAAAACACAATTCTATAAACCAAACGAAACAATACTGATAAATGGACGAACCATGTCTTTCTTCCTTTCTTGTTGTATCAGCTCTCTAACAGGTCTATAAGCAGCGGTTATGCATAAGTTCTGCACGGGGGAATAATGTAAGAAGAGGATTACAATGAAATTGTGGAGTTAAATGCATATAAGGTAAATAGAGGATCCACAGACCTTTAGATCACTACCACTATAACCTTCCGTCATCATTGCAAGTTCCTTAAAATCTAAATCTTCAATGTGTTCTTTTGATAAAAGAGTCCTCAGTATATTTTCTCTGTTCTCCACAGAAGGTAATCCAACCATAATTCTGTTCACCAGAAATCCAAAAATCAGTAGTTACTCAAATAAAAGAAACAGAGCCTTGGAGATGAGATGGAGTATGATGGAGTGTACCAACCTTGAACTAGGCATAGAGAAATTCCTTTATATATTTAAAGTTGTAGATATATGCCTGAAGCCAGGGGAATTAGATATAATAGAGGAAACAATTTTTCATTCTTTTGTTACTAAATTCTTGATAAAAAGAATCTTAAGAGAGAGGCGTCCTGATCAACGTAAATGTCAGTCTGAGTGAGATATATCATCTTCTGACTGAAACTACAGCTGGAGAGTTTAGAACAACTACGGGCATGATCAAGTGCAGTACATTGAATAGTTTTTTAAACAAACAGAAATTAGGTTAAACAATAGAACCATGTTAGTACCTGCGCTCAAACCTTCTGATAATTGCCTCATCAAGGTCAAAAGGTCTATTGGTTGCAGCAAGAACGAGAATTCTTTCACCAGGTTTTGTCAATAAACCATCCCAATGTGTCATGAACTCATTCTTAATCTTTCGCATGGCTTCATGCTCCCCCACCCGTGTTCTCTGGCCAAGCATGCTATCAACCTCATCCACAAAAATTATAGTCGGAGAAACCTTTGCAGCAAGTGTGAAAAGAGCTCTAACATTCTTCTCATCTTCTCCAAACCATTTTGATGTTATAGTTGACATTGATACATTTATGAAGTTGGCACCAGCTTCATTGGCAATGGCCTTTGCTAGCATTGTTTTTCCCGTACCAGGGGGGCCAAATAATAGTATACCGCGGCAAGGCTTGAGAAGCCCACCAATGAAGAGGTCAGGCCTTCGAAGAGGAAGCATGACCAACTCCTGAAGCGATTCTTTAATCTCATCTAGTGCACCAATATCATCAAACGTTACGCCAATCTCATTTGCAGGAATTACCTCTGGTCTTATTCGCTTTTCGAATTCATTATCAGGAGGAGGTTCCTGTAATACCATAAAATTTTGGTTAAAAAATGAAAGAAGTTACGGTTGTGGTTTCCTATGATCGACTTGATACCGTTCACCACTAATACATTTTGTAATGTCAATGATTGTGTAATAATTTATTAAAATGGGTCGTATGCATCGACAAAGAGTTTGGAAAAGGACTTTTTATAACATGTAAAGCCTGTTGACTGTTGTTAGTTCCCTAGAGAGCAAGATAATAAGAAAATAACCTTATGTGAATGACGGCTTATACCTTATCAAATGAGCAGAAATATATCATATTGTAAACAGGAATTTCCCATGTCTAGATTTCAAAACCATAGAGTTTAACCTACCACAGGTTTTGTTGCAGGTGAACTTTCACCATCTTTCTTTACTGATGGGACTGATTTTTCTGTTTCATTTTTGTTATCAGTCGTTATATTGTCAGCCTTTGATGCAGGTTTCACACCAACGTTTTCTTCTACTTCAGCCCCCTAGAATTGAAAATGTCAGCAAAAGCAAGCGACTATTTCAGTGAAATAAATAATTAGTCATTTGATATAGATGTGAAGTTCCAAACAACTAAAACCTTAGATGAGTCTGCATTTGTATCTAGTTTGAGTGTACTTCCTTCCTGAAAGATGCTTAACCCATGTGACAGGCTGCACCAGAACATAAGAAAATCGAATTCATATTTTACTTCTTTTTCAGCGCAAAAGCTAACATGGGTGCAAGAACGTAAGAGTTATGTGAACTTAACATACCTTCGGGATGATATAACAAGCTTTCCATTTCGGTATTCCGGGTTTTTGCTATTCATCAGGTGGTATGATATTGCAGACACTATAATCTCCTCTATGTAATAACTAAGAACCATTGTGTCATCTTGACATATTGATCCGAGGTCATCACACTCGAGATCATTTGCAGCAAGTACTTCTGCGATGCTATTTCTGTTGTCCTGAACTGTGATTTTCTTCATATCCTCCTCCAGTTGTGATTTCCAGCTTACGCGATGACCCTCTGCTTCTGGAGGTATGATCTCAATATTGTAAGGGAACAGAAGTCTAAGCTTTTTGTCTACTTCACTACCGTCATCATCAGGGTCGTACATCCGTGAACCAAGAACTACCACTGATCCTGATAGTTTCTTCAAGAATCGATCAAATAACTTGTATAGTCTTGGAGATGGAAGAATAAGTCTCTCAACATCTCTCAGATAGAGTATGATGCAACTACTTTTAGAATGTGAAGCCAAAATCTGCAGTTACAAGAAATCCATTCACCAAAGAACAATAACAAATGCCCTATATGGGGTTCTATGTTCTCTAGACCAATACAAGACAACCTCATTGAGTTGAAAGGGTAAATGGTCGAAGTATGGAACAAAGAAAAACTTATACACTACTCGCAGTCTAACAATGACTTGTTTCCAAAGAAGGCAGGATATCAAGTTAGTTAAAAATCTCTATTCTTGGCATGTATTTATGGACGTCCTACAGAGGCTTTTTTATATTACAGCCAGATGAAGTACGAGCATAGTGGACAAAGTTAACAATGGATGCATTACCTTATATAGTGACTGGAGGAAAACTTTTTCATCAAAAGACCAGCTGCTGATACGCTTAATAGGCCCTATAAGGCAAAGTGATAAAGATAATTTTATTTTCATGAAGGAACTGAAATGCATATTACTATTGTGATTTCACTCTAAAGAGAATCGAAATATTTTCCATAATGCGACATTCAGGGTTTACATGAAAGTAATATGAACTATTAACAAAAACCATATATGGAATCATGCGATTGGGTAATATATGGATCACGATTATGACTTATGACTTATGCAATTGGTTCTTGAAGTAACATCTTTATATATGTTGATTAATGAAAATTAATGGGCTATCCCATTAATGAACCGTAGCTGTTCTCTATAGAATCTCTCGACTAGTTATCAGTAACAAGAATACCGTAACATAACCAACATGAGTTCAACAATATGATCATATCTGTGAAAAAGAATACCTGAACTAGAAGAATAAGACAGAGTACTCATGGCAGTCATGTCTGAAGAAGTAGATGCATTTCGGCGGTGGGTTACAGTACGATTTCCGTCTTCCGCGCATCTGAAGTAACGAGTGAAGTTCAGAACATGTGGCAATACATACTTAATTGACTATGATACTGACATGTGAACCTCATACCTTGTCTTAGGATCAAATCCTCTATCTTGCCTGGAACTCATGCCTGAAAAAGTACAGGGGAATCAACTGAGTGTGTTGCCTACTATAGTGCTTTGTAGTATCCACAAAATGTTAGTAAAGCGGAAGGTAAACTGAGAAGATGAAAATAAACTAGAAAAGAAGGTTTGAGGTGCAAGTTCCTGTATATTTTCAACAGTTTCTCCACAACTGAACGTAATCCTTTAACATAAACTAGCACTTTGCAGTAATATAAGGCCGAGGTAGGACCCCTCAAAAAATGCAAACAAGAATAGATAAGTACTCATACGTCGCGGTAATCCTACATAATTATTTAACATTTCGGTGACTTCGTTATTATTTTCTTCTGAGTCATAGTTTAATTGTATTTTTCATGGAAATTAAATGAAGCATATGATATGACATTTTACAAATGACAAACATGTAATCTTCAAGGGCATCTGCTAGCTCGCACTGCCAAAAGAGATGTCAATGGAAAATTAATGGTAATCTACAGAAGAAAGAGTGCGCCTTCTGGTCATACCTCCACTGTTTTGCCTTCTTGGGGTAACTGAAAAATTTCCTAAAAAGCTAGATACTCGATCCAAAGTTGATTCTGAGATGGACCTTTTGAACATCTGGAATGGAACATCAGTATGTAAGTCTTTGTTCTGGTAGTTTTACTGCTACGATATGAACCATGCTATGCAGTTATTAATTTAGCACCGCTCATGGCAGATTAGCCTCAATATTAATTATACTTTCATTGTTGGCCTTTAAAATAAATGAATTTAGAAAAGGACTTCAGCAAATACTTACAGTGCTTCTATTTGAATTCCCGTATTTGCTTTGTAACTGTCGAATTAGTCAGAAAAGAAAAGGAACAATGAATGTTTAGTAAAAAAAGCACAACATAAGGTTTTACACGAGGGTAGATTGACTCTTTCAATTACCTTCAAAGAGAAGTCACTTATATCCAATATTAGTAATTTTGCTTCGAAATAATGTGCAAGAGATTTTGCAAGCGCTTGCTGGTAAAGTTCTGCAAAGCAACACAAACGGTAACAAGAGAACTTTAGTCTAAAGTCCCTATTTACACTCTATACCGAAAAAACGTTGCAAGTAAGACTAGCCATACCAGCAGGCCCTGAGAGCAATATAGCCCTGCTTGCAGGAGATAAGTTTCTAGTGTGCTTAGAGACATCGAAGTGTTTGAGGTGCACATATGCTGCACTTGTCAATAATGCACGTGTCCGTTCACTGCCAAAGCCAATTACACTATATCAGAATGATACAATCAGAACAAGAAACTGCCTACATAAGCTTTGAAAAGTATATTATCAGGTGAAGTAATTAAGAACACATTGAAGTAGTTTTCGACCAATCTGATAAATGAATATCTAAACTTGTCAGCGCTAACTGACATGTTCAAAACGATCAGTTGCTATTCGTCTCCAGGTAAAGGTAATAAATTACTAACCATGTTTACAAGAATAGCAAAGTCTTGAATTTTTAAAAAATGACACTCTAACGACTCTCAAGTAATGAAAAACTATGCGGATAAATAACTAACTGGAAAAGGAAATACCATTGTACGAAGACAATGGACTAGCACTATAATAATGATGGGAAATCAATCCAGAATTCCATAAAAGAGAATCAATAAATCAATGCTGCTGAAACCTAATGCTTAATCTTAAGAAGTTGATCACCACACCCAAAAATATAAATTGTTATCAACTTTAAGTAGATTGGGACAATCAAATCATTGAAGTAGAAACCCAAAAATAACAAAACAAAAAGAATTTACTGATTTGGGTCACGAGAAAGCTAAAGATTGTTAAGTTATATACTGAAGAAGAGGATCCTCCATCAGAGTTGCACTAGCCACGAAGCATCTTCCCCCAACAAATCGTTACTATACATGACTATACTATGAACATTCAACAACATACATAAATACATAACACAAAGTACAAAACATTTTACTCTGTTACATAACATGAAGATCCAAATCGTCGCTAAACTAACTGTTCGTGCCTTAAAATTTAAATCCTTATTCACTTTCATTGCTTAATTCCTTCAATGACCTTCCATTTACCTGAGAAAATAAGGAAAGTCATCAAACGTGACCTGGCCATCTTTACCATCAACAATCAATCTCCTAAGCTCCTGCTCAATGCGGTCAGCCGTGATGCCTTCACCGGAGTTATTATTATCATTCCATCGATTAACAGCCTGCCCCGAAGCTAATCCCAGCCCCACACCGACGCCAACACTCAATGCCGACAATAAAATGTGCTTATTTTCCATCACAACACACTCAAACCACCTAATTTCATCCAATGGACAAATTTTATCTCAAAATCCAATCTTTTGAGACATACCTGGAACCTCTATTCTCAACTTTCATCAAAAGAATAATTTGTATCTCAAAATTCAATCATTTAAGAGATACCCACAACCTATATTCATATTTTTCATCAAAACAAAAATTTTAAGATCAAAGTTCAATCTATTGTGACATACCCACAACCTATATTATTATTTTCATCATAAAAAACAATTTTAATATGAGAATTCAATGTTTTGAGAGATACCCAGAAACAGTATTCGTTATTATCTAACTGAGAAAGAAAAGAAAACAGAGGATACGTTAAGATTGAAATGCTGGGATTTGTTGTTTTAATAATATTATTATTCGGACAGAGGAACGAGGAATACGTTAAACCTATCTCCTAATAAGACATTGGTCGATTCTTTTATCTCCTAATAAAATACATGATAGTATGTGATTTTTCTGCAATGAATAATATTGGTCTGAAAAAGGCAGCCTTTTGTTTTCGATATGGTGGGAGGGATATACATACATACTACGGCTATGTAATGCTTGGTTGTCAGTTGTCACACAAACTGCACAGATCAGCGAATGAGGGGGAGACCAATTTCTTCTCTCGTCCTTTCTTATTCTTTTCCTACTTCCCCACCATTTCTTCTTCTTTTCTCTATCGCAATGTACTTACCAAAGGAATCTCATGACTAGTAAGTAGTAATGTTATCGAGTCCGATTTAATTAAGTACTCATTACTGAATAATTCGATCGAATTGATATTTTATCGAGTCAGGTCATTAGTAAGTTATTTCGGGTATTGAGTAATTTTTTTCCGAGTTCGATCCCAATGTCAGTCAGGTGAGTATTGAGCCGGATTTTCTTTTTGTCGAATATCAAGAGGGTATGAGATTATTATCTCATCAATTACAAATCAAGGCAGGGTTTTAAATAGTATTGGTATCTATTTTATCAAGTCTGCTAATTATTCGATCATTGAAAATATCAAGCAATAGTTCTTAACTGAGTCGGATTCAGTAATCAATACAATTGATTATAGGTGGTATGAAGTCGAAGTACCAATGCGTTTGGGGGTTGAGGTCTTTTTTTCTTTTCTTTTTGAAAAGGACACACCAAACGCATGAAATAAGTGTTCTGTCTTGATAACAAACGTGAGCCGTGGAAATAAAAGAAGTCGAAATAAAATCTACCTCCGCTATGGCCTTTTTGCTCATGTTAGAACTACGGGTGCACACGGTTTGGTTTGGGCGATTTTTTTTTTTCAATTTTCATCCGATCCAACATTGGCGATTTTTTCAAAATTAAATTCATACATCATGTCAAGTAATAGTAAAAAAATATTCTTGCACCCCATTACTCTAATTCTTGTCCATGAACAGTACATGATCAAAATAGTTAATCAAATAATAGACTAGTGGAAAAGGCACTTGCGACTAAAAGGTTTGGGTTGAAACTCACCTTATCGCTAATTATAAAAAAAAAAAACTAATATCCTATTAAATTTTCTTTTATTAAGATTTTTTAAGGACTATTATGATGATTAATTTAAAATTTAGGAAATAATTGTGTAATTTGTGCATTAACAGAAAATTCTCTAAATAGAATCGTAATTGATCGGATATGTATAACTACATATATAACCCATTTTCTAATCGTGATCATCATTAATTTATATTGGGATGATTAAAATATACACATCATACAAATAAGAAAAATATCTATAAATATCTTGGGACAGACAAAATAGTTTTAGACAAATTAAATAGTAAAATTTTAATTTATGATAACGTTTACTCCTTAACAAAAATAAAAATTGGAACGTATCCTTGGCTCCTCATCAATAGTTCGAGCACTGCCTCCTAATATGGTTAAGATAGCAATGTTTCCAACATTAAATTATGTAAAAGAGCAGACAGTTTTGCTTAAAATATCAATAAATATTAGGTAAAGATAGAATTATTAATTAATGAAGTTAGGTTGTTCTATAATGCGCTCTCATCATCTTTTTATTATTATGGTCTTGCCCGAAGATCGACCTAACATTCAGAATTTTCATTACACATAAACTCTCCACTTTCCACTTTATTTCCAGATTGTCCTATTTATTTCCTTTTCTGCACTATTCGTGAATTCGGTTACTTTCCAATTTAGTACATACAAATTATACTACATGCATAATTGTAAAATATATACTATATACTCTATCTAATCATACGGGTGATGAGTAGTTCTACCTAATTTGTTTTAAGATCCTGGCGGACCTGAGTCTTTATCCAGCTCAGCATCACATGGCTTTGTAGTTTTATTATTTAGGCAATTATTATTTCTACCTAATTTATAATTTGAGGGCAGCCCACACTCCAACATTATTTTATTATTTTTGTTGTTTAAATCAAAATGTGTATATAGTGAAGGGTTAATGGCCTGGATATCACTTAGCTTTTCTTAATAATACCAGTTGATTACTTATCTTTTAAATGGTCTCAGTTGATCACTCACCTTTTAAAATTTATTTCGATTAGTCTATTAGCCATTTTTCTGACTGATCGACGCCTGGTCAAAACAGTGGCGGATCCAGGGGTGGTCCTGTGTGCACAGGACCACCCCAAATTTTTGGATAAGAGTTATATAACCTACAATAAATAATAATGACTCTTCCTTTCTACTTTGTGTTGTTCTTCTACTTTTCCTTAGATTTTTTATGGTTCTTTTGCTTGTTTTATTTAATTTAGTTCTTTAAATGTCATTCACATCATACATTGTTAGTTTAATGTCTCATTTAATTATATTCATATATATATATTAAATTATAGTTTTATAATTTTATTATTTAAAAGATTGCACAATTAATTTTTACAAATATTACTTTCACTTTCATTTGATTGAACTTTTCTTATTATTTTCTTAAAATTCTGTTATTTAAAGAATTGCATATTTAAATTTTACTTCTTTTTTTATAATTTCATTATTTAAAAGGTTGTACACTTAATTTTTACTTTCAACTAACTTTTATGTGATCTAATTTTAAATATTCATTTTCTATGATTTTATTATTCAAATAATTGCACATTCAATATTAGATATTAATTTTTTTTATTATGTATAGTTATAGAAATTTGTTGTGTTTCTAAATTATTTTAGTTGAATGACTTAAATAATATCCAACCGGGTTATTTTAATGACTTAATGTTATTTTATTTTAGTGACTTTTATTCTATATTTATTATTTCTCTTCACATTTAGTAATACAAATAATTGAATGGATGAAGTCAACAATTGATTTCAGAAGATGCATACCTCTCTTATTTTATCTTATTTTTTGAAACAATTGAATTATAATTATATATTTTTTCTTAAACATCTAGTTTGACACATTAAAAATACAGATTATTCGATCATTATTTTCTTGCCCTCTTAAAAATTTGTTTATGAAAAACTGGGACCACCCTGAAAAAGTTTTCTGGATCCGCCCCTGGGTCAAAGTATACATAATACCCAACATGAGTGATCAAAAGTATACAAAGTCATATTAAAGCGTTCGATTAGTATTTTTTAACAAACGTAAGTGATCAATAAAATCATCCGTAAGTGATCGTGCAAATGGAATTTACAATTGGGCGATCCCTTAGATACGGACCATTATAACTACTGAGTATATAACTCATAAATGAAGAAATTACTCAAATAAGGTTGATATAAATATTGAGATACAAATGCATGTATGAGTTCAACAATAGTGCACACTCAATAACACTAAAAAAAAGTTGAAATTATTTCAGGGGTAAAACAGTAATAGTTACATTATTTAAAGCACTAGTTGGGCCTTTGGGTGTGTCTCTGGCGACTCACCAGTCACCACATGCATATAAGCCCATAATGCATGTATCATCTTTCATGGTAGTATGGTATGGTACATGCTTGCCTTCTTCAACATTTTTTTTTGGTAAATCGCTTCTGATCTCATTTACGTTTGAAAAAAAGTCAGTTTGATCACTCATGTTTAGGGGTGGCTAACGGACGGCCCCCCTCGGACGGTCCGAGGCCCGGCCCATTAGTCCGCTTCGAGCCCGGCCCCGGCCCATCAGGCCCACGAACGGCCCCTGGTCCATTTAGTAGTGGGGCGGACAGGGGCTTAGGTTTTGGGCCCAGGCCCGGGCCCGGTTCGAGCCCACTTGGAATTCGGTCCGGGCACGGTTCGAGGCCCCTCAGGCCCCCTATCAACGTGGCCACGTTGGTGTAGAACCAACGTGTGGACGTTGGTTTCAACGTGGGCACGTTATACCAGCAGAATGTGCACCAAATTTACATGATCAAATATCAATCTCTACAAAGCAATTGAAATATATTACCACCATTCAATACATACTCATAGAAAACATAATTCATAATCAATTAAACACATCACAATTCACATGATCATCCAAAACACAATCATAAATTAGAAAATCATTCAAACTTAAGTTACAATTCAAACATTCAAATAAAGTTCATACAATAACTAATAAAACACATTCATTCATGTGCTTCTTCATCATCCATAGCATGTGGAGGTGGTGGTGCTTATGGTGGTCCGCCATATGCGCTCCAACTTTGCATTTGAGTACTAATATCTCCCATATGAGTTCTCATCTGAGTCATCTCCTCCCTCAACGATTGATACTCAGACGTCATTTCCTGCCTCCATGATTGATAGTCATCTCGCATCCCCACCATTTGTATCGTTTATGTTGTCCGCATATATGGTCTTAATGCTTGTGAGAAAAGACCTATTGCGCCTTGAAAATTTTAATTAATTATGTAAACTCCTTGTCATATGAGTATAAACTGTGATTTTTTAATAAAATTATCATTAATTATTTATGGTTCTTATTATAAATTAAGTGAATCTAAATAAGTGCCTTCTTTGTGGTAAAAACGTGCCCACGTTGGTCACCCAACATGGGGACGTTGGGGCCAAAAAAAAAAAAAAACATAATTGGTTCAACGTGGCCACGTTGAAACACAACGTGGGCACGTTGGGCCCCCGAGCAGGGGCCTCGAACCGAACAGGGGCCCAGCAAACCCTTAGTGGACGGGCCCGGGCCCGGTTCGTTAAGGGTCATGGGCCTGGTGGACTCGTTACGGGGGCCCGTCCGACTCGACCCTTAGTGGGCCGGGGCCGTCCGGCCCGGTTCGTTAGACACGTCTACTCATGTTTAAAAAACGCCAGATAGTTCACTAATGTTTAAAAAGTCACTAATTCGGGTCACTCCATCAGTTTTTGGAAGGGTATTTATATTCAAACACATTTTTCTTCTCATAAGGCCCCAATTTAACTCTTATTAACACATTGACTCGAATCTTGATATTACAATTTTTTCGATTTTCTTTTTGATTTTTTTTTCGATTTTTTCTCTATTTCTATTTCGGTTTCTGTTTAGATTTCTTTTGCGATTGCTTTTCTCGATTTCTTTTTTGATTGCTTTTCTCGATTTCTTTTTTGATTTCTTTCTCGATTTTTTCTCAATTTCTTTTTCGATCTCCTTTTCAGTTTCTCTCAATTTCTTTTTTTCCCATTTTTTCTCGTTTCTTTTTTTAGTTTCTTTTTCGATATTTTTTCAATTTCTTTTTCTAATTTTTATCGATTTTTTTTCTACTTTTTTCAATCTCTTTTTTAATTTTTTTCTCGAATTCTTTTTTCCGTTTTTTCGATATTGGTAGTTGTTTTGACTAAAAGTTTTGATTTGGTAAAAAAGTTCAATTTTCTAAAAAACTATCAAAATCGAACACATTTGTCAAAAAAACTATCAAAATCAAAGTTTTTCTGACAAAAACGAAACTTTTAGCTAAAAAGCTAATAAAAAACGTAAGTGATGTAACTGTATTTTTTAAATATGAGTGGCTGACTTTTTTTCAAAACGTAAGTGATGTCAAAAATCATTTACCCTTCTTTTTTTAATAGATAAAAAACAAAAATACAAATATTTAAGATTCAACATAAGCCATCATGACTATAAGCACTCCAACAACATACTTACCCAAAAATATAAAACATAATACTACCTCCATCCCTAAATGATTGTCACATTTGACTTTTGGTGGTCAATAAAACACGATTTAAAACATAAATATCTTTTATTCTACATGCGAAAAAATTATAATAAGTTGATATTTCAAAAATATATATTGAGACGAATCTAACGAGGTCCCACAAGACTATATTATTTTTTATCGTTTAATGAGAATTCATGATCAAATTTTATTGTAATTGACCACAAAAGTCAAAATGTGACAATCTTTTAGGGACGGAGGGAGTATAAAATAAAGATAGCTAATTATAGCAAATGATGTTTATTTCATCAAGTGCAATAACCTTCCGCCTTCTTCAACATTCAATATCATGATAATTGAGAATATTTCTTTGGCCAATCATACTTCAAAAACGCTTTTTCTATCAAAGCCTTAAAATAAATATGACAAATAATGTAACAAAAAATTCTCTCTCTTTATATGCATACATTGTTATAGATGCAACCTTTTCAAATTTTCTTTTATCGATGTAGTGTATGTCTCAAATTATTTTCAATAGTATTTAACTAAGTTTTTTTACATCACAAATTAGAGATAACTAATGAGATGGTTCCAGGTGATGGTTGGATTTTGATCCTCGTAAATGTTAACAGTAATTGAATGGACTTTAAATTAACACTCCGTTAAATATTAATAACAAAAGATTTAAGTATATTTTAGGGAATATTTACGTACACGATAGCACTTATGGGATACCATTTGAGCTCATTTTGAAAAAAATTAAAATAAATATGTCTCAAGTTTTAATGGAGATGTTAATTCAGGAACCATTTACGCACATGATAATACACACTTACAAGAACCACTTGAAATATACTCCCTCCGTCCCTAAATGATTGTCACATTTTGATTTTTCATGGTCAACAAAACAAGAATTGAAACGTAAATATATCTTATTATACATGCGAAAAAATTATAAAAATTTGATATTTCAGAAATATATATTGAGACATAACAAGATCCCACAAGACTATATTATTTCTTATTGTTTGATGAAAATTTATGATCAAATTTTGTAATGTTTGACCACCAAAAGTCAAAATGTGATAATCTTATAGGAACGGAGGGAGTATTATTTTCATTTATAGCGATCAAAGTGTGAGGATCACCCATTTACTGAGATAATTTCGATGCACGAATGAAATGAAATAATGTTCATGCGATCAATTGACAAAAAAGATTAGTAATAGTGTAATTTATGAAGCTTTGCACTTTAGCTCTCGAATGGACTTTAAATTAACACTCCGTTTGATAAATTACTGTTAATTTATGAAGTTGACTGATGTGGACCCCACTTCACGGGCATCCGGGTTTATATACCCAAAGCCCAGTCCGTCTAGTGGACCTTGATCCAAATAGACACGCTTAACAGACACGATCTGTATAAGAGCCCACAGGTGAATAGGGTTTAAACTTCACCCAATCAGGAGGAGACATGTGTCCTTTCTGGGGCGAGAAATAGGGAAGCCTCACACTATAAATACTGGGCACACTTCCCCAGGCAAGGTATGTGCTATTCACCCTAAACTACACCCTTCAAACACCGTTGACTGACTTGATCGTCGGAGTGTTTGTGGTCGTACCCCGACCACACTTTCAGGTCGATGCCGCCCAAGACACGTAATACCAGCAAAGCCACTTCCTCTCGTCCACCCATTCCTAGAGGCACTCAGACTATGTCCCGGCAAGGCCCACAACCCGATGATGCTGCTAGAGACCTGCGGACGCAACTTAGTCAAGGTAAGGGAATCGCAAGCGGACGAGACGAAGGAGATCGAGGATCTCAAAGTGCACCTGATCTGAGGGATCAGTTAAATAGGGCTCGTCAGAACAACCCATCCGCTCATTCCAGGGCAGTGCCTCAACAGTTAAGAGACGAGATACGCGAAGGAGTCGGGGAGTCCCAGATGTGCCGACGGGGCGAGTCTCGTGGCAAATCATTGGCGCCGTCTGTGGGGAATAGAATTAATATGCCGCACCGTTCTCAAGCTCGAGCTCACAATGCGGACTCCCGTCACGAACCAGAGGCCTCCCTCCTGGCTGGCCTCAACATTGGGGAGGAAATTGACAGAGAGGTACGCCGTCGCGTACGCCTCGAATTGGAGGCAAGGGATGCAGCTGCCACGGCAAAAATCCCAGTCATCAACATACCTCCAACCCCGCCACCAGTCATACCTCCCCCACCACAATCAACAGCTTCTGATCCGGTCATGGCCCAGTTGTTACAAGAGATGGCGCTGCTACGGCAACAAGTTACTTCCATGTCTGCGTCCCGTACGCAGCCGGTCGTCGCTCACACCCAGATGCCATTCTCTGACCGTTTGCACGCCGTAACACCTCCCCCAGGATTCGTGTTACCACAGTTCACGCAATATGACGGTACAACCGATCCTCAGAAGCACCTTAAAGGATTTCTTACACAAATGACCATGGCCACAAACGAGCCAGACTTGCTAGCCAAAGCTTTCGCCAATAGTCTCAAAGGCAAAGCACTGGATTGGTATATGGAGCTTCCGCCGAAATCCTTGGATACGTATGCCCAAACGGCCACCGCCTTCTTGGCTAAGTTTGGAGCCGCCATCAGAGAGACAGTAGATGAAAAAGTTCTGATGGAAATGCAGCAGGGTAAAAACGAGTCTCTGCGAGACTTTCACAAAAGATACAATGATGTCTTACTCAATATTCCCAACTGCGACTCCAAAACGGCATACATGGCTTTCTTTAGAGCACTTCAATATGGGCCTCTTAAGAAAAATCTACTTTTTGAAAAGAACCTGTCGAAGGATGAATTGACTGCCAGGGTCCGTCAATTCATTGATGTGGAAGAATTAAAGGCCCGAGAAAAGAAAGAAATCAAACGGGAGACTCGCGAGTTTCCCCCCAAAAAAGAACGCGCGCGATCTCCCCCAAAGTCCAAAGTCTGGGAAAGATTGCAACGCGACAGAGGAGCGTACTTTACGCCCCCATATAAGAGAAAAACATACTCTCCCCCTCCCAAACGCGACTCCGATCGCATGGGTCAGGGGACAAGCGACGCAGAACCCGTTCGGACACCTTTGAACACGTCCATCTCCAAAATCTTTGTTGCCATTGCTGACCAAAATCTCCTTCCCAAGCCAAAACGCCTAAGTACAGCACCGGCAAAACGGGACCGTAACAAATACTGCGATTATCACAGAGAACACGGTCACGATACTGAGGAATGCAGGACATTAAAAGCAGAAATCGAACGGCTGATCCAAAGAGGACATTTGAAAGAGTACACGCGAACAGGGGGCAATGGACGTGATCCTAACCCACCTGAGCGAAGAGATCGTTCACCTCCACCAGTTCGAAGGCGGATCGAAACAATCTCTGGGGGCAGGGCAGGTGGCGGTGATTCACGAAATGCCCGTAAAAAGTATGCTCGCAGAGATATATTCTCAACCAATCAGGTCCAGGCACCTTGTACGGCCCCGATCGTGTTTGAAGATAAGGAGTTAGAGGGGATAGAATTACCCCATGAAGATCCGTTGGTTATAATGCCTATTATAGCTAATGTGGAAGTGGAACGCATGCTAGTAGATACAGGCAGCTCCGTGGACATACTATACTTGCGTACTTTTGATGCGCTTCAATTGCCCAGGTCTCTCATACAGCCCATACGTACACCTCTTACGGGATTCACTGGACATTCCATTTTCCCAGTGGGAGAGGTGGACCTGGATGTTACGTTCGGAGAAGGGAGGACCGTCACGACAAAGAGGATATCGTTTACGGTGGTAAAGCTAGATGATCCCTCGTATAATGGAATCATTGGAAGGCCCTCGTTGACGGACTTCCGAGCCATAGTCTCCCCAATACATTTAAAGCTTAAGTTTCCCACGATAAATGGGATCGGAGAGATGGCAGGGAAACAGAAGAATGCCCGGAAATGCTATCTATCCTCAGTACCAGCGGTGGATGGAGTCCAAGAGGAAGACGTACCCAGGACGAAGCGAAACAGAGGAGAACATTCGTTGGCAGTCAATTCTATCCAAGAACAAGGGGAGGCTGCACCTAAAGAATGGACGGGTAGAGAAAAGGCAGTTCCGCATGAGGAGATAGAAAAAATCCCCTTCTCACCCACGGATGAGACAAAAACCTTCCAAATCGGCACGCATCTGGAACGACACCACAAAGAAGAGTTGATTCAACTAATTCGCCAGTTCCAAGACGTGTTCGCATGGAGTCCAGAAGACATGCCTGGGGTAGATCCACGAATCGCTACGCACCATTTGCACATAGACCCAACCTATCGCCCTGTAAAACAAAAGAAGAGGAATTTCAGCGATGAGAAGAGTATGGCGATTAGACAAGAAGTTACGACTCTGTTGGAAACACGAGCCATAAAGGAACTCCAATTTCCTCAATGGATCGCCAATGTGGTCTTAGTGAAAAAGCCTAATGGTAGCTGGCGCATGTGTACGGACTTCACCAATTTAAATAAGGCATGTCCCAAAGACTTCTACCCCCTACCTTGCTTAAACCGGTTAGTGGATGGAAGTGCGGGGTACGAGGTCTTTGATTTCATGGACGCGTCGAGGGGCTACCACCAGATCAGCATGGCGGAGGAAGACGCCCAAAAAACGGCTTTCATCACCGAATACGGGCTATACTATTGGGCGGTTATGCCTTTTGGGTTAAAAAATGCAGGAGCCACGTATCAACGAATGGTGAATAACATATTTTCCGACCAGATCGGACGTAATATGGAGATTTATGTGGACGATATGCTCGTCAAAAGTCGTAGGCGAAACGATCACTTGTCCAATCTACGAGAAACATTCGTAAAGTTGCGCCAGACGCAATTGCGGATCAACCCGGACAAGTGTTCGTTTGGGGTCATGTCTGGAAAATTCCTGGGGTATATGATAAGCGAGAAGGGGATCGAACCGAACCCGGATAAAATCCAAGCACTGATCGACATGAAGGAGCCCAAGACTTATCAAGGACATCCAAAGATTAACGGGGTGTTTGGCTGCGTTAAATAGATTCATATCTAAGTCAGGAGAACGGAACTTACCCTTTTTTAAGCTCCTACGAAAGGCCAAGGACACGGGGGGAATAATGGTATGGGACGAAGACAGCGCAAAAGGTTTTGCGGAATTGAAACGCTATCTTGGGACGCCCCCGTTATTGACACATCCTGAGCCCTCCGAGATCCTGTTCCTATACTTAGCAGTATCTGATGAGGTAGTGAGTAGCGTCCTGGTCAAAGAGAAGGAAAAGGTACAAAAACCTATATACTATGTGAGCCACGTACTGAATGGACCCGAGGTCCGATATCCAGTGATAGACAAGTTTGTACTGGCTCTGATTGTTTCAGCACGAAAGTTAAAAATTTACTTCGAAGCACACCCTATCTGCGTAATCACGGACCAACCTATTCGAAAGGTTATAGCCAAACCCGCTTTGTCAGGGAGATTACCTGCATGGGCCATAGAGCTAAGCGAGTTTGATCTCTCTTTCAAAGGACGTACTGGTGTTCGTGCGCAAGCTTTGGCAGATTTTGTAACCGAGTGTACCATGGTTCGCGAAGAAACCCCAACCGAGCTTTCGAAGGAAGAACCCTTTCAATGGATAGTCTACGTAGATGGGGCCCGCAACAGTAAAGGCAGTGGCGCTGGAATAGTATTCAAAGGACCCCATGGAGAATATCTGGGATATGCACTCCGCTTCTCGTTCACAGTAACTAACAACGAGGCGGAGTACGAGGCATTAATTGCGGGAATGCAACTCGCCGGAGAAATCGGGTTAAAGGAACTTCTGGTCAGGGCAGATTCACAACTAATCGTTAATCAAGTTCGAGGGCAAGCAGAGGTGAAAAAACGAGTCCTTAATCCAATACAAGAGGATAGTAGACGCTCTAGTTGAAGGCTTTACCCGTGTTAAGTTTGAATATATACCTCGGGAAGAGAATACTGAGGCAGACTACATGTCACAGTTAGCTACGGTCCAGTATGCCGAGCTTCCAACTGACATACGGGTTGAAGTAAAAGAGCACCCTGCGCATATGACCCAAGAGGTTAGGATAGTACTCGACGAATCTCCTGACTGGCGGACCCCCATAACCGAATACCTACTTCATGATTCACTCCCCGAGGATCCAATCTTGGCTCTAAAAATAAAAAGCCGAAGTCTACGCTTCCATGTTATCGGAGAAGAGTTATACTGGAAATCATGGGACGGACCTCTCATGTACTGCGTAGGAGAAGCAGATATCCCACTCATATTAGCTGAAATTCATGAGGGGTGGTGCGGGAGTCATATTGGAGGAAAAGCATTGGCCCTAAAAACGGCCCGCACCGGATACTATTGGCCTACAATGGTGAAGGACTCCAAGGACTATGTTAAGAAGTGCGAAGCCTGTCAAAAACACAGCAACGCTCCGCAGATCCCAGCCACTATGATGACTCCAGTTGTCAGCCCCATTCCCTTTGCTATGTGGGGAATCGACATAGTGGGAAAGCTGCCCCGAGCAGTCGGAAATATGGAATATATCTTAGTGGCGGTTGACTACTTCAGCAAATGGGTAGAGGCCGTTCCTTTATCCCGGATAAGAAGCGAAGAGGTGGTCAAATTCCTATGGAAGAACATTTTGACAAGGTACGGAGTCCCACGCATCTTAGTTTCGGACAATGGTACTCAGTTTGAAGGACGACCCGTCAGGGAATTTTGTGAGAAATATAACATCGAGCAACGCTTCGCACCTGTGTACTACCCTCAATCCAATGGACAAGTAGAGGTTATGAATCGAGTAATATTGAATGGGATCCGCAAAAATTTAGCCCAAGGAGAAATCACGGGGGGCACGTGGATAGACGAGTTGCCGGCGGTCTTGTGGTCCATACGCACCACACCATCCTTTACCACCAAAACGACCCCGTTCAGTTTGGTTTATGGAGCTGAAGCTCTCATTCCTGCAGAAGTTGGACTTCCCACGTACAGACTGAGAGGATTCGATGAGGAGTTAAATATGGAGCGACTCACGGACCGGATGTTGTTTATGGACGAAGCTAGAGACGAGGCCCTCTACCAAAGTCAAGCCTTCAAACAAAGAATGACAAAGGCCTACAACAAAAGAGTCAAGGGTCGTCAGTTTTCGGCCGGCGACCTAGTCTTACGATTGTTCTCAGCCAGCCAACCCCAGAAGGTAAACAAGCTTAGTCCAAAGTGGGAGGGGCCGTACCGTGTCAGACGAGTTCTGGGACCCGGAACTTATGAACTCGAAGCCATCGATGGCACACCAGTACCCAGAACTTGGCACGTATCCAAATTAAGATTGTATTATGTTTAATTTCCGTATTCTGAACACTTAACGCATCACAGTGGGTGTAATAAAGACGTCTTCACTAATTAGTTACACAAGGTTCAAGATACGCTTCGCATTTCACTATGCGAAACATCTTACCTTCCAACTATCACGCAAAATAGTTACACGAAGTTCAAGGTACGATTCGTATTTCACTATGCGAAAACCTTAACTTTACACACTATAATAATTTCACAAAGTTCAAGGTACGATTCGTATTTCACTATGCGAAAACCTTAACTTTACACATTATAATCGATATACGAAGTTCAAGGTACGCTTCGCATTTAACCATGCGAAAACCTTAACTTTATATTATCATTAACTAAAGTTCAAGGTACGCTTCGTATTTCACTATGCGAAAACCTTAACTTTACACATTATAATCGATATACGAAGTTCAAGGTACGCTTCGTATTTCACTATGCGAAAACCTTAACTTTACACATTATAATCGATATACGAAGTTCAAGGTACGCTTCGTATTTCACTATGCGAAAACCTTAACTTTACACATTATAATCGATATACGAAGTTCAAGGTACGCTTCGTATTTCACTATGCGAAAACCTTTACACATTATAATCGATATACGACGTTCAAGGTACGCTTCGCATTTAACTATGCGAAAACCTTAACTTTATATTATCATTAACTAAAGTTCAAGGTACGCTTCGTATTTCACTATGCGAAAACCTTAACTTTACACATTATAATCGATATACGAAGTTCAAGGTACGCTTCGCATTTAACTATGCGAAAACCTTTAACTTTATATTATCATTAACTAAGGGTCAAGGTACGCTTCACATTTCCCAATGTGAAAAACCTTACCTCCCGACGGTACACATAATAATTACACGAAGTTCATGGTATGCTTCGTATTCCACTATACGAAAAACCGGAACTTTAAACACTATTCTCCTTGTTACCAAAGTCCATCTACTTCATATTTCAATATATGATAAACCTTAAAACTTTAAACGCGACACCCTCGTTAAAAGTTCATGCGATATACATTATCCTCGTTATCATCATTTAAGACTTTGTAAAAGTGTGTTACAACACAGTTTTACAAGGGGGCAAGGGATATACGAGCGAGTGATATACGAGGAATAAACAAACGAGCAAGTGAGGAAATTCATTACATTAAAACTACCAGTTATGTCATCCAGAGAATAGACAGAAATGAAAATATTGTTTAGTTACAAACGATCAGGATTGTTTTAAAAATAGTCAAGAAATCAAGAGCGGTCTTGAGCAGCTTCAAACCAGGCTGGGTCCAGCTCGTTCTGCGCTTTGAATTCCTCCAGCTTCTCAGCCAAGACAGGCAGCTCGTCAGAGTATGCCTCCACGAAAGATGTCAGGCATTCAGCCATTTCCACCCTCGCTGCGAATGTTACCTTGTCACTATTCGCATACTCCTCCACAGCAGCATTAATCAGTCCTGGCTGGTCTGATTGAAGTTGAGCCAGAGCCGCGGACGCCTCAGCTGCTTCTGCCTGGGCCGCAGCAGTTACCTTCTCCGCCTCCTCCGCTCTCAGTAAGGCTGCGTCTCGAGCCTCTTGAGATTCAGTTATGCTCTGGGACCAGGTCCCCTGCTCGGATCGCAATTTAGCAACCTCCACTTCAAGCTCCTCCACCCGAGCCCGGTACCTCCTCGCCTCCAACACTGCCTCCTCATGGAGCTTCACTTGCTCCGCCTCATGCTCCAGCATTATGTCCATCTTATGCAAAGCCGCGGAGCATTCATCGTCTTTCGTGTGGAAAGCACGCTCCGCCAAACTGGAACGGCGAGCCATGGCAAACACTCCGTGAGCAGCCTATAAAAGGAGTTAAAAGGTGTGAGATAAAAGACAAGTGTAAAAAAGTCAAGACGAGAGGGGTACCTTCATAAGCATGTACATAACAGCCTCGCCCTGAGACTCTGCATCCTTAGCCTCTACAAAGGGGGCAATCTCCGCAGGAGTGATCAAGGGTTGGAAGGCTTGCATCGCCTGTTGAGGAGTATAGGTAAAGGTGGATCGATCTATCTCTATCCCAGCCGGACGAACAGTGTAGGGAGCACGGCTGAGACACAGGGATGCGGGCAGAGGAGGAGGTTGAAAGGCTGGATTCTTGAAACGAGACTTGAGCATGCGAGACTGCTCAGCGACTCGGGGAGGTGTATCATAGGAGGAAGGTGAACGAGCGGTCTCAACAGATGGAGCCCTCGAAGAAGAAGGAGCTTCAGACGATTCCCCTCCTACGTTCGTGGCCGGAGGGGCAGATGGAACAACGGGAGAGGGTGTAGATTGGTTGGAAATGGAGACCCGCGCCACCGGAGGAGATGGAACCAATGAAGGGGGAGGAACAACTGCAGAAGAGGCCCCGGCCGCCTTGGCCGCCTTACTCTTTTTAAAGATCGAGGGGCGTAAGATGGTTTGTACTGCTGGGCGCTTCTTACCTCGAGTCGAGGAAGCTTGGAGAGTAGAAGGAAGAAAAGATGAAGCGACAGTTGAAGGATCTGTTACGGTGCGAGTCTTAACAGGAGCAGGGAATAAAGGGACACGATCCCCTGCCATGGCATCCAGCTCCACGCGGGACGGATCCTCTGTAGCGGTTGCAGCAGATAAGACGGCCACTGAAAAGGAGAGAACAAAATTAGAAATGCGAAAAAGTAAAAAGAAAAAAGGAAAACAAAAGAAGGGCCGAAGTATGGAAAGGTTGTCTATACCCCAGTCAGGCTCGGCGTCTTCAAACTCTTTTGACGGCACCAAGCCCGCCCGAATCAGTACGCCCTCTTCGACAAATAAAGCCCACTGAAGGGGCGGGTTAAACTCCTTAATTATCTTAAGCCTAAAGGACGCCTCCACAGCCGACGTAGAGACATTCCCCAAACGACCAATAGCCGTACGAGCCACAGGTTTAAGAGGGACATCTGTACTCATGCCACCCCTCAGCATAAACCAGCGGTTGTGCCATCTCCTATCTTGGATTTTGTTAGGACGCACAAAGATGGCCGCCCCGGCAGGAGTGGTAGAAAAGGTTACTAAGCTATCAGCCTTATGTACGATGTTATAATTCTCCTTAAAAAGGGATACGGTTGGTTCTATACCTACGACTCTACAAGCTACTTGAAAAGCGGTCAATAACAACCAAGACCCGGGGTGGATTTGAATAGGGGATACAGGTATAGAACGGAGGAGGTTCTCTACAAAGCGGGACATGGGTAAACGAAGCCCTAATGTGAAGTTTTCTATGTACATAGGGGTCCATCCATCCTCATACGATTCTAGAGTCTCGTCATCGTGAGGAAGTCGCATCTCAACAAAGTCGGGGATGGAAAAATATTCTCGAAAGCCGTTTAAATGGCGTTCCTCAATAATGGAGGGAAGCGAATGTCTTAGGTAAGTCGGACCGAGAGGGTTCTTACCTTTAGACTTCTTAGGAGCCACCACCTCGTCGGGCCCCGAGCCGGAAACTTCAACTAATCGAAGTGTTCCCCGAACCGTCACTGGCTCGTCATGAGTGACTTCCTGGTAAGAAACAGAAGAAAATGAGGTGGGAACGAACGATGGGAAAGATGAACTGTCAAAGACTTTACCTGACGAGGCAACTCTAGCGTCGGGTCGGTAGTCTCAGACGAAGCAATCACAATGTCCTCGTCGACATTAATCACGGGAGTGGATGAATCGTCGTTTGCCATTAGTGGGAGATCTACACGAAAAGGGGATGTTAGCGCGTCAAGAACAGCTCACACGCGTCAAGAGGGACAGGTGGCAGGAGATGAAAGGTTTCTTTCATTTTCCCGCCCAAAAGATGAACAGTTGCCAAGACTGTTCATCTTCCAGGAGGAAAACGGTTCACCGGGAATTAACTTCTCCGATGACCGGAAAACAGCCATAACCACCATCACAGGTCGGGAAAGGCCACAAAACATCCAGAAAATCATACATTTAGTCACTAGACAAGCCATTTCCCTATCTCATACATTTTCAGACATTATAAAACACCAAAATTTAAACAAACATGTCCATAATCACCATCACCGAAAATACTATCACCATCCTCAAGATTGTAGCATAAACATATCCTAACATGTACATTATACAAAGAGAGGAAGAAAGTATACTTACCGATGTGATGATGCAGAGAAAAGTGATGAGAAGAAGAAATGGGCTTATTACAGAAAATAACTTATGAGAGGAAATTTGGATGATGAAAATGAGGAGTGAGTAAATGGAGAAAGAAACAGTACCTTTTATAGGAAGGTAATGGAGGCGGAGCGGTCCAGGAACTCCATATGGACACGCGTATATGTATTGACGGATATCCCATAAAGAGGGATCCAGCTGTCTTTCGTACCACGGATCCATTTCTCGATCGTCGCCTAGGAACGAGACATGGGAGGGATTCTCGAGAAATGGTGGGGGCAATGATGTGGACCCCACTTCACGGGCATCCGGGTTTATATACCCAAAGCCCAGTCCGTCTAGTGGACCTTGATCCAAATAGACACGCTTAACAGACACGATCTGTATAAGAGCCCACAGGTGAATAGGGTTTAAACTTCACCCAATCAGGAGGAGACATGTGTCCTTTCTGGGGCGAGAAATAGGGAAGCCTCACACTATAAATACTGGGCACACTTCCCCAGGCAAGGTATGTGCTATTCACCCTAAACTACACCCTTCAAACACCGTTGACTGACTTGATCGTCGGAGTGTTTGTGGTCGTACCCCGACCACACTTTCAGGTCGATGCCGCCCAAGACACGTAATACCAGCAAAGCCACTTCCTCTCGTCCACCCATTCCTAGAGGCACTCAGACTATGTCCCGGCAAGGCCCACAACCCGATGATGCTGCTAGAGACCTGCGGACGCAACTTAGTCAAGGTAAGGGAATCGCAAGCGGACGAGACGAAGGAGATCGAGGATCTCAAAGTGCACCTGATCTGAGGGATCAGTTAAATAGGGCTCGTCAGAACAACCCATCCGCTCATTCCAGGGCAGTGCCTCAACAGTTAAGAGACGAGATACGCGAAGGAGTCGGGGAGTCCCAGATGTGCCGACGGGGCGAGTCTCGTGGCAAATCATTGACATGTAGTGAAGTCCGCATGACCTCATATCATCTTATTCACGGTATGATATAATCATATAAACTTTTGTACAAATTTAAGAATTATTGTTATTCTATTGGGTTCATGACAAATGCGAAAAGTTACTATAGAGTTTGATGAAGCTTTTGCACTTTAGCTCTCGACTTTACATATGCACTACTTCATGCCATCTTTTCAAGTAGTGGAGTTTCCTTTTTGTGAGTATTGGATTCAAACAAGAATCTTCCTAGATTCATAGCTGACGTACTTTCTTGGCAATTTCGCATCCTCATCAGCACTCAAACTGAAGTTGAATCCTATCACACGCTTCAATTTATTGAAATCATGATTGTAACATCCACTTAACCAATTGCGGACATCAAATTGGCAATGCTTATTGCCTTATTGGCCTATTTGCTTTTTTCTGCTTTGTTCGTTTGTTTGGTGTCGTTGAGACAAACTCACTCAGTTGGGGGAGGCGGAACCAATAGTGGTAGGGACCGTCCTCAATAGGTCTAGTACCTCGTGCTCATACTAACATCCAAATTAGGCCGGAGAAAATATAATCGCGTGTGGAGCCAGTCACAAGTCGAACGTGCGTGGTTTTGCAGGTTATTGAATCAACTCGAGAAATATCATCGCGCTATACTCAAAATATTTGGCTTACGTAACCGACCCGATGAAATGTCTCTGCCATCGAGTTACCTGAAAAATTATTATAACTGAAAGTGAATGAGTAATAACTAATACTAGGTACCTCCAATCCATAAAAGGTGTATTTCTAGACATTATTTTCAAGAATATTTAAAAATAGTATTTTTTTCGTTCTTGATTCTTACTCACACAGCAAATACACACGCCTCTTGCATGACTAGAAAATTGTAAGAATTAATTAAATTTGTCCTCCCCAGATAACTCTCCTCCTGGGGGCTGGAGTTTCCTTAAACTACCAGAAATCTTGGATCCCAAAATGCTTCAAGACTTTTATTACAGCTGAAGTTGAGTTGGATTTCAATCAATTATCAGACACGCTACTTCTTGTCTTGTTCTACCTCCGTATCTCGACTTAATTACTTCATCACCTACCCAATAATAATAATAATCCCCTTCATCCACAAACTTCAATTCAACATCTTTCATTATTCAAAATTGGTACGTATTCAGAAGATATTATGATATTTTAGTGTTACAAAATGTAGTATACTACCGTAACTTCAACCATTTTTTATGAAGCACAGATAACATTTAACAAAATTTTATTTGTTATATATACCTTCTTTTTAATTTACCCATATAAAACTGTTTATATATATATATATATATATTTTTTTTTTTAAATCCTAATTTTTCATGTAGTTTTTATTTATTTAATATCTGTAGTGATATTCTGGCTGGAGCACAACAGAACAACCCGAGCGTGAAATGTCATATCATATTGACAAGAAAAGTAAGTTGCCGTCTTGGACCATCAAACTTGTGAGTTGTGAGGTGATAATAAAATTTATTTGAGTTGATTACCTAATGTTAAAAAGGACAACTGAAATATCTAATCTTGATGAGTATATCTTACTGTATATACTTGATGATTGAATGAATAGGTTCGACTCGACTCGATCATTGATATGCACAGACATGAGAATAATGTTAAGAATTGAGCAATCATCGAGTCGAGTTGAACCTTGTTCCGGATGAATGTGTTGTGGTTCGTATATTCGACAGAATAATGTTGTTGTCGTTTTTGTAGCACAATTTGTAATGGAAAGATGCTGTCTTGATGCTCTGTGGTACTAGATAAGTAATGGGTTGTCTATTTATCTGAGGTAATAACCTCTTTATTAGTTGAATTGTCTAAGTTGAATGGACGATTCACATTTTCTTTAATTACCTGTAGCTTTCTTTAGTTGGTTGACAGATAAATTTAGCTCAATGTTTTTAATTTTTGGTTGGACAATATATGTAGGATCTTGATATGGGTTCCAGTTCTGTTCATCCTCATTTTGGTATTTTCTTCTGTACTATTTGGAATATTAATTTGAGGTTTGACTAAGTGTTTGGAAATCTTTTGAATAGGAAGTTTGTGGTCCGTGGAAAACCTCCAATGTATTATGTATCACAGTTTCTGTTGAGCTGGAATAATGTACGGAATATTATATTGGGGAATATCAACTTGAAACTGACTTCAATTTGTTTTTTCTTGTGTTTTCTTTTGTCAATGAATTTCCACGCTACTTGTTGATATCGTAACTCGCCTTGTAGTGTAAAAGTGATATTAAAATTATATATAAATGGAGTGTCAACATCAATAATTTATGTGGGAAAATTGTTAGCGTTTTCTTAAAGAACATAAGTACTATAAGGGCGTTATAGTTTAACATAGAAATCAATTGGTGATAACAAGATGAGGAAGCCAGTTCATATTCGCTTTCTCGAGAGTCGTATTTCGAGCTGATTTAGGTCCACTTTGTACCTTCCTAGTTGATGGGATCAGTTTTTTTAATTACAGATTTTTAGATAATAGGTGGGGCTATTGACAATGAAATAGTTATGGCAAATTATAATATATATATATATATAAAAATGATAATTATTTAATTATTGAAGAGCTGAAATTTAGTTCATCTATCAGTAACAATGTCTTTAAACCCCTTACTATTACTGCAGTTACTTCTCTGATGAAAAAATCATGAACTACTATCTCCATCTCATGTTTATTGAATGATTATGCTTTAAAAAAATAAAATAAATGCATTGAATAGTTATATGAGTTTCTTGAAGCTGATATGAGCTTGATATTGGTTGATTTAATAGATAACCCACTCTACTTATTACCTTATCAGCTATATTGCTCTAAGCCTCTCATTGTCTGATTTGTTCTTATCAATTTAAGAAATAAAATAGATATTGTATTAATTTAGAGGCAAGTTGTTTTGATCACTTGTCAGTCTGTCAGACTTTCGAAACAGCCTACCAAAGAAAAAGGACAAAAGTGTTGTCGTTTTTATTTTCAGCAATCAGCATGATCTAGCTG
This sequence comes from Echium plantagineum, assembly GCA_003412495.2. NCBI lineage: Eukaryota > Viridiplantae > Streptophyta > Magnoliopsida > Boraginales > Boraginaceae > Echium > Echium plantagineum. The sequence goes on along the minus strand of CM016563.1, from coordinate 15,129,477 downwards.
GTTAAGCTATATGCATTTGTTTTCCAACGTGTGACAAATGAAGTGTTCCTTTATCTATATATATACGCTGCTTCAATTGGTTGGGAGGCATGTTTGTGTATCTTACCAATAGAACTGTACTCTTCATTCTCCAGTATCGTTTCTCTTTAAACAAGTTGTAAGTATTGCTCTCTTTAAACATGAGAATTTATTTCATGAAGATGCATCTAATGCCCTGAATAAGTTTATATTGTCCAAATTGCGTCGTGTCTTTGCTAGTCATGGATAGATGAACATATTTCGTTTATGTGACGAATATGTAGATTATCATCTTGTGTCTAGATACCTTTGCAAAATTGGACGTGCAACTTCCCTTTGTTGTAGTAGACAAGCGAAACAAAAAGGAGTTGTCGCTTTTGGATCATAGTGTACTTGAGACAGCTCCTATTATGACATAGAAGTTTAAGAAGTTCAAGATTCATATTTCCACGATTTTTTCTGATTTTTAATGATGTTATTTTTGTCCAGTGTAGATATGAATATTACCTTGCTTGTCTTGTAGGTTTTCTTAATTTACCATGGAAATAGAAGCAAATGTGTCTCCAAGAAAGGAAAAATCCCTTGAAACAGTTCCATCTCTGATTGAGTACATAGCGGCAAATGAAGTTGCTGGATTTGATAGTATCGAGGATATCTTCGAACAGTATAGCGAAGGCAGAGTCGCTGCAATTCAATCATGCAGCCCCTCAATCATGGTAACTTGCTGCGGTCCCTATATATATGTTGCTTGGAAGAACTGACATACATGTCTGCTCGATAAGTACTAAAGATATAATTTCCGGGCATTTTGTTTCGGAAAGGAAGGATACATGAATAATCACTTATATCTATAGTTGCAGGAAACTGAGTTAGCACCTACTACAAGGATGCATTCTGTCTCTGTGAGTATGCCATCAACTCCAGACACAAGAAGAGTTCTGTTCAGAGAAACTCTTGATGATTCTACGATTGATTCACTGCATACTTCTTTACCAACATCAAAGTTTCCTAGTCCAAAAAGGCCGAAGAAATCAAGATTTTATTCTCAGCCGATGCCAAAAGGTGCTGCATTTGATCGGATTGCTGCAAGCTCACCCGGTCAACCCCATCATCCTTTAAGAAACCAGAGGGTTGATAGGCTGAAGGATAAAAGATATGACTCCTTCAAGACATGGTCTGGCAAACTTGAGAGGCAGTTAACTTTAAGAGGGAGAGGCAAAGACGTGACACAAGATTCTGATTCTCAGCCTACACCGGATATAGAAACCTTACCCATTGAACGCTATTTTGCTGCCCTGGAAGGACCAGAACTAGACACTCTAAGGGTATGATCTCATTTTACATTTTGAACTAATTCAATTTATCATGAGATGATAGGCCTTTATAACATTCTGCAGAACCAATATATTTTTCAATTGTCAGTTCTTCCTAGCCCCTTCATCCTTAGTAGATTGTCCGGTTCTGAAGTTTAAGAGTTAAACTTCTTAAATTTTGAAATCAAATATAATTTCGAATATATTGTTTCATATTTGGAGAAAAATATATCAAAATATAGTATCTTCAACCGACTTTAAATTAACACGATAATTTTGACTAACATAAAAATTATATCTCTGAGTTTCGTTAATATTGAGTTATTGTCCATTCAAAAAACAAACTAGACGATATTTTAGGGATGGAGCTAGTGATCTCTGTGTAAACCTGATGAGAAGTCATTGTGATTTTCTAAACAGCCCTCTGAGGAAATAATTCTTCCAGAAGACAAGCAATGGCCATTTCTCCTCCGCTATCCTATCTCATCATTTGGTATCTGCCTTGGAGTTAGCAGCCAAGCCATCATGTGGAAAGCGCTGGCTACTACTGCCTCAACAAAGTTTCTTAATGTTAGCTTGGATATAAACCTTGTCTTATGGTGCATATCTGTAGCTCTTGTTGCACTTGTCGCCTTCATCTATGCCTTGAAACTGATTTTTTACTTCGAAGCTGTTCGGCGTGAATATTATCATCCAGTCCGTATCAATTTCTTCTTTGCGCCATGGATAGCCCTTCTGTTTTTAGCTATAGGAATACCTCCTTCGGTTTGTAAAGATCTCCATCCTGCCTTATGGTATGTTCTCATGGCTCCACTCTTCTGTCTGGAGCTCAAACTCTATGGACAATGGATGTCAGGAGGACAAAGGAGACTCTCAAAAGTGGCTAATCCTTCAAACCATCTGTCAATAGTTGGCAATTTTGTTGGGGCACTGCTTGGAGCTTCCATGGGTCTAAAAGAAGGACCAATTTTCTTCTTCGCTGTTGGATTGGCTCATTATATTGTCTTATTTGTAACTTTGTATCAGAGACTGCCAACCAATGAGACAGTTCCAAAGGAGCTTCACCCTGTCTTCTTTCTGTTTGTAGCCGCGCCTAGTGTTGCTTCAATGGCGTGGGCCAATATTCAAGGCTCTTTCGACTATGGATCTCGGATCTTCTACTTCATAGCAATGTTCCTTTATTTGTCTCTGGTAATTAATCATCCTTTCTCTGACAGAATTTTATTTCAGTTTGAATTTTCTTCATCTACATTTATACTATGGTATTTAGCTAACTCTCATTTTGATTGTCCCTCTCTTCTTCCACTCAGGTTGTGCGGGTGAACTTCTTTCGCGGCTTCAGGTATTTAGTTCACATGTTTTAAATATTTTTTTGCTGATATGTGTTCATACTATTTTAACTTCTAAGTCTTGTTTCATATATTGTCAACAGGTTTTCGTTAGCATGGTGGGCATATACTTTCCCGATGACAGGAGCAGCCATCGCTACAATCAAGTATTCAAATGTTGTGACCAACACACTAACGGTATCTCTAGTCATGGTACTTTCAGTCTTGGCTACACTCACAGTATCAGCACTTCTGGTGACCACCATCATCCATGCCTTTGTTCTTCATGATCTGTTTCCAAATGACATTTCCATTGCTATAAGCGAGACTAAGCCTAAATCCCGAAGATGGTATCACAGGAGAAGCGGAAGCTCTGAGGCAAAACATATTGAAAATTTCCTTAAATATTTACATTCAGATGACAAAGATATCGAGGCTGGTATTAATACTTCAAGCATCTCTAACCAGGAGGCAGAAAAAGTTGATATCAACAGCAGCACAACTTCATAGGTAGTCGAACTACGAAAAGCCCGGTGCATCAAGTGCTCGTTGTGAGTAGTTTCACTTGTAGTGGGAGTGTAATTAATGGCTCTAGCTATAGGTTATGTGACCTGTTAGCAAATCAAGGGAGGAATAGGGAAGGTCTTTGTGAGATTCCTATGAGCTTGATGTACAAAGTGAAAATAGACAAATGATGGTTCATGCCATCTTTGAATGCTACCTTAGCTATTGTAAAGCTTATGAGTTGTTTTCAAGTTTTGCGTAATCCATCTTCGAGTCAATATATTATTTGTGCTTTTTAGCTTTTCACGAAAGTGATATATTTGGGCTTCATTATCATGACAAATTTGTTTACACATCAAGACTTATATATATCCATCTTGTTATGCACAAGCAGGAGCAGCAGGCACTCCTATGAATACCTGATTTGGTGGGATTGATGTCCATTGGTTCCACTAATAGTCGAAAAGGCATTGGTTGTGTACTGACATTGTTCATTGTGATAGAACTGTACCCAATACTAGTCGAAAAGGCCGGTTTTAATAGCAGTATCAAGATTTTTTTTATCAGGGATTACACATTGTGGAGGTGCATATAACAAATCCGTTCTTTGTAAATTGAATCCTGATAGAGCCCTGGCTAATTCATTTTAAATACAACACATTACTAGCCTTAATATCAAAATCGATTCCATAAAACATAACATCTCCAAGATGCTTGGAATTCGATGTACATAGGCTAATAGAAAGTTGTTCCAGAGATAATTGGCAAAGCCCCTTGCTTCAGCAGTTCCATCTACGTCTCCAAGAGTCCAAGTGACAAAAACACTTTGACGCCCTGGTTTTGGCACAATCTTATAACGTTGCTAAAACCGGTATAAGTATTAGATGTAGGCCGAGTGTCACAATGACGACCGGCTAGGTTCAATGGACAATGATTGGGTAATTCTATTATGTACCACCGAGAAATAACATCCAAAAAGAGACCAGCATTGAGCCAAGGTCGAAGCTGAAAAAATCGAGTTAATGAAAGTCCCATAGACCATGTCATTTATCATATCAGGTGTAAGAACATTTTACATATTGTAATGTAACAAAAAGAAAAAGAAAAAATATTGTCCCATTGAGGACTTATTAATGTAAAACAAATAAGGAACACAATTCAATTGGTATAACTCAACATTAAGAGAGAGATTTCGGGATAGCGCGCAGAGCTTGCCCTTTTCTGAGTGTAAGTCCAACTTGTTCTTCCATGTCTAATTGTTCTGGTGTCATGCCACCTTCGAGTTCCCAATCAAATGAGTTTATCATGGAACCTATTGCAACAGGAAGTAGCCTTCTAGCGAATGGTAATCCCGGGCAAATTCTTCTGCCTGAACCAAACGGAAGCAATTCAAAATCTAACCCGCGAACTTCCAAATCCGACTCTTGAAATCGCTCGGGCTTAAATGCTAATGGATCCTTCCATACGTTAGGATCACGACAAATAGCCCAAACATTTACAACAAGTTTTGATCCCCTCGGAATAGTGTAACCACATAGCTCTACATCTCTCTCCTCCAATAATCTAGGAATTAGTGTTGGAACTGGAGGGTGTAATCTTAAGGTTTCTTTGACAATGCATTGTAGGTAAGGGAGATTATCAACATCCCCTTCCTCAATTGACTTCCCTCTTCCGACAACTCGAGCTAGTTCTTCTTTCGCCAACTTCATTGTCTCTGGATTCTTCATTAGTTCAGCCATTGCCCATTCCAAAGTACTGGAAGTTGTATCAGATCCCGCAATAAATAAATCCTAATAAATGGAACATCATAATTAGTTACAAAGAACATACAAGATAGTCTTAGAAAAGTAACATACACAAAACTTCAGTATAAGAGTTGGATATAGGAAGAATATGAAGGGGGTACTTAATTTGTCGTTTCAATCTGAGTGACTACTTTTCAACTTTAGTAAGTTTTGAAGTTGTATTAGAACATTTTAGCTTGCAAAATATTTAACTTTAGTTATATCAAAGTGGGAGTTGTAGAGTTACATTTAAATGAATTAATATCTTAACCGTAAATAGTTTCTTACCAGGAAGAGGCGTTCCATATGAGTACGGTCCAAATCTTTAGGATTTTCTGCAATGAAAGAGAGAAGTAGATCAAGAGAATCATTATACTTCTTTCCAAGTCCACCTTTTGATTCCCTCTCTTGGACACGTTCGTTAATGGGATCAATAATGAGCTCAAGAACCTTGCTAAAATGCTTAGTCAATCGACGTTTGATCCCTTGAATATCGAACTTGATGAAAAGAAAGTAATCGGCCAAGTTGGGTGCACCAGCCTCAACTGCAACATTCCACATGACATCTCTCATCTCTCTAACGGAAGATTCTAATTTTGGATCCATGACATTCTTTGAGAAAATAGTGCTTGTCAAAGTATTTAGTGTAGTCATAAAAGCTGCAATGCTCAAATCAACAGCCTCATTCCTAAGGCTATAACTCCTGCAATAATCCAGTAACTCTTGTACCTTGTTTGCCCTTACATGTTCAGCAGCGTCAAGCCTCGCCCCAGAAAACATAGTGGCATTCATGCTCCTCCTAAGGTTTCTCCACCTCGCCTCAACGGGCAACATAACAACAGAGTACTTGTATTGGTCGTGTGCATGGAGTGCTTTTGGCACCCATTTTCCGGAGAAATCCCTGTCTTGTTTTTGAAGGACTTGTTTGGCCATGGCGGGAGAAGTTACAGCCACGTAGTTCAAAAATCCTAACTTGACAGTCATGATGGGACCATAGGTTTTGGCAAGGTCGGCTAAGGACTTGTGGTAGTGTTGACCGAGTAAATGAAGATTGCCAATAATAGGAAGAGGGGTTGGACCAGGTGGATTAGGCAACTTTTTGGTGTTGTTTTTCTTAATGGAGGTTGATATTATGACTACGGCACGAAGCAAGATTAACCCAAACAACCATACGAGAGAAGTTGTTAGATAATCCATGATATCAAATTGGCTATGTTTGTATGTAATAATATGTAACAGGAATGTTGTTGGGTCACACTAGGACACACAAATAATAAAGAATGTTGGAAAGAAAGCTGATATATTTTGTGTACAATTAGATCATACTTATATAGAGAGGACATGCAAGGAACAGCTTAGGTTTAAGCCGCCAATTATGTCTTATTTTCTTTATTTTTGTCTTTTAATAAGCATGTCTAATATGATTATATGATAACAGAAAACAGCAGGAAGCACACTATAGTATATAATAATATAATAAGATGGAAATAATTATAAGGAAGGCGTCTAAGAAATTTGTTATCCAGGCCATCAAATTTGCCCTTCTTATTTATTCAATTGAGTTCTGTTTGCAGCAGTAGTAGTCATCATATTTGAATGTCTCAATCATACAGTCTCAACATTAGTTTATATATATAAGAGATTCATATACATATCATTATTAAATACGAGTCGTTATTTTCTCAAAATTTGATAGCAGCCGACCTAATAGTTTCCCTCTTCGACACGTTCAGAAAACAAATTTTGTTTCGCTTGAATTAGCTACAGGATACTAATCGAATTGTTTATCGAACTAACGAACAGATGAAGACAACCTAAGAGATTTAGTGAGTATTTCCAAGCAGAAAGAAAGGTAGCATTAGTAACGCTGCGTCTACACCAGTTATTTGCAAACGCTCCATTCATCAGTAGGTGTATAGTAGCATAGAGTAGTATCTCAATAATTAAACACTAGCATATAGTAGGTGTATGCCAGGTCAAATGATGGATCATGCCATCTTTGACTGCTACCTTAGTTACTTAAGAGCTTATGAGTTGTATTCAAGTTTGGCATCATCCATCTTTGAGTGCTTGATAATCTCTCATAATTTTGGACCAAACACCCCCCCCCCTCGCCCTGCCCCTCTTTTATTTGCACTACAATCCCACCGGCCACCTATATTATCACTTCTTAACTTTTGTTGTAACCTTAAAACATGATTGCAAATTCGTTTCTTAATAATGAACCCTTTGAATCATTAATTATTTGTGCATTTAAGCTTATCTTTTCAGGGAAGAGACATATTTGGGCTTCATTATTAAAGCTAGAGCTGTTAACGAGCTGGTTTTGGACCAAATCGGTTCGGACTGGTAATCAAACCGGTCCATTCGCAAATCGGACCGTTAATAAAACTGGTTCGAAAGTTTGATTCGTAACCGGTTCGAAATTAATTCGAAAAAACCGGTTCGTTAATCAGTTCGAAATAAAAATCGTTCGCTCGGTTCGCTAATCGCTGCAATCGTAATCCGTTTTCCACTCGCAAATCGGATAGTTAGGCTATGTTTGATATAATTTTTTTAAATAGAAAGAAGTATTACAGAGCATTTTAATGAACTATTAACGAGCGAGCGATTAACGAGCGATTTGCAACGAACGAACGAATCGTTTAATTTAACTATATTTTAATAAAATAAATTTTATAAAAGGTTTTAGTTTCTAAATATGTCCTGCTCCAGAGGTACCTTTTCAGCAGCTCTTGCATCGGCTGCATATAGCTCATAAGCAGAAGCATCAACCTCTTCTTTTCTTGGCGGATCAAAAGCAGAAACAGGGAGAAAATCAGCATTGATCTTGCTAATATCAGCTCCCCATTTCTGCTCTTTATTCTCCAAAGCCTTCTTCGCCTCATCTAAACGCCTTATTTCTTCGTCCTTTTCTCTGTTGACGCTTTTACGAGCAGTTCCATGGTCTTGTCTCATCATACAAAATGCCCTAAATACGGCAACCTGTTAACGTGACTTACGGTTAGGGTGAAAGATATGTACTCCTGTTTCTTGTCAAATTTCACTTTTTTACCTATTAAATTACGAATAAGGTGATTCTTTTGTTTTATAAATGATTCCATACTAAACAAAGGAAACTTGTCACTAACCTTCTCGACTATTAAAATGAAGCAAAATTACTAGAAACTGAACTAAAAATACTATAACAAAGCCTTTTAAATATAAAGAACAGCCACTACTAGTTGGTAAAGAAAATTGAAAATGTCTGGCAGTTCTTACCGGTTCCTTTGTAAACGACTGCCCAATCCAAATTGTTCCGAATCAAATTTTATAAAGGGGCATTTTCATAATCAAATTTTATAATTAGATTCTTGAAGAAAAACATAGTAATAGATGAGTGAATTGTTGATATAGTCTCAATAGTGTCACCAAGTTTAGTATTCTAATGTGACACTGTTGCAGTTTAGTTCCGATAATAGCAAGAAAGTTGCGGATTAGTTCCAACCTAACTTTTATATTAATTTTTAACAATAACATGCGATTATAGGTTAAAGTTGGGGCAAAAAAAATTTAAAAACTTAAACTTAGTTTTGGTACCTAATGAAACTTGTGATAAATTAATTTGTGTGGTTTATCCCAGTTTAGAAGTTTAATTAGGCACCAAAAGTAAGTTTAAGTCTTAAAAATTCTTTTTTTGCCCAACTTTAACCTCTAATAGCATGTTGGTGTTAAAAAGTTAAGTTGGGGACCAATTCACAACTTGTTTGCTACAAGTGGACAATAATTTACAACAGTACCACTATTGGAACTAAGTACCAACATAGTGACATTATATATGGAACTATTTTAACAATTTGCTCGTTAGAAGTAGCTATTTATGATAAAATATTGTGCAAAATTTGTTACTACCAAGTTGTTAACATACTATTTTAAGAAACCATGAAACCCTCATCCCTTTTTCCACATGTATACGGGTTATAAGAAAATTGAATATTTTAAAGATATATATTAAATTGAATTCTAACAAGATTTCAAGTAACCAGTAGATAGACCTTTCGACTACCTTGGATTGTTTAACTTAACCCTCGCAAAAAGAAACAAACAATGGCTAACTAAACGCATATAAAATTAATTTGCACCTGTTCTATTGTTTCCCCTGGAGAAACACTTTTGTAGAGTTTTTTGGTCAATTGAGCGTTCTGAATAGTCTGCTGGCCTTGAGTTGTCTTGAGCCACTTAGCCCAACAAGAAAATCTCGTGTGGGGGGGGGGGGGGGGTGACCTTTCGCCTGTTCGAACTTCCGAGATATTGGAAAGGCTCCGTTCAGGCATGCATTAAGATTACAATTTCCAATGTATCATGGTTTTATTGTAGTACTCCTCTATTTTTTACGGCTTATTTTCTATTTGTCTTATATAGTGTGAAAAGTTTGTTTTAATATGGGCTTAATTTCATCTGGACACATAAACTTTCATAATTTTCTCAAATAGGCACCTGACGACCTTTTTATCCCAAGTAGGTACCTGAACCAAAAAGTTGGCACCTAAACTTTCGATTTTCACATTCTTTTAAATTTCTAAGATTTTTGACATTTTAAAATTATTAATCCAAGGTAAGTTAGTCATATTAAAAATATGACTTTTCTGATGAAAATTTACAGAAAAGTCCAGGTGCCATTTCTAAAAGAGGAATTTAGACGTCAATAATTTGGACAAAGTTCAGGTGCTTGTCATCCTCATTTCCACCGCCCACCCTTCTCCTCCAACACCACATCGCCACTACCCAATTCCTCAATCCCCCCACCTTATACTTTTGATCAATTATGAAAGATAAAATGATTATTGTATGCTTGTCACTATTACAAAGTATAGTGAATAATATTAAAATATTTTACATAATTAAAATTAAACTTCACTCGTTATTGTCAACACACCCTATCCTGCTTCAACATCATCATACTCAAACATAAAAACTAGCAGAATCAATAATGATTATTTATGACTACAATTCTGAAGATGCAGTACTCATTAGCGAGCGTTTGGTATATGAAGATATAGGACGAAAAGAGATTTTTTTGAGGTCATTGTACTCATTGTGCCTAGCATTTAATAGATTGTGTATTCACCTTATCAATATCTCAAATTGAGGATGGGGTCGGTTTGGTACCTAATAATGGATCAATGGGTCTAATTGTTTATACATTAGTCTGGTGCAAAACAAAATCTAACCAATAATAAAAATACATATAACAATGCACTTATAATTCCAGACAGAAAAGACAACTAATTTTGTTTGGAATTGTACATATAATTCATCTTCACTAACGTTGAGCTTATATTCTGAGCAATCGAGTGATGCTCGCACAATTTCGTGGCAGTTCTAGATATCCCACCAAACTGATATCTAGGCAGATACATACAACCCCTCCGCCAAGTCTTCTCCTCCCCCTCCTCCGCCGTTTCCGCCTGCACTACCCATCTAATTATTATACTCCATATAAAAATTCGAATCTTTTTGCCTAATGATTAAATTTTTGAATAATAATTGGGATTTAATGTGTAATTAAGAGATGATAATTGGTAGTTGGAGGTGGATTAAACTTTGAGACTCTCAAATTAAGGGTCCCCACAATTTCCCTGCCTTACGAATTGATGTCAGAAGTTAGCGCAGTATGTTGGAGGTGGATTAAAGCATCATAGAGGTTTGGATATAATAAGAGGAGAATTAGGAGTGTCAAACATTTTACATGGAAGTTGATTTTGACTTTGTGGTCTGATTTTGTGGAGGAAGAAGCTATGGAATTGACTCAATTGGATCAGGATGGCTTGGACTTGGTTTTAAACTGTTTTGTCATTGTAGTGCAAGTACCATTCACGTGGGTACTGTACCCACTTGAAATTTCATCATTGATATAAGAAACAATATTAATATAACTTGTACCTAAATTATACTATAACAATAGTATAGTACCACATAACCTAAAATAAAAATAGTAAATATATATGTGATTTGCAAATTGACCCACAAATATATAGATAATTTCACCGTGACCATTAATTATATAGATAATTGCAGCGTGACCCTTAATTTATGAGATATTATGCCCAGACCTCCTTGATGAACCTGATGCATGAAAGTATTGATGCACCCAATCTTTTCACGTAGTACAACTGAGGTGAAAACTCAAGGCGTGCAAACGGTTCACTATCTTTTAAGCAAACTAATGTCAGATAAATAAAAACCATGGTATTCATTTTTTTTTTTAAAATAAAAACCATGGTAAAGTGAACAAAGATTACATTACTTGGCCTAGTGGCAAGCATGCTGACACCTCTAGCAGAGGTCTCGGGTTCGAGCCCTCTCGCTAGCATGGAAATTGGTTAGAGTTATCAAAAAAAAAAAGGTTACATTACTTGGCTGCAGAGTCCGATAACAATTGAAATCTACATATGTAGCTAAATACAACATATATGCAGACATGAACAATTTTTATATATTTACTTACACACAATACCTCCTAAAGTTGCATTAAACAATAATGCATTCCAGACGCCGAAACATCGACATGTACCTTGGAGCTTGAAATGATTAATCACAACAAAAATGGACTGATTCTTTTATATCTTTCGCATATCAGCAATCTAAGATGCATGAAATTACATTGTCTTGTAATTTTAAAATAGAATGTTAAGGTAAAGTGTGATCCATACACCCATGGTGATCATAGCAAATATATGAACCCAAAACAAGATCGCAGCAGATTCTCGTCCACATCCCCTCAAACTGGCAACAGCGCCTACAATTTAAAACATTATAAAACAAGATCATGTCGCTGCTTCTAAATTTGGTAGCTAAAATCTCGAAAATAGGCAATGTCTCTGTAAGCATATGTATGAAGAAAGATATTCCTAGATGCGTTATCTGGAGAAACATGAGACTAATTCACTTGTGAAACCATATTAATATGTAAGGCAGCCTCACTGGGGAAAGAGATGGCATACCAGAAAGCACTGATGTTGGCATTGTATGTTGTAGAAGGAGAACAAATCTGAACATTTTATCACCTGCTGGAAGGAACCCGAGTTTATCAGCCATCATGACGATGCCAAGTCCGACAGGAGGTACTAAGAGTAACCGTGCAAAGACAATAGCAGCAGTAGTCCGAAAACCAAGCTTTGAACTTCCTGGTCCTGAAAACACAAATAACTAAGCAGAAGAAGACTTTGAAATGCATATATGTTCGTCGTCCATGTACCCTGAGGAAGTAAACTGAACACCTTAACAAACTCGAAACATTAAATAAATATATATTGTGGTAACTTACCTTCAACAAGATTGCCCCCTAGTGCCAGTAATATGCAGGGAATCATAGCCTCCCTGGAAAAGAATTGTGTTCTTACATGTCAATTGCATTTAATTAAAATGAAACTCAAAAATATGCTTCCATATGTGTCCATATACAATGATGTCGCGGAAACATTCAAACAACTTAATTGAAAAGAAACACAGAAATCAAGGAAGAGAACCATACCCAAGAATCATGCAGCTATCAGTGAAGAAGTAAAATGGAGCATCAGTTGTGAATATCAATTTCTTCAGAAATGGGACACATCCAATGATAATGGCTAGGATCTGCACACAAATCACCAATCAGGTCTCCACCAAGATAACCAAACTAAGACTCACCGCTCTAGTGACCAATACCAGATCTTGTAACAACTCTTAGAAAAGGCCTTTGTTTTACCATAAAAGGGCGTGCACTCATGAGACCTAGTGATTAGTTATCACCATTTCAGTTCAATATTAGGTATTCTGGCTATTTATTGACTCCTTAGAGATGGAAAAAAGAAGTCACATATGGACTTAGGAGACTCGGCAAACCAACATCTTTGACAATTAACTACAATATCTACTGGAGCATGCACATGAAAATATAAGTAACTACACTTTTTAAACAGAGCTGAAAAAACAATGGCACATTTTGAAATAGAAAGATTTATAGTCTAACTTTTCTCATTTCATTTAATCCTCTAATATACTTCATACTTATTTCTTGAGAAACAGAGAAGAGGCCCAAATCTGTTTCAACATTTGGAGAACTTTTTCCGGAACACCTCCAGACCAAATATTGGCGAAAACAATATAGGAAAAAAATTCAACTCCCACGCTTGATAATTCTACTAGAGGTTAGCAAGCACAAAGCAAGGTACTGCAAATCAACAGGGGTCATGGAATTTGAAACTTACGGAAGCGATTATAGGAGGTTGAATAATTTGCTTGAGCTTCAATTTCACATATAGGAACCTGAAAAATTCACTGATCTGCAACAAAACGTAACCCATAAGATATAACTCATAGAGATCGTATATAATTTATATGCAGTTTATCATCAAGAACAAGAAATAAGAATCCTCGCAAAAAATAACTTTTCAAAATTATTATATCATCTAAAATTCCAGAAGCAACATCCCTCTCATCTCAGGGTTAAGGCTGCATTGCATTGTAGAATGTTAATGTTAATGAAAATACATCATCTACAATGTGTTGTGGTCCCCTTTTATGTTTACCAAAGAAGATTGTCCTTTTGCACAGACGATTCTGGAAATGGAATATGTATCTCCTCACCTTTCTCTTTGGTCCACTAATATCATCAGCCACTTCTTTCTCATGATCAAGCAAGGGAACTTGGTCAGTAGGTCTATGCATCACCGATATCTGGGAGGTATGATCGATAGGATTCTTCACAGGAAGATTCCCATCTTCCAAGTAGAATGTACCTCCAAGCGGAGGTTCCAACATCTGAAACACGTAGGTGTATAGGATAATTGCACCGACCTACAAAACAGAAACAGATAGTTGACGTATTGGTAGAGGTATCTATAAGAGTGCCTTCTCATTCCAATCAAACACATATTACAAAACATGGAAACACCCTTCCACTCTCCTTCTCAGTTCCTATGAACTTCATTAGTGGAAAAAAAGCCTACGACATTATAAAGAGAAAATAGTGCTAATTTAACTGACCCACTGCCCAAATGATATGTAAGCATTTCCATCTTGTGAACATTTGGCAAAATCACCAAATGGATTTGATTTGTCTCGGCATAATGCAGCAATGAGAACAAGTGGTACATTTCCGATATTTCCTGTCCATCAAAGTAGTAACAATTGTGAATGGCATGATAAGGGAAACAACAGTCGACGAGAAAGATTGTCACACTTGATCAAGTTCAATTCAGTTGGAATAAGTTTTATATAAAACAATTGTAAGCATATTTAAACTATATTGTTTTACTGATGTTCACTAAATTGATGTAACCATGTGTTGAAGAAACTTCAACTTAGTTCAGCATTCAACGTTTTCAATTAAAGTTTTAAATGTCCACAAGGGAAAATGTGAGCAATAAAGCACGTAGTACAGATTATGTTTACTCCATACTACATAATCCCTAGTGTTCAAATTTAAGTCTTCACGTTCCTTTTTAGTCTGTGTTCCTATTTAAGTGTTCACGTTCCTTTTTAGTTCGCCTTTGTTAAATATGTTACTCAATATTTCAAAATGAGATCTGTTCTACAACTACCCATCCTCACATTCTTGGTATAAGACCACCTTTGAGACCAATTATACAGTACAGAACCTTAACTTGTTTAGAACAGTTGCCTATATTGAAGCCGATGACCTCAACTTTAGCTCATACCTTGTACGAAGGGTTAAGACTCCGCCATCAGGAACATAGATTGAAAAGATAAGCTAATTAAATATGGCATCAGAAACCAGTACGTGCTGCAGCCATAGAACATGGAAAATAGTTATTTTAAATGGTTATATGAGTGATGACTCATAGGTAGCTAAGTGTTATAGTAGCATATTGAGACAAAAAACTGACATATTTTAACAAAAAAACTGAAACTATGTTGCATCTCTAGATCACCAATCAATCAGAAAAAATCAGATATGTGACGAACAAGTTATGATAGTGGACACAAAGAAAGATAGCTTTAGCACAGTTCAGTAAACACAATCTAGTCCTATAATGGTGGATGAAGAAGCATATGACTTTTACCAATTCCAATTTGCACGATGGTAAATTTGAAAAACGGGTATGGAGGACGAATGACATACGCAACAACCAGGCCAATAAGCGAACCAGATATCGCAGCAAGAACAACATTTACAGGAATAAACCACCTGCAGAACGGTAAACCAGTAAGTTTAAAAATCACATAAAACTCATGAAAAGGAGCAACCCAAATATCTGCAAACCTACCACTGGAGCATCTTCTCCCAAGAAATAGCTTGCCCAAGTTCAGAGAAAATTAGACATGGGAGCAAGAGCGAAAATACCAGCTGAAAAAGTAATGAGAATAACGAAACAGTTTCAACGTCGTAACACAAACAATACACAAAGAACATTGTAAATTCAGCGCGCAAGGAAGAAAATCTTACCCCATTTAGAAGTTTCCTTCCATTGGCAGGCAAAATGTTAACATACTTGGAGGCCATAAGAGTTCCCAAGGAGCACATGGTGAAAACTTTGGCAATAGGGAGCACAGCAATTTTAATTGTTCCAATCAACGATTCTCCTCCCCCTTCGGGTTCCATTAAAACCTGACTCGTAAACCTCTGCATTTTTTCCATTGTATTTTTCAAGGAAAATAGTAAAACTCCCCACTGTTCCCCTGAATTATTAACCCCTTTTCTGAACTAATATTCCAGTAACACTGATGAAAATCTGATTGATCACTGAAAACAAATCATTTCTTCGGTTGGTATTGCTGAAACAAGAATTTACACGAAATTGGACTACAAAAAAATTGAACAAGTAGAAAGAAGTCTGCCAATATTGATATTGCTAAAACAAGAATTTAAACGAAAAATCGAGCAAAAACATGCAAACTGATGAAAAACTATTGTACGATTTCCACCTTCAACTTTGCAAGAAAGCAAATTGCCTATGGCTTTACTAATACTCACAAACTCAGTCTCACATCATTTATAATGGGAAAATTGCAGCAATATGAAGTTCACAGTGATTAGCTTAGAGCTTAGTCATGAATACGACAAAGAAAAGGTAGTAAAGTAATAATTTAGTAAAGATGAGTGAGGATGTCGACAAGGCAGCAGTCAAAATCAAATGTTGTTGTTTTTCCGTTCTTTTTAATGTTGCCCCTTCGCTTCGATTGTCCGGCCTTTCGATCGAACTTCCTAAGTCATTGGACACCGTTGGTTGTGTTTCTTCTGTTGTTAATTGCAACAAATCATACATGCATCATCATGCATTGCTCCATTTAATATTCATATCGATTTAGTCATCACTTTAGATACTTCCTCTAATAGGGGGGACCTCATTTAATTTAAATAAGTAATTTCTTATCTTCATGCTTTATTCAACTTCTAATATTGTATTAAAAGATTATAGGATGGAATATTACATATCAACTTTATATTTAAAAGTTATAGACTGTAACACATAATTGAATAATACTATCAATTAAATCGTGTAAAAATTAAACTGATTAGTATTCATCGGACTTCCCATCTAATCTGATTGAAGCATGTAATGTAATAACAAGCCTTAAAACCTAAAAGATTCCACGAATTCAACTTGAGTCTAGCCGTAGACTGTAGTAAGTAGTAACTCGGTCACTCCGGACTCCTGAGCTATGTAGATACACAATTGGTCCAAACTCCAAAATGATAGTATTAAACCTGCTTTGCAAATTGCAACATGACAATTGACAATTAACGGAAAGTCATTTGCTGGTAAGACTTTGAGAGTTTCATATTACAATTGGACTCCTATGGGCTATGTTCCTATGTTACACTATTTATTTGATCGATCCATTAAGCGACTCAATCACTCATTAGTCTGATTACTGATTAGTGTGACTGGGCGGGGGCCAGTGCTGGGCTGGGCCTGGAGGGGCAGGTCGGGCTAACGGGTCTGGCCCATGAAGTGTCTATTTGGGCCCGATTCGTTTAACACGTCTAGCGATAAATTATTGTATCATAAACATTGAGCTTAGTATAAAGATCTATCTCTTTCATTGATTGAGCTTAGTTCTAACTTCTAAGGGCTTGAACAAAACGAATTTGATGTCTAAGACTAAGAGAATGATTTTGGATGTTTTATTACTTCAACACTCTGTTCTCGATATTGGAAGGGTCACATAGTGTTGAGACAATGAGACATCTCAATTTATTCTCTGCGATATCCTAACTATATTATTTAAGCCATTAGAATTAACCTCAATTAAGGGATTTGTTGAAGCCTCTAAATCTTTCTATGTGTGATCAAACTTGTAATATAAGGAGAATATCTAAGTTGAAGATCGTTCGATTTAAAACTTAAGAGGTGAGAAATGAATAAGTTGCTACAACCTCTTGATATTTAATTTCAATCTAATCAAGTCTCTAAAGCTAAACTAATACTCACTTAAAGTCAGCTCGAAGTATGTATAAAACTAGGAATAACCTTTCAAATTTTACGGAACCCTTATTACTATGCCAAATCCAAGTAATATACAAGTCAAGCTCTAGAGCAATAAAAAAACTAAATTGATAATAGTACAATCTTTTAATCATTTGATTATATTTCTTCATCTTATACAAGATTCCCCAAATCATTATATTTCGTGTCACCATAATTATAATTTTCTAACAATAATTTCTTATTACAATCAACTAACTAAGCTTAAGAAGTACGAGTGCAAAATTAAAGAAATTTACTCCTCATTATCATAAGAAAAACAGTTCAATAAGAATATTCAACATCTGCCGAAGCACAAAATAAGAGAGAAGACTAATATACCGATTAGATATAAACTTAAGCAATAATAATCATAAAATAAAATACAGTAATTTTAGCATGATTCGATACATGAAACGAGACATACGATCTCTTTTATCGTTACCCAGATCGGACGAGAACACTTTGCATCATGTCCTTAAACTCGAAAAAGTCAACGAGTCCATCATGGTTCCGGTCAACGGAAGAAATCATCAATTCAACTCTCTGGATTTCCTTACATTCTTCTTGCAATCCAAGCTTAGCCAAAACCACTTGCAATTCCTTAGCAGATATATATCCATCGCCATCTTCGTCGAACACCTTGAAAGCTTCATTCAAATCGGACTCATCTTGCAATGCCTCAGCTTCATCATCTACTGTCTTATTTAACTTATCACTATTTACATCGTTGTCTAATTCGAAAAGGGCATTATTTAGTGATAGATGCAGGGCCTCGAAGTCCTCGAATCTGAGTCCCGAGTTACCCGGCTTGATATAGGATTGCACCACTTGATCTAGCTCGGATGCTTCGATCTCTAGGCCGAGGAGGTTCAAGGCTTGGCTCAACTCGTCTACCGTGATCAAACTATCGTTGTTTCTGTCGAAAATGTCGAATATCTTCCGAAGCCGGACCGAGTTCAGACTCGGGCTTCGGAGCTTGAAAGACGAGGAATTAACAATGCCTTTCTTCATGGAAAGGCTTGGGGTAATGAATTGAGGAGCTGAACCGTTCTCAGTTATTGTTTCCATCTCAATTGATATTTAACAACTTAATCTCGATCGATATTCGATCTTATTTATTGAATCTGATCTATAAGAATGGGAGAAAAAATTGAAATGATGTAATAATGATAGGAGAGGAATTTGAAGAGGAAGTGTGGACAATATTATAGCGGACAATGGACGTAATATATAGAGGGCTAGTTGTCTAAGCTTGACTTGCAACTAGGGTCATTAATAATAAACTTATATCGCCCAATTCAATGCTTTGTCGATTTTTCAAATGACAATTTTTATTTTATTTTTTCGTATCAAAGTTTGGTTAATAATCTTGTTTAAAGTGATGATCAAATGTTAGAGCGAAAAAATTAAAATACTCCGTATTCATTTAAAATTGACCGTAGCTAGAACTTCTTAAAAATAAATTCATTATATTAAATGCTCCCTCCATCCTTAAATGATTCGTACATTTTGACTTTACATGGTCAAACTTTAAAAATTTTGATCAATAATTCTCACTAACCAATAAAAAAATAATATAGTCATATGATATCTTGTTAGAGTCGTCTCAATATATATTTTTGAACTAACAACTTTTTATAATTTTTTCATATGTAAAATAGGAGATATTTACGTTTGAAATCGTGTTTTGTTGACCATAAAAAGTTAAAATGTATCAATCATTTAGGGACGGAGTGAGTATATTAAACCCAAAACTGACTTTTTCATCTTTTCAATTTTTTTGTATTTGAATATCGAAAATATGAAAGACAAGGCGTTGAAATAATTCTGCTAAACAAGGTTGTGTCGGGATTTTAACGATCCCGTCACTCCCTGCCCGAATAGATCAATCGCGGCAGAGGATCAAGGTACTTGCCCAATCTATTTATCAACTGAACTATGTTCTCGACGTTGTAATAATTGTACTACTAATACTCTTTACGTGTTTTGTTGAAGCGTACTAAGTCTGGAATGAAAGAAAATGACGAGAAAGGGTCGGCAGGCCGCGTTCTGAAGCAACCACTACCTTAATATATCTCTCTCGTGCATTAATTGGCAAATACTATCAAATAACATGAATATTCAATGGGATGCCAAAAAAGAGATCTAGAGCCAACGCGGATTTGACGTCCTCCAATTACTTGCCTTTTCTTTATTTCTCTGTTTAGTTGGGTCTCCATCTTTGGTCTCCTGCGACTCTGTGAGATGACTGACCACTGCTTTCTTTATTATTATAAGGGTTTTCTTTTTTGTTTTGCTTCTCCTACCATTATTTTAAAGATGTAACACACGATATAATTATTTATTGTGGCTCGATGCTCTCGATCACCTATGGCTGAACCAGAAATTTTATAGGAAAGACTAACTTACTTATATTTTATCCTTACATTTTAATTGTCATTTTAACAAAGTATAAGATGATTAACAATAAATACAACATATATATAAGTCCTAAATAATTAATTATTAATTAGTCTAAATTAATTGATGACATGATCATTTGTTTAAAGGTTGAATACTTTAAATGTCTGGTTAACACAAATTTAATTTATATAATAAATTAATAGTATTAATTAACATTTGACAAAACAAATAAGATCATTAATTTTAATATGAATTGACATTAACAAAAGAGATATTCATTACGAAATAAGAACAACAAATTGAAACATATATATTAAATCTTCATGACAAAAGAATAATGAGAAGTATTTCTCTGCATTTGTTAGTTATTAGAGATGTTCACAAACTTCCAAATGGAGTCGAACCGACCCAAATTGAATCATAAATAACAAAAAAGTTAGAAATCGGTTAAGACTAAAACAATTTTCAATGTGACTTTTGATGGAATTGAACCTATGTAGGTTCGACCAATAGATTTAACTTTGTTTAGTTGACGATATTGTCCATAGGATTTAACATTTCTCATCATTACTATGATGAATGAGACAAGGGATCTGTAATAGGGAATACAAAGATATATAAAATAAATGGTATTATGTAATGAAATATGTCTTCAAAGTTAATTTTAAAGGAGTTTATTAAATGTGGATGAGTTAGATGTAGTATAAGAATTTAATTTTGAGAAACAATTAATGAAAGCTACAAAGATATATATAAAATAAGTAGTATTATGTAAAAAAATATTTGTACAAATTGTAAAATTAATTTTGAAAGGAGTTCATCGAAACTACATGAATTAAATCTTCTGTTGGAATTTAATGTTGACAAACAATTATGAAAAAGAATATCATTCAAATTTACATTTGGGCTTCAAAATAATCATA
This sequence comes from Echium plantagineum, assembly GCA_003412495.2. Classification (NCBI taxonomy): domain Eukaryota; kingdom Viridiplantae; phylum Streptophyta; class Magnoliopsida; order Boraginales; family Boraginaceae; genus Echium; species Echium plantagineum. The sequence continues at coordinate 15,108,749 of CM016563.1, read as the reverse complement.
TTATTAATAAATGACAAATCCAAAAATTAGCACAAAATGGAGAGCCTAATTGAAACAAAATCGGCACTCATTATACCGAAGTGATTTAGGTAAACATTTGAGAGAATCGAAGAAATAGGCTATGTGTGGTGTGTGGTTCTAAAATTATCAAGTCATCTCACCGAGTCAGCTCGCCCATAATATATTGAAAGGTAAAAAAACGCCAGCAAATAGAAGCCGAGCTTCAGTTTAAAGTTTAAACTTTAAACCAATATAAAACAAAGCCCAACTTTCAGTTTTATCCTTTGGGCTTTGGGCACAATTGGGTTACAACATGGTGACCAGACTCGATCCAGTTATTTAGGCCCAGCAGGTATTCTCGAGGGAAACAAAAGGTATAAAACCCCTAATTTCAGTTTTGTCTCGTAATAGTAACTCTTCTTCTACCTAATTTCTTGTTTTCTTCTCCACATTGTAACGCATTGCTAAAAAATTAATTTTCCAATTATCACCCGTAATAGTTTGTGTTTGGATATGGAGAACAAGGTTTGCAGAAAAAGGCCGAGTGAATCTAGCCACCAGGATGATGCCACGTGTGAAGATCCAATGGTTCCCATCACTCCACGTCCCAAATCGGAGAAGTTGATATTAGGTTTGGATGAGTCTCCTTCACCGTTTCAATCTCCCAACCATGTTTTTGATCCATTTGCTCCTCTTGATAACCTCAATTTCGCTCCACATTGTGTAAAATCCAAATCCCAATTATCCGTGGCGCGAGAGCTTATATTTAATTTGGATTCTAAATTTGATCCAAGTGGTGAAGACGAATTGGTATTGGAGTCCGTTTATTCGAGTGTTTTGGATGTGATAATGTCGACGCAAACGAAAGAGAATGGATTTCGGACCCCGACTCCACCTCGGCTTAGTCATACTTGTCCTCCTGCTCCTGTTAAAACTTCGAAAAGGCGTAGAACCATTGACAGCAAGAAATGCAGAAAGCTCGAGTTTTGAGCTATTCACGGAAATGGCTTTAACAGAAGGGATGAGCGAACACAGGTCTGCTTGGATATGTAGTATTCATGTGGTGGCTGATTTGAGACATTTTATTCATCTTGCCGATCTAATTAGTGGGATGAGGCTTGGTTTGATTTTATCGAATTAAGTTATAACATTAGGAGAGTAAACTATTTTCCATGGATTCAATAGTTTCTGACTTTTTGGTCTAGGTTAAGTATTTTTTGTTATAAGAGAGGAGTAGTAAGTGCCATGCTTTGCTTGTTTTGCGGCACGAGCTACTTGTTAAGGTTTTATGTTTGAACGGTAGATTATAGATTGCGGCATTTGAAGAGTAACCTTGTGCCGTTTATGTTGTAATTAGATCCTTTGTTGACCATTGTATATATTGAAATTAATTCTTGTTATGCCTTTCTTCAGCAAGATGCAATATTAACTGTCATTGTTGCTTCCTTTTTCTTTCAGAAAGCTTATGCTTGGATGATCTTATGCAGTCTTTTATGCATTCTTTAACAATCTTCTTGAACGAACAGTTAATTATGTCCATGGTCCCTTCATGAAGTAAATTACTTAATGAAGTAAATTACGGTATCTACCTCATGGTTCGTCTGTTGAGGCTGTACACTTTTTCAAAATTGCCTATGACATACAATTGTGTTTTCTGGTTTTATACTTTTATATAGCAGTATAAGGCAGAATGTTCCACTGCAGTCAGATTTTGGCGTGCATATTGATAGATAGGGTAGGTGTTTGATATTACTGTCCCTACTGCTCACATAGAGAGAATTTCTATTAGGGAGATTATTGAACGATTTAAATAGTTAATTTTAATCTTAGTGCGGCTGTTTGTTTCAGACCAAGACATTGTTTACAGAATCTACTGGTGTGCGATCTTGTGTTTTATAATGTGACTGCTGCATCAGAAAGCACCAATGAGCTGCATGGAGATACATATACTGAGCATGGTAACTAATGGTGTTGCTGGATCTCACTGCTGTTTTATCAGTAAGATATCTCATGTGGTTAAAGGATTGTTTAATACCAAGTGAAATATATCTCAGTTGGCTGTAGGATAGAACAAATTGACGCCTGTTTTCTTGGACTCGTTCGTTGTTAATTTGTCAGCACTACTCAGAAGCCAATCAGCATGATCAATGCTTGGCAATCTTGAAAAGAGAAGAAAACATAACAAATTCCAATCTGATACTATTAGTATGTGAAAGTTTATCATGTTCAATTGTAGTTTGAGGTTTCTGCTTATGCGTGGATGTTTTGAGTTCTTGGCGCAGCTGAATATGGTCTCAATCCATTTCTTCAGTGAGGAAAACTGGAAAAGGGTATTCATGTTTGATGGTAATATATTCATGTAGTCTCTAATTGAAACACCTACGTTTGTTTATCATCTAGTTGAGTATATTGTGAACTCGAGTTACTGAAAACTGTCACCATTGAATTTCTGTTGAATTCCATTTCATTTATGTGGGAAAGACATGATCTTAATTTTATAATTTTAAGAAAGTAATATTAGTTCGAATTTATATATATAGAGGATTAAACATATATTTTAATTTTGTTATTATAACATTTTCATACATTTGAATTTTGATACTCATGATGAGAAAATCGTGTGCACCAAAACTACCACGTGTAATGCACGTCCCTTCTTACTAGTTGCAATAAAAGCAAAAGAGACCTAGAAGATAATTATGAGAGAGATGATTTTAGTTTCCTTACTTGCATGATATATATCGTGACTATAATATCCTTCTATTACTGTAACGGTGGGATCAAAATGATTCCAAAATTAACAAAGAAACCATAAGTCCAGCACTTGAGGAGCTTGCTTAAGTAATTTTCTAAGGAGGCATGACAAAGCTCAACTTCTTTCTTTTGTTTATAATTATTTTTAATTTCTTTAATAAAAATTCATCGCTTGGTACCAAAAAAAAAGTCACGATATAATTAACATGCATGGTATTATATTATAACCAATTAAGTCACGATTGAATAAACAAAATCACATACAAACATAGTTTTTCCGGATCAACATGACCTAAACAGTGTTAGCAAAATCCTAAAAAATTTGATCACATGTTGGTCTCTTGATAACATAACATGTTCGAAACACTTTGATGGGTAGCATCAACGTTGAAATTGCATGTAGAATAAGTTTTAATATTCCTCTCAAGCATGAACTCAACCTTTCCGTCTATTTCCAGGTAGGTCGATAACGGCAATGAACCGGCTAAAGCTTGAGCATAGACATCTGAATCTAACAAAAACCGGTTATCAGCCACCAATCTCGTTGTAAGATTGAAGGCTTTCGTCTCTTTCGACGCCATTTCACCTCCTACTATCGGAGCTTCCCCCACATCGTAATCTTTATACCTGTTACATGAGGAACCTAGAAATGAAGTTCGAACTAGCGACCAATACATAATAGGAAAAAACAATGTTTTTTTTTTAATCCTTCTACTTATATAGATGATAATTTTAGGACATCATAATATCAAATCCTCGCAATAGTATTAACTGAATTCCTCGTTCTGCTTATGTATATATCATAATTTTTTTGAAACTCGAGGGACGCCAAGACCCGCTAAAAGGAGGCTGCCTCCGACTAACCTGAGGTAGGCGACGGTATCGGAGTATTTGAGGCCGACTCTGTTGGGATTGTAGATGGAAAGATTGATCAAGACCGTGACGTTAGCGACAAAGCTGAGCTGGCTTATGTCGAAGGAGATATCTACATCTTGTGTTGACATGTTGTCAAAGGTGGCCACCGGCATTTTTGGTTTGAAGACGGCGTGAAGAATCGAAACGATGCAAACAATAAGTGCAATCGTCACCATTACAGCTCCGGCAACACATATTATTATATTTCTACGGCGTCTCTGGTCGACATCGGTCCCGTTGTTCTTTGATTCTACGTCCATTATATATGGATTATAATAAATTTATTGTTTTTGGAAGAAGACGTAGATTCAAAGATGCAGAGACATTATTATGATAAGGTGATTATTTGATTTTGTTATGAATGGGGATGTTGAGATAATTATATCAACTAGTTAACTCAATTAACGGTTGTTGAATGTCTTGTTGAAATGATGTGGACTAATTTGTGTTGTATGTTAATAGCTGTTTTTAATGGTGTTAAAATGGTTGTTTAATGTTGCTGCTTAATTATTTTATTATCAAAATTCTATTATTTTGTATACTCTATGCATGGAAACCTTGGTTCATTTGCTTTGGACAAGAAAAAAGAACATTTTCTTTCGGTATTGATATTTTCGTGTTTATTTAATTGCAAGTGCAAAAATTTAATTTTGGCTATTTTTCAATGTTCTTACATAAAAAGGTTTAGAAGTAGACCGGTTTTGCAATGAAAAGTTGAAGAAGTGAATATAAATCGCTCATTTTTTTAATCAACTTGTGTCGGAGACATATGTCAAAAATAAGCTTTCTTATAATTCATTAAACAAGCTTTCCATTAAGCTTACTGTCAAAATTGGATATAATCTCCAAAATTACTTGTTATGGTAGTTGAGTCATATTAAAGTTTATGGAACAAATAAAAACGATTTCGTGTCTTTTGGCAAATATCATGCATTGACCATAGTAATCTATCAAGTTTCTCCGGGGAGGTGTAAAGAATATAAGCCAACAAAAAGATCCTAAGGTTTTGCAATTATGAATGAAGGTGATTGATGAGGATGAGTTGAGAGATACATGAAACTTAACAATCAGTTTCCAGTCAGCCAATAGTTTGTCATAGTTTACTTCTGAAGAGGGAAAACTGAAACATGTACAACAGACGAAAGATGATGATATTTAGATCTGATATATTCTCTTATGGCTAAAAACTTCAACAACATTGAGTAACTGGGAATTACACTATGAGCACGTATTAGTATACGGCATACAGAAGATAGGGGATACGCCATCTTCGAGGTTCCTAACATCAAAATGCTAATGTAATTAATGCTCTAAGTAGACGAGCACACAAAAGAAGATGTGCAGTTACATATTCCGGAGGGTCAGTGCAGCTAGCATGCTGCGATCTACCTATAGGGAGAGCGGTGTCTACAAAACAAAGAAATTCGGAACTACTCCTGCTACAAAATAGTGAAGCTACTATATTTCTCTGAAAAACTCTTTTTACTACCTCAATCAATCACCAGTAATGAAGGTTTTTCCTTCATAATACCTTCGCTCGCTTTCTCCTTTCTTCTCATTTCTTTTCTGATGGGAAAAAAAGAAAGAAATTTAATTCATGGTCAGATCACAGATGAAAGTATAAATACACAGATTTCTCAAACTTATATAGATATGAAATGGACATTACAAGCTTTCTTTAATTCACACACAGAGCTAATGTAAAGAGTTAAATATGAGATAGAACAGAAACCTGATATGCTTCATGGTTCGAGACAATCCGTTTGATAATTGTGCTAGTTGTTATTTCCAAAGGACTTTCTAGATCTTTATAGATACCCATACTCATAGGAACAGCATATGGATGGACCTTCTCCTGAAAAAATTGGACATGGAAGTTGTAGTTTCTCTAACGATATTCTAAAAAGAGCTAGAACTACTGAGTTACCTTATGGAAATCATTATACTCGGCTACTGTTCCACACACAACCAAGGAGATATTAAATGTTGTTATCTGCAGGAACCAAAAGTATATCATTGTCAGGCGGAGGAGATATGAAGCTGGGATCATAAAGGTAGAAGAAATTTCAATCAACTGAGTGCACCCAATGTCTGAAACAAAGGGGCAGATTTCTTGTAGGTGGTGCCAAACTAAATGATATGTATGAGTACTTGTGGCAACTTGTTTTTCCATTTATGGTCTTACTACCAAATAATCCGTAGCTGCTAACATCATTTTCGTAATAATTCATCTATATTTACTAGTACCTATTACCTCATCACGATGTTGAATGTCATATTTTGACTATGTCAGACAGAGCCTACTGGTGAACACATTCATCGAAGGATGAACAGTCCTAGTTAGATTTTACTATACTCCGTGTTAGATATGGTTTAGTCTACTGTAATAACTATTATGTCGTCCTAGTTCTAGTAGAATTCTATTAAACATACTGCTGCACAATATGTTACAGAATTGTTCTCGGATATTAATTTCCAACACAGTACATTGCTTATATATCTCATTAGCTATTTGAAACTTAGGTTTAGATTGGGGTGGGCACTTCGTCTAGAGGTAGAATTCATGTAATTTTCATTTGTTAGGTCTAGGATTCAATCCCCTCTAGTAGTGGAGGTCTTTTTTAAAGCTCAAATACAGAATGAGACATTATCCTGCTTATAATGGTAGGGCAATGGAGTCTGTTCCTCATAGAAAGATGAAAATATTGACATCTAGGAACCAACGTGGATAAGAACATACCGTATCTTTTGACACCTCCCATGGAGCACCAATTATCACCTCGTCAACATATCGACAAGCCAAAACACTTAAGCTCCTTTCATGAAGATTCATAATAGGCCGGTGTGTCCCTCTATGAGCACTGTGAATAAACATCAAAGGAATGTCACAGAAAGAATCATGAAAGTTACTAATAACTACTAAGAAGCATAGGAAAAAAAGATAGACCAAATAATTATTCGAGTACACAAGATTTCATTTTTGAATTTGAGGGGAAGGGGGGAAATATAAAAATGAAGCAAGGCTATCTGTGAGTTGTATTTCGAGATGCTGATTCAGGACAGTGGCACACAGAAAAAGAATTGGTAAATAATATCACATTTACCTTACAGTATGATCTGGGTGAATACCAACAAGAAGAAAATCTCCAAGTTCACGAGCAAGCTTCAATATCTGTGAAGTGATCCATGTGACAGGAGCTATAATTTTCAACAACTTAGAAAAATGGAAGAGGAAAAATCGGTATGATGGGACGAATCAGACTTTGCTTCTTAACGAAGAACCTCTAATTTTTAAGCATGCATGCGATAATGAAAGATATCCATTGGCTTCACATTGTAACAAAACCAATAACATCCTGAAAATTTGAATTTGATGAAGAATGGAAAAGATATGGATGACCAGGTCAAGAATTTAGGATTCTTACTGACATTCCAACATACCTCAACATGTCCAGCATGAAAAAGATCAAATGCGCCATCTATATAGACTATACGAGAATCAGGTCCAGGCCCCTACATAAAGTGCAAAAAAGTCCATAAGATAATTGTCAGAACTAAATATCGAAATTTGCAAATCAAGGGTAACCAAAGCAGAATTGGCAGTTCTTCAATGAGAACAAACCTTACACTTATACCTCTAATATTCTGATAAGGAAAACTTTGACTCTACACAAAAAGTGATAAGACACTATGAGTCTATAGGACACTTGTCTGTTGTGCTTGTTCATGCCAAAGACCTTCATGAATAATAATTACAAACGAAATTTTATTGTAGTCGCACCATTGTGATACAAGGGAGGCTAACCATATATCTAAGCAAAACTTAAGTTATTTGAAGCTATCTCATACAAAATTCAGAAGTATCCTTGCCAACGCAAGTATCAAGAAGTCAAAACTTTTTCTCAACCTACCAGGCAGCCAGCTGATTTACATATCATGTCATTGATGTGTTACATATTGTATTAAAAAGACATTCGGTTAATATAGAGGCACACTCATGTTCTCCATTACTGGAAGTTAAGACTTAAGAGTATGCTCAGCCTTTATTTATGCCATGGGAACTAAAAAATGTTTATGTTAGCAGGATATTTAATGTAAAGGAAATAAAGCAGGAATCAAAAATTAAAAAAAGTGAGCATAGATTCAATTTTTGGAACATCTAAGCCTCACAATAATGTTTATGTTAGCAGGATATTTAATGTAAAGGAAATAAAGACATTTTTATTAAGACTGGACAGTGAAGAACTGAATAATACCATGCCATTTGAAAATTGCACAATTCTGCGAGAAGTAGGCAGAAAATGAGATATGCGCGTTCCACCATCATCAATTTTTTGGTTGTGACCATGGCTAAACTGCCGCTGCAGAGATGATTGTTTAGGGCTGGGAGGTGTGGACCTCTCCCTTACACATAGAAGCATGCGACCTATTCAAAAGTGGATTAGACCATCATTAGTGCCCTAATTAATTGTGTGAACATCAGGAACAGGTCTATCAGCAACTGTGACAAAAAATTAAGGTTGACTGATAATTTGAACTAGGGGATATCAGCGAGACAAATTAATGCCGATGAATTATGAAGTGATGTCATGAGGAACATTTGAAATCCAGCTATCAAAGAAAAATACAATAAACATTTGTACTCATCTCTACTACAGATGATATTGGACAAGAGCCATTAAACACAGAATTAGTTAGAAAGAGTATACACACACCAACAATATCAGTACTAGAAACGCCTTCTGTTCGTTTGATTTGTTTATAGCGACCAGCTTTCTTAGCAAGAGCATAAGCATCAGTGCCATCAGGGAGAAGGCACGGATCATCTCCATGAATGATGTAATCAATCTTGTACTCATCGAATAGCTTCTTCATAAATTCTTCTGTAATAGCATAAGGTGCATCAGGAATAACTTCATCCACCCACTTCACAGCACTAACCATAGCCATCCTACCACACAAATAAGCATTTCAACTCATAAGTGAAATTTTCTGACACGATTTCACAATATACAAACACTTAAGAGGAAATACCACAATTCTAATCCACGTATCATCAGATCAACACTCCCTAATGCCTCCGAAGAGACTCCTGCCTAAGCGGGATAACAGGGGGGCTCGGATAGTACACAACATTACCCCTGTGATACCAGGGAGGCTGTTTCCGAATTGACTAAAGAGTGAAATGAACACTGTTTACTATTTTACAACAGACAAGAAGTGTAGGTAGTGTAATGAGCCATTTGATTTGTTACATTAAATCCTCGAGGCAGAGAACATAAACGCTTCGACCCCATAGGCCATGGAAAGCGATAATTATAATCCACATGCACATTTAGCCAAACCGAAATGCAACAATTTCACAACTAAACCTACGTAAAAAATCATATTCAATCTATCAGAAAAGGGAAGAGTACCATACTTCTAAACTTCTATCCGCGTGTACATTTAGCACAAATCAAAATACAACAAATTTCACCCTTAAAACTACATTAAACCAACCAAGTCTTATTTCATTAATCCATGTCAACTAAAATACAATGTATCATCAAACAATTACATCCAATCTATATAAAAAAAAGGTAGGTCATAAAAAAACACCTTTCTGTAAGAGGTGTTACAGGAGGACCCTTATTAAGCGTAATTTCCTCATCACTAACAACACCAACAACCAATTGGTCACCCAAAGCGCGAGCTTGACGAAGAGCGTTGCAATGGCCATAATGCATCATATCAAAACAACCATCCATGTACACCCTAATGGGACCCTTCTTCTTCTTCTTGAATATCCATTTAGGAAGGGCTGAATAATACAACCCCAACATGGACACCCCGAATACCACCCCGCCTATCACCCATGTTGCCACACAACGAGTGCTTCGTTGGGCACTTAATGTGAAATTCCCATTTGGACTCATTTTCTATTTTGTCCCAGAATATTTGTCCACTTTCTTGAATCGTTGTTAATGAGGCTGTTTGTTCATTTTTTGGGTGGTTTCTATATAAAAATGCACTTGTTCTGTAGGTAAAAGATCCTGTTTTGTAGGAGGTACTATCATTTATTCACTTTCTTCAACGCCTCCAATAAAAATGCTCCTTAAAGGGATGTCACTTTTCAAAAGTCACCACATAAAATTAGTAAAATTATAGAAATACTAAATTAATGGGGAAAAACTACATAAAAAGGCACAAATTGTACAAGGTGCGCGTCCTTTATATACTAGTAATATATTACGCATAAGCTATTCACACTTTTATAAATGTACTAATATTATGTTACGTGCGATGTATGTGATAAATTTTTGAATAAATTATTAACGATATATACTACATGTATCAAAATTTATATGGATGTGTAACTTTTCACATTAATCGAGTTCAATGTCAGTTCATGTGCAGTTTGTAACTTCCTCGAAGAAAGCATCAAAAGAGGGAAATTATACTATTGCACATGATTGATTTATAGTAATCAATAAACACAAGTGTACAACCATTATAAATATTTTACCAAATAATAATGAATTTAAAAAGGACATTTACTTATGCATAAAGTAATATAATATTGATATACTTAAGACTATTATAGTATTGGTATACTTAATTAAAGATATCCATATATGGATAATTGATATACTACATACCAATAAAAATATCCTACAGACTACATGCACTCTCTTATACGTTATAGCTTATTATTAAAATTCTCCATATGTAGATAATTCATAGATAACGATTTAATAAAGGAGAATGAAAATTATCTCACATGATTAACACTTCAAATGTTATAGTTTTTCATCACTAATAGATAACTGAGAAATACTATGAAATATTATTAACCCGGGAGGACATCGACTTTCGATGTGGGATGTGCATCTTAACACTCCCCCTCACGTGTAACCCAATCATCAGCGGAACTTTCATCGTCGGTATTAACTGCCGGAAACAACATCGGCGGGTCACACGTGCCTCATTGTCTGGCTCTGATACCATGATAAGAGTCTGTGTGGTTCCACTCTAAAACCAATTGGCAATAGAGGGAGTATCCCAAGATCTTATATATTAACCCGGGAAGACATCGACTTTCGATGTGGAATGTGCATCTTAACAATATGTATTTATATATGACTTATAAGCAATATATTCAATTTTGTATAACATATGACTGGTTGAAATGAATTTTTCATTTTTCAAATAGTCATTAATATTACTTCATAATGTATCCATCCCTTCAGCTTCTCATTAAAAGATACATATAATTGAAAAATTAAATTAATAATAATACATGAATGGGAAAAGGGGTAAAATAGTCTTGATAAAACATGGAAAGATTATGGATTATAAATTAAGTGTGTTGGCTCTTTTATAAATTATAAGTATTATAGATTATAGATAGATTATGGATTATAGTATATATTAAGTGTTTTCCCTAATTGAATGTGTGAAAACAATTGGAAACTAGCTTTGGACTTGTCTTGGACACGTTGAAAATGTATTCGGGTAGAAACTACGAACATTCAGGACATTTTTGAGTAAAAAGTTAGAAATGCCGAACATTAATAATTAGATTATATAGTGAAATTACGAACGTTGAGAACAGTTTGAGTAGAAATATTCTGGTTTGGTTGGGGATAGTAAATCTTAAAAGATGATTAGTGAAAAGCCGAGCTGGGATGAGCTGCTGAATTTCCTTTCTGTTACGAATTCGGCAACTAATATTTCACCTGACAAGGACTTGAACCATTACTAGCTACAAAATCCATTGCAACATAAGGAATGAGAGATTAGTTGCTCAAATATACGAATCCTCCTGAAAACTTGCTGTTAATCTTCTAGTTTACAGGTAGAACATCCCCAGACATGTACGGAGATTTGCAGTCTCGTACCTGAGGGATATTCAGAAGCTAAAATTAGCAACGTGGAGTATTCACCCAAGAGAATGTAACAACATCCGAGTCATCTGGATATAAAAAATGTAACAGGCACGCAATTGATGTAAAGAACTATGGCCAAGTCAAAGGTCTTGGAGATTGCAGACAGGGAAACTATATTATTACTAGTACTTAGTAATCTGACATTCCTACGGAGAATTTATCATACTAGAACTAGGCTTAACATTAGTAATCATTCGACAACTATTCATAAGACTTTACATTCACATTTGAATCCCAAGTTTTTCTTTAACGTCATTTCTATAACATTGGAAGACTATTACTTAAAAAATGCTTGCATCATATCATATAAATTTGGGTAAATGAAGATTATTTAAGTTGCATCTTGAAATAAAGATGTGTACTTCCATTGTATTGTCCAATTTCTGATGATGTACTTCATAAAAAAGGTTGGTAAAGAATATGAACAGCAAATTGGCCAACTTAAGTCTTACAAGAGGTTTAATATAACAAAGATATGATGTTCCATAGAAAGTTTTTACCTGCAATAAAGAAGATGGGATTTCCATGAATCCTTGAAGCAAGAGATCAACTTTCTCCAGATTGTGAAGTGGAACAGGAGTTATTACATGTAGCACACGGCTGAAGGTATCAATACCTCGTACTATTCCTGATTAAAGATGGCATTGTAAGCAAGAAATCCTTTTTTTATAAACTATTGTAGTGTTTAAAGAGGAACCTCACAACTCCAGAAATTGGAATAATAAATCAGCAGTTAAAACTTACTTCATAGAAAGAATCTGCTACAACCATATTATGGAACTCAGTGAAAATCTTTTATATTTCCTACTATTCAAATAATAGGTTGTTGAACTATTTCAGTCGTACGTCGCCATTCTTCAATAATAAAGCTTGGCTTAAGTGAATAATCTATTGAGAACTGAAAGATGTCTTGACTTAAAAAAAATAAGTACTTACCCAGCCCTAAACAATGAGGTATATCTTCACAATCTTCAGTACTAACTGCCAACCCAACGACTGTAGCATTCAAGCTGTAACAAGTTTCACTCTTTGGAACCTAAAGGCAGAAAGGGTATGATCTGAGAGGGCCAACAAGGGATGGACAATATATAAACTGAAAAAGAAAAAGGATACTATACGTAGTACAATAGAAATTTATCTAGCCCATAATACTGTTTATCAATAAGTATACGCTCTAATAAAATTAAGGATCCATCATACAAGAAACAAATTAGTTAGACCAACCTGGCAATGGAGATGTTTGATTTTGATATCAGATATAGAAATTTCATAAGGGGGGTGAGCAGCTAAGGCATGTGCAAGTTCCTTGATTGTTGTAATGTTCTTGTTGCTTGGGAAGCACTGCCTAAAATATGCTATCATGCGTAAGTCTCTAAAAAGGTGTGCATCCTTCTGAACCAGCAACCTGGATACCACAACAAATAAATGAAAAACTGCCCATGACTATAAGATAAACTCAGAATAGATGTTGAAGAAGGATAGCATAAGGCTTGGGTTGGTAGGCCAAATACTCATGCATGGTGGTAATGGCAACTTAGTATCATATACTTCATTTATGCGAATAGTGACAACTCACGATCTGTTGAAGGAATCTCTACGAGCTGAATTGAGCTCAAGAACTGACACCAGTGGTGTCTCTTTGCCATCATTTAACCAAAAAGTACCAGCAGGAAGATTCTTCCTCTCAGCAGAAATGCAAATCTTAACCACATGGGTAGGAGAGATGTACTTTAGCATATCCACTAGTATGTCATAACCAACACCTAGCACGACCAAAACCCAGCTCATAAGTACATTTATCATGGATACGAAGGTCTATCAAATAAATACAAGGAAGTAACGGTAGTAAATCATACCCTTCACCCAGCCTGGAGTATTAATGACAAGAGGAACTCTGTCAATATCGGAGCTTTCACTTTTACTAAACGTGCAATATAATTTGCGGTAATAGTCATACAGAGAAAATATATAAGTCATATATGTTGTTGGATCCCTTTTTGAGGAGGTATCACCAAAGAAGAAGCATCTGCAGGAGTACATAAAGATTAGATTGAACTGTTTTCTTCAAAGATATCAAGGCATGGATGTTTAATGTTTTTTATGTAAAGAATTATGAGGCATCCTCCTTCGAGCAAAGAGGAGTATTAGTAAGTCTGGGAGAGTACATATGATTGCTTGCAACATTATGCTTATATGTACAAACTTCCTGAATCAACTCAGCCTTTCAATAAAATAATAGAACTGTAAACACTTATTGGTGCAAATTTCCTAAATACAAATCTCAAATACATAACTTTGGTTATCATTTAAAATCTGCAATAGTCGTCAACAATTCATATGATTGATGACTCAAGATAGGCATCATACATTCCTCCATCTATGTTCCGGTAGATAAGTCATCTTTGGCTCTTAGGAATTCACAGAATGTTTATGATCCACCAACACTAGATCACAAGCTTTCATAACATATCCAAACACAAAACACAGATCAACAAACAGGCGCCTCCATTTAATATCAGAAACCTTAAGCAATCATATTTAGTATTCTAGTAAAAGGGCAACATCATGCATGGCAGGATATCAATGGTGGAGATTATAAGAGGAAAACGGACACGAATCTAATGACCAAGACATTCAACTTGGTACCTTTCGGGTGTTTTCAGGCATGGAATTGTCAAATCTGAAAATAATGAAAGCAAACACAAGGGGTCAAGATCATTATGAGATAAACCCTCCAGTTTAGATTTTAGAACCAAAAAACAAATAATATAAAAAAGCGTTATATATCTCATAGTCTGCACCTAGACGTACCAGGAGTAACTTTGTCGATCAAAGTAAGCGATAGCAAACCAGGTGTAGTGAACTCTGGCTGCCCAACATCAGTATCCAAGTAAGCAACCTTTCTGTATCTGAGAAGAGGGGAATCACAACAAAAAATTATCAAAATGTTAGACAAAAAATACTCAACTCGAACTGTATGTAAATCCAATAAATATTTCACCGAAGTTCATTACAGAATACCAACAACAACATACCACAATGCCCAAGGCTCCCATGTAAGCATGGTAAAGTTGGTCGGATTGTATGCAGTCTTACCCTTGATAACATGGAGTGAAGTCTAAAGACTATCTACTACAGTACTTCATAATGGATTACACTAGGAAATTGATTTCTTCTAAAAATTCACAGACAATGGCATATCCCGACCTTAAACAAATTGACAAAGGTCGACACCTTTTTTAGCTTAAGCAAATTGACAAACACAGAGATACCCAATATTTCAACCAAAATTACTAAAGCAACAACACAACTGTGTCTCATCTATCTCCAATAACTACAAGATTACGAAATCTAGATGCATACCCTTTGTGAAAAATATTAACATGCTATTATGCCTTTATCTAAAAAGGCTCCCGCCTAAGCAAGGTAAGATGGGGTCGGATAGTACATGACGATACCCCGGTTGAAACATGGAGGTTGTTTTTCAATTGACGCAAGAATAAAGTGTTAACACTATCTACGATGCTACTTCACAATAGATAAGAAGCAGATAATAAGCATATGAAGTATAACGAGTCATCGTTCCAATATATCC
Organism: Echium plantagineum; assembly: GCA_003412495.2. NCBI lineage: Eukaryota > Viridiplantae > Streptophyta > Magnoliopsida > Boraginales > Boraginaceae > Echium > Echium plantagineum. Next base: position 15,093,554 of record CM016563.1, on the reverse strand, counting down.
TTAATACAAAATATAAAAATATTTTAGTGATGGGACATGGAAATCATACCCATGTGAAAGTAACTTCCAAAAATCATATTTTTCCTTCTAAGAAGACAAAAGACACATACCCAAAATCCAAAAGAGGGAGAGAGAAAAAGGCAACCTTAGCAGAAGGGCATTTAGGAGGTGGCGAGAAAAGGTGGTTTTGCCACTGTTCTTGGGACCACAGACAATAGCCACAGGAGTGGGAGAAGAGGCTATGGTATCAGCTGCATTGGACCATTCTGCTGGAATTATTATTATCTCCTCAGATGCTACCATATTTGCTTCACTACAAACAACTTCAAGTTTGGTAGTTGTGATAAGTACCTTATAAATATTGGTGCTTTTATTGTGTGTTTTAATTTATAGATATTGTAACAATATATTAGGGCAAATAGTTTATGAGATCGTTTTAATTTAATTGGGACCCAAGATTAGATTGAAACAAGAAGTTGGATTTTTTGTTAGTTGTAAAAGTAACAGATAGTGGTGGTTTTCTTGTGTGAATTATATTGGCTTGGATTGTTTTGTTTGGAGTTTTATATAATAATGCAAAGTTGAGAAATTAATTCAGCAATTGTCATGAAGGATGAATGCTGGAAATGTGGAATCATAGTACCTTGAATTCTGTTGTCCTTTAGCTCTCTCGTACAACTAGCTAATAAAACATGGGAAGAGCCAAATATAGAAGACAATGAAATACTAGCTTTATTGTTTATCCTAGAGAATAATATTCCTTCGTTTCTTTTAGTTAACGTTTTAGACTTTTATTTTTATATTTTTAGTTGATATTTTACATTTCCAAAACAATTTTTAGTGGATTTTTCCTCTTACGTCTTTATTTAATGTATTCTAGGTGTAATAAGTTTTTTTTCGGATGGATTTGGCTTGGGCTTACCTCGTTTTGGACTTATCATATTTGTTTTATACGTATTTCATCTATATTGTAATATTATACTTACGTTTGGGGCTTGAGAACCCCCAAATCGATTGATTTGTGTCTCTGAATGTTATCTACATATGAATATTTTATACTTATACATGAATGTAAATGTTGATTAATTAATTAATAAGGTATATATGTGCAAAATGTTATTCTTTCTTAATTGAAGTGAAAAGAGTAGAACGAAAACTAAAATAAAACGGAAGGAGTAAAGAGCTAGAACTATCACATCAAGGAGAAACCACATGTGCAAAATGTTATTCTTTGTTAATTATAGTCCTGCAATACGATTAATTTCATATTGTGAAACTATTTTACCCATGATAATTATGCATACGGGCACATCCCACTAATAATATCAACTTAACGGTAAATTTAATATCAAAATCAATTGAAACATGATTGATGAAAAAAAGTCAAAATGTAACACGAGTGATCAAATAATGAATATTATGAAACATGTATGACCGATTGTACCATTAAGACTAACAATATTATAGTAACTCACAATTCACACTTTTATATAGATTTGAACTATTAAAAATTAAAGAGGTGTTGAGTTAATCGAATAGCCCATTGCATTATCTCATTTATAAAACTTTTGTTAGTTCATGTTTGTGAACTTTTATCAATCAAAAAATAAAATAATTTCCTATATAAAACAAAACCAGAATTTGAATCTAGTGACGAACCACAAGTTGACACGTGTGATTAATAAGATCTGAATCACATGAAAGACATCGTGAAGTCACTGGGCTCTTCTTCGATGTCCCATTGCCCATACTCATTACAAATTAGTCCTTATTAATCAGTCTACTTTTTCCATTTTTTTTCGAGTGCGAAAAAGCCTGCGTGTCCCAAAATCATTGTCCAACTTTTCCTTTTTGAACAAAACAGTTGAGCGATTCACAAAACAGTTAAATCATACACATTCAAATGCTGGCTATTTGAGTTGGTTATTGTATAAGTATTTGATATATATTGTTTGAATCAATAATGATTATTTACGAGAGAAGAAAATGAAGGCTATGGGTACTGCGAATAAGAAGAGATGGAAAGGTTTGGTGGTTTGGGTGCTGGCTCTCGTTGTGCTTTCAATGCTTGTTCCTCTTCTCTTTTTGCTTGGGCTTCACACTAGCTTATACTCATCTGGTAATTCCCTTTTTTACACTCGCACGTTTTCATTTTTACGTGTCAATCGATTAATTTGACACCCTTAGTCGCTCAGACGGGAGCCTATTCACAAACATTGGGGCGTGCTGACAGTATTATGAAAACATAAATTTTATATTGTGGAATTTATTTACGCATAGTTATAAATAACATTTTTAAAAAGTGATTGGTGATATTTGACATGGAAGAACAAAAAGCCAATTAAAATGAATTGGATGAAGTAGTTTTTGTGATTGTTAAATTGTTGGTTTTTGTATTGGATTGGATCTGCTAGTAGTAATATGTTAGTATGTTTCGGTTTTGTCTTCGTATTGATTGGTGCTGTGTAGATCGGAGATGACATTGGTAGTGGTGTTAATTTGATTAGGTTTGGCGTTTCTTAACTTGCATCCTTGTGGGTAGCTCTTTTTTGTTGCGTGTGTTGTGAAGAAATGTATGTAACATTAAAGATGGTTCAAAAAGTGAACATTACTCGTGTAATTTGTAACCATGTCCGTTGTTCACCTGATGATTTAGATAACTAAGATGCATGCGATTACTTTATAATGTATATAGGCAGATTCAACTACATTGTTAGTAAATCGATTTATGCTTATGTGAAAGTGTGAAACAAGTGCTGTTTATGATGGTGAAGATATATTCATATTGTATTTGGATGGTAATGACCTTATAATTTCTGCAGGATATGATGATGAACATCGAAATAAATCTCCAGTAAGAGTTCGTAATATTTGCCAAGAGCACCTTATTGTAACCTTCTCTGATGTAACTTATTGGAGTTTTACATTTCTTTTGTTTCTCGTATATCTCAGAGTAAACTAACGATGCATGATCAACAACGTGATTTTCATCCCTCGCATGGGTCAAAGGTAATTCATTACTTATAAGCAGTTAACTCTTCCCATTATCAGCTATAAGATAGAAGTATCTTATCACTAAATTATATAAAAAAGACAATTGGTGAATTACCATATATTTACTACCTTAAGAACTTTATTGGCAAAAGTAGTAATGTTATCTCTCTTAAATGTATGCTTTTGTAGTTAGAGAACAAATGCTGTGTTTTTCTTTTTCTATTTAAATGGCGTAAACAAATAACGTTAGATGAAATAGTTCCTCATTTCATATTCATTTTATCTATTTGCAGGACACCAAAGCCAAGCACATTGAAGAACTCATAGAGAAACTTAAAACAACTATCCCCAAGGTTTCTAATTGATATGTCCATTTTCTTTAACTGAAGTTATGTTGTCTAGTACCAAACTACTCGTGTCTTAGGGCTGTGATATTGGCACAGGAGTTCTTCTGATCAATAGTTGATTTGAGAATCAGATATTTGATCACATAGTGAAGATGCTTTTAAATAGGGAAACCAATTATCATATCCAAAGTTACTATTTTAACTTTCTTCATCTTCAATTAGTCAACTTCAAATGTTAATTACATAATATAGTTTTTTGAAAAGCATCACAAATTATTAACGTATTTGTTTTAAACAGTCTTTCTACCTTTTTTTTCTTTGTAAATTAGCGATGAGGTGAGTATCGAACCCATGGAGGTCACTAGCATGAGCCTTTTCCACTAGGCTATTCAACAGTCTTTCTACCTTAAGCAGTTATAAGAAGCAATCTGACAAGGTCCCTTAATGTTTATTTTCATCAGCAAAATGTACTAATTTTTCCATGTTGTGTAATTATTATCATGAAAATGACAAAGTGGATGAAAGAATCAAATCATGGTTTCTTTTTCACAAAATCCCACTATGTCGTTACGAAGGCTTGTAGTGCATTATTGAGAGACCTTGTAATGAATAGGATAATGAGACAGACAACTTTTTATTATCTTTATGCATCACTCATAGTCAGACCTTAAAATGGCCAGTAGTGTTTAAATCTTTTTGTTTCTACACTTAATAAATTGCTTTATCCGGACCTCGAATGACCTTATTGTTTTCTATAGCAGACCAGGGTAACACTGTTTTTCAGTTTGTAGTGTACTTACATGATTTTGGCAAAATTTTGAGGATTATTGTTGTTTAATATTACTACTTTATCTTAGATGTGCCCTTAGTTTGTAGATAATCTTAATAAATTTAAGAAGGATAGATGTCAATTTATTCACAAAGGTAGATATCGAACCAATCAACCTCTGTTGTTCTTGAAATTTAGGATTCTTGTTTTAATTGCTGAAAATATTCGTATTTATGGATGTTAATCTTCATTCAATAGTTAGATGGAAGAAATTTTGCTTACTCTTTTTTTCATCTATATATATGCTATTTTTGCAATGTCCTATGTAGTAAAAGATTTTTGTTCTCTACTCTTGAATATAATGAAATATATCAAAATGGCTCATTCTACACTTCTTATCTATTACTCTCTCCATTTCAAATTAATAGACATTTTGGGGGTTTGTGTCAAACTTTGATCACAAATGATTTTTTATTCATTAATCCAAAAAATATATAAATAATATCATTCAATTCTTTTTAAAAATATTTTCATAATATTATTTCTCTAGAAGTTTTCTGTAATGCATATATAGAGTAATTGATGATTAATATTGTGCCTCGAAAAGTCTATTTAAATGAAACGGAGGTTGTATGAAATAGTAGATAGTATTTGCACTCCACTCTTGGATTCAGAAACAACCTCCTTGTTATCACAGAGGTAAGGCTGCTTACTATGACTCCCTTTTCCCGCTTAGGCGGAATCCTTTCCAAAGGTATTGGGACATGTCAATGTTAATGTATATGGCTATGTGCTATGGCTTACCTGCCCTTATTTTGTTTGGCCAGGATAATAGGGGAAACTCAAGTGATCGATCGAACAGAAAAAGTGACGGTAGGTATTAACTTCAAACACATGAAACGAGCACCCTCTTATCTCCCTTTGCTCATGTTGACTGCCTTGTCTTTATGGGAATAGGGAAAATCTCTCTCTATTAGGACTTGACACTTGTGGGTATTGCCTTGTGGACGTATAATGTGTTGATATTTAGAATAGTTCTAGGCATTCTACTTATTCTTAGTTGTTCCTTGTAACATTAATTGCAGGACTTCGTATGTCTATTCCGGATCAGCAACAAGGACATGCAGTAAAGGCAAATGTATGCTATTCACTTCATTTCAAGCTTATATGCCCTACATATCTATTTATGCAGTTTCCTTATAGCAAGCGCTTTTCAATGACCTATCAGAGTGGGAGGGTGAAGGATACTGGTAAACCCATTAGCAGCTTAAAAGGAACTTCTGAGAGCCAATATTGTGAGCTCAGGTTTGGAAGCTACTGCTTATGGCATAAAAAGCACAAAGAAAACACAAATGACTTCACTGTCAGGAAGATGAAAGATCTTCTCTTTGTAGCTCGGGCTTATTATCCCAGTATTGCAAAGATGCCATCTCTTGATAAGTTCACGCAGGAAATGAAGTTAAACATACAGGATTTTGAGCGTGTTCTTATTGGAACCACTACGGATAAAGACCTTCCTTCAGAGTGAGTTGTGTTTCATTTTCCTATAAACACCACAAGTTATCTTTCTATACACAACACAGTCTGTAATCATACATACATACATACGTACATACATATATGCTGGGAACTTCAATTTAGCTCCTGCAAAGTTTCTTCTTAATCTCTTAATGAATTTGATTATTTGACTACGAAGTTCTTTGTGTTCTCCATTGTTTACAATCTTAGTAGCTCACTCTCACCTAATCTGAGCTGTATCAATCATTGAGCAAAACCCAGGCTGATAAATGGACAACATTTGGTATCTTTCTATTCACAAAAAGTGCCGAACAGTTATAGTCTTGTAGATCATAGAGCCATTAAGGGGTGGCCTTCACCACCTTTGTTTTGAGAAGTTTACACTTTATTACACATAGTATAATCATGGGTTATTTTGCAAAACGAAAAGAAGATATTCTCATTATACCTTTTTTTAGTCATAGAACAGAATCTGTATTATATAAATTCATCTTGGCAGTCAGAAAATTTATTGCAACAGGTCCTAGTTCAATATGTAAGTTATTTGCATTATTTCTATTATGCATCATGATGAATTACTTGTATTAAACTTCTCATACATTATCTATGAGAGCCTATCTTGATAGTTATGTCTCACAACTGGTACAGGATTGAGAATAAACTAAGTAAGATGGAAGTTGTCATACAGAAAGCAAAGTCACACCCTGTGGATTGTAATAATGTTGACAAGAAATTAAGACAGTTAGTTGATTTAACTGAAGATGAGACCAATTTCCACATGAGGCAGAGTGCTTTCCTTTATCAGCTTTCCGTTCATACTATGCCCAAGAGCCTTCATTGTCTATCAATGAGATTGACTGTAGAGCACTTTGGACCATCTTCTCTTGGTATGACTGAGTGGAAGACCTCTAATAGACAACTGGGTCCGGAGTTGCAGCACTATGTTATGTTCTCCAACAATGTACTTGCATCATCTGTTGTGATTAATTCAACGGTGATGCATGCAAAAGTATGCTTTATGGATCTCCTTTTATCTTGTTGCTATGTTCTATTCACAAATATCCATACTAATTAATAACTTGTTTCCAGGATACTAAGAGTCAAGTCTTCCATATATTGACGGACAGAGAAAATTTCTTTGCTATGGAATTTTGGTTCTTTAGAAACAAGTATAAGGATGCTGTAGTTCAAGTTTTAAATGTTGAAGAACTTAAGTTAATTGTCCCTGGTTCGGTGGATCCATCGCATTTGTCACTGCCTGAAGAATATCGCATCTCAGTTAATAAGATAGACAAGCTGTCCGGGGTTTTATTTACAACAGAATATGTATCTGTATTTTCACATATGCATTATCTCCTTCCTGAAATATTTCCAACACTGAAGAAAATTATCGTTTTAGATGAAGATATCGTTGTTCAAAGTGACTTGTCGTTTTTGTGGAGTCTGAACATGGATGGGAAAGTGAATGGTGCTGTTGAGGAATGTAATGTGAAATTGAGTCAACTTCGGAAGTATTTGGGTGATGAGATCCCCAAAGAAGATTCTTGTGCTTGGATGTCTGGAATAAATGTCGTCGATCTAGAGCGATGGAGGGATCAAGGTCTTTCTAAGTCATACCAGAGGCTGGTACAGAAGGTTGGTACAATATCTGCAGTTGTATGCAATAGATTAGCATGTTATGTTTGGCACATCTCATTATTCAGTCACTATCTATATTTTGTATGATTTATAAAACCGCTTGGCTTTAATGATTTCCAAATATGGTCAGCAGATGCATGGTCAGGAGGGATGGTCTGAAACTGCATCCCTAAGCTCAAGCTTTCTCACCTTTCAAGGTCAAATTTTTGCTCTTGACAATAATTTGGTGGTGTCAGGGATGGGTTATAATTATGGTCTGGATTTGGAGACCATTGAAAAAGCAGCCGTCTTGCATTTCAATGGGAAGATGAAACCTTGGCTTGACCTAGGAATTCATGACTACTCGAGATTTTGGAGTAGATACCTTGACCAAGATAATCATCTGTTAAGAGACTGTAACGTGAATATGGCAAAGTGATAGTCGTGCCTGTCTGGTGATGAATACTTCATGAAGTTCAAGTCCTACTGGCCAAAAGATTTCTCCCTTTCACAAAATAATTTTATCTGGTGCGAGAGAATCAAGCTCCGGTGATGACACGACACATACCAAATCCTGTTCAATATATGGGTAAGCGTTCCTTGCTTGTGGCGAAGACCCATCATTCCTTGAATTTATTGAAAGTATGGATTCAATCCTGAAAACACCTATGAGCTAAATGTGTCATATAATTTTTTGGGCATTGGAGTTATGGTCTTTATTGCGTCTACAAGAGGAACGACAAAAGATCACAGAAATATGGGAGTGCTCCCTCTTTTGCGGGTATTGTTCGACCATGAGATGAGACGGTTTTGGAAAAAATGCTAATCATGTAATTCCACTGTTTTCTTAGATAGACCTTGCACTAAATTTACTGTACTCTTCAATTGTTATAGTTTGATAGTTGTTACCCTTACGTTAATCATAGAGTGGTTTAGATAAATCTGCGTTTATTTGATTTGTTTGAATAGAAGCTCATGATATCTTCAAATTGTATAGTATTGTTTAATTTGTTGAATGTTACAATGTTCATCTCTTTTTTAGGCATCCACTTATCATAAGTTACATTGTAGTAGAGCTCCTTAACCTTGCAGATTTTCCATTCTTAGCTTCAATTTTTTCTTTTCAAAGCTTTTCATAGAGCAAAGTGGAGGATACAAACCAAGACATAAGAAACACAATTATATGGAACAATTTCTAATCAATTTTAGTTTTAACAGTAAAAGGTTAAATGTAAGAAGAAAAATGAGACACGATGAATTACCCCGACGGCCTTATCCTTCCACGAATGAGGAATGATCAGTGTCCAATGTAATCGAGTATTTTAAAGTTACGAGAATTACAGTATGTTAATCGAACAATATATTATTATGAAATAAAATATTGGAGTTTGATGAACACTCCTCTAAACAAGTTGAATCATTCAAACAAGATGAAGGTGGTGTATAATTCACCTAAAATTGTTGGATATCTCTATTATGATTGAGCATAATCCAGAGGACCATAAGGCTCAAACATCTCAGCAAATGCACTCTTTTTCCTCCTTGGGTTCCAACCCATATCTTTGCAAAGTTTATCATTGAACCAAATATTATATTTACCAACACATGATCTCTTCCTAGAAGAAGGAGGTGGCTTCATGTATTTATCCCATTCTGCTATGTTCTTCTCCATCTCTTTGATGTTTGGTATCTTAATGTTCCCATCAAGAAGCTCGGCTAGCCATCGACTCATCATTTCAGCGGTTTGTAAATTTGAGATACTCTCTCCGAATCCTACCACCGCCAGTTGAGGAATTCTTGGGTGGATCATCTCCCTAAAAATAAGGAAATTATATATGAGAACAGAAGATACCGCTCATTTTCTAATTTTGACGTGTTGGCATTTAAACTCAGCAAACATATCTAGGCAAGTATTAGCTAGCCAGAACATTTACCTATAAAGTTGAGCTAATGAATCTTTTGATTCAGCAATGCGCTCCTTGAAAAATGGCGATGGGAACATGTCTCGGACCTTATCACCACCACGGAAGCCTGTGCAGAATATGACCAATTCGGTTTTTATTGGTTCCGCTTTACCTTCAATCAAAATGCCATCTTCGCAGAAGTTGAAATTTTGAGATTTTACAAGTTTGACGCTGCCGTTGTCCACCCTCTCAAAGAATCCTTGTGGTAGATTAGCTGCAGAACAAGTACGCAGATCTTCGGCAAAACCGTGTTTAGGGACCATATCATATTTCTGGAGATTTACTGCCTTTAGTATTGCTCTTCCTACATACTTTGAGATGGCCCATCTCTATCAAATAATCATAAAAAAATCAATTTAGAATGATTAGAATATACTTTTGCAAACATTTTAACATTTAAAGGAACCAAAGTCTTGTATTCAACATTTTAAAACTATGGGGAACAAATTGATTACAACTATTATATATATGTTGTAATTATGTAGTAGTATGACTTATTACCAAAGGTGAAAGTATGGTTGCTAAGAGTTTCTGAAGAAAGCCTTCCTCAGGTTTATGCATTAGAAGCTCCGAAAATCGATTCAGATATAGATAGCCCAATGGAATTGGCACGTTCCCTGGAATAGCCCAATGTACACTTCTATGTAGCAATGTACACGGATTTTCACTTCCTGCGAAAATATAAACAAAAAATTACTAAACTCGTTCTCGTTCCTTGTTCGTGGAAATAGAACAACTGAGTGAAGATAAAATGAAGGCAACATTAGTTTTGTTACCATTTTCTGCAGAGGAAACCATGGCAATGTCGAGGGCGGTTTTTCCTATGCCGACAATAACAGGGCTCTTGGCTTTCATGAAACCAGGTTCCATTTTAGCACAGTCCATGGAATGTATGACATTGCCTTTGAATGATTCAGGGCCCTTTCCGGGAGGAAATACTGGGATGTTTCGAACACCACTGTACTTTCCAACTGTAAGGATCACAAAGTCAAATTGCTCCTCCTGCATTGTAACAAATGTAAGATTATTCCAAGTCTTTTTGCAGCTCAACAAGAAGCAATGGTACCATCAAGATTCTGGATCAATCTGACCCAAGGATTTATTGAAACTAACCTTATATTAGTACTTTCTATCATAACTTAACCACATACTGAACACATATTCATCTGATCAAATTGAAAATCAGAATTGTTCCGAAAAAAACTGAAAGAATGTTCAGAATAATTATATACTTGGAAGTAGGGGTGTGCACCAAATGAGAAACCGACAAGACCTGGAGCCAATCGAAAATAACCGAAATATTTGGAAATTTATGTTCGATTTAGGGTCCGCCTTTGGTGGAACCGAACCGATGTAGGTTATGCTAGGGAAGAACCGATAGTTACCGAACTAATGGCTAGTCATGTGACATTATATTTATTTGCCGAGGAATACTTAGAGCCTAACTATATATAGAGTTAGGTTTTACTAATCAAAAGGAAAAATTGTCCATCAAAGCACCCATAAAAATAGCATAAAACGTAACTACCTATCTAATCTTGATCCAACGGTCCAGATATGAAGTTAGGTTTTACTAACCCGTCTTAAGTTAGGTTGCAAGAAAAAACTCTTATTTGCCACATGTTTCAATTTAGTAACCAACTTAGATAATAGCTTTAATACTTGTTTAATTTTAATAGTGAACTTAATAAATAACTATCCATAATTTTTATTATAAATTAATGATTCTATTTATATAATATATAAGCATTTTTATTATTTGTTAGGTTAATGGACGAGTAGTCCATAAGTCCGTAGAAAAGAGTATTAGGGTTAGTTAATATTCGCCTATAAATTAGATCTTTATATTGTATTCAAACAACAACAAGTATTATCAATAAAATATCTCCATTTCTATCTCTAAATGAATAAAACTAAGAGTATTATAAGAGTATTCGAGTGAACTTTTTTTTATATAATAATATCATGCTGAAAGTAAATCCTACACTATTAAAGAGGGAACCAAGCCCAAGACTTTCAATTATGGAAATTGTATCGATAATCATGTGAACTTCATTCTACCCTTGTCAACTACGGTTTGGTTGTTATCTTCTGTAAAGAATCAATTAGAATTTGACACGTAGTTTTCCAATTCCAGTTTTTATTCCAGACCACTAAGCAGGTGGACCTAACAGTACGTCATTTTCTACAATTTGTCCGTTTTTGCTTCGATAATCATAGAATGTGAACTAAATATACCTATAACTCATCAAATATCATAAGAAAACCACCGCCCACAACAAATGACTCCACAAAACCATACTAACATGAAAAAGAAGACTTAAACTACGATGATATCTTATTAATTAGTACTCCATCTTTATCCTATTATCTAAAAGTCATATACAAAAAAATAAAAATCTCATTTTAAGTATTCAATTTACCTAATTAAATAAGAAAAGTTGGAAGGAAAACTAAATTTATAAGAAAAATCTGATTTTTTTTTTTAATTTTGTGCAAAAATAATGGCTATTAGATAAAGGAAAGAAGGGAATACAATTTTGCATTTGAAACCTCCATTGCTATTGGTCGAATTAGCTAATATATTGATATTCAAGGAGAATCAAATTCATCAAACTCATTATTATAAAATCATTTACTCCACCTACTTCACTTACAAACATATTATTAATACTCTATATATTACTCTCTCCGTCTCTAAATGATTGGTACATGTTAACTTTTCATGGTCAACAAAACACGATTTCAAACATAAATATCTCCTGATCTACATATGAAAAAATTATAAAAAATTGATAGTTCAAAAATATATATTGAGACGAATCTAACAAGATATTATATGAATATATTATTTTTTATTGATTAATGAGAATTATTGATCGAAGTTTTTAAAGTTTGACCATGTAAAGTCAAAATATACCAATCAGACGCAGGGAGTAGTTGTGATGATATTCCATAATTTATCTGTTACAGATTATATAAAATAAAACTATTAGTAAAATATAAAATTCTTTAGATGTCACTATTTGATAGATTAGATGAACCAACAATATTTAAAGAACACAATGAGGACGTAAAACGAGGAGTAAATAATTCAGACCAATATCTTTTTTTCTTAAAATAAAATCCTTAAACAACTCAACAGAAAAAATAATTTCGATCCACAACATATACCTACCTCAACTGTGGTGGGGTTCTGTATAGTCAACAACCATCTTCCTCTAGAGCTAAATGGCTCCCCTGTTCCATTCCAGTAAGACCATGCTTCAATCTCTTCCTCCCCAGCTCCTTCATAGCGAACACTAACAATTTTCGAGTCGAATCGAATATACTCATTCAATTTGAAGCGATCAGCATACGAGTGTAGATAATCCATCACCTCTTTTTTACATGGATAATGAGAAGTAACTGAATCTGGCCATGGATGATCAGAGAATTGGTATAATTCTTTCGGAGTTTGAAGTGTAGTTGTTTCGATTGTTTCATACCAAACACCACCTATATCATCTAAAGCTTCAAAAATAATTGGTGTAAAACCTTTAGCCAAAATGTATCTGCAAGCTAAGAGCCCACTGGTTCCACCTCCAATGATGGCCACTTTTCTTTCCATTTTCTTCAACTGAAAATTTTGGGGAGAAAAAGTTGATGAAGAAAGAAAGAAGAGGGGGTTGAAATTTGTAGATGGAAAAAGTGGGGCTGGATTGCAAATAATATAAATAAATTATTATAGGCCAAATGATAAGGTATGGGGCGTGTTTGGTACATCACAATATCTCGTAAATGTCAGTTAGTAGCAGGTAAAACAAAACTTATTATTGTAAAACATGATGGGCACATGTCAATAAAAAATTGAAAAAGGTTGGAATATGAATTTTATTGGACAATAAATAACTTGAATTAGGTGCAATCATAGTAGTCTTTTCTACCTTCAATCATGATTTCATTATTATAAAAGTTAAATAAGCACTAGGGAAAATGTTATCCAAAAAATTCGATATTCAATGCAAAAGTACCTCTACAATTATTTGAGAGGTATATTAATTAATACATGGAATAAATTTTTAAATTTGTATTGATTTTATCAAATAGAATCTAAGATGGAGTAAATGAACTTCAATACAAGATTTGCTTTTTAAGAGGTGTCGAATTCACGTTCACAAAGATACGAGACTATATATAATTAACACTTTGACACTTTACCAGTTGAGTTACCTCTGGAACATCACTAACAAAAAAAATTTATATGCTTTTATTTTGCAAAATTCTTAAATAATACTATATTTGATTCATTTGAACACAAATTTTTTAAAACTATAAGTCTAAAGCATAAAATGTATTTTATTGATATATTTTCGATGCTCCTTGCTGATTCACAAGGGATTCAACGTGTGGAGAGAAAAAAGTGAGCATAAATAATATTTCCTCCTTTCCTTAAAGATTGATACATTTTGACTTTTGGTGGTCAAACTTAAAAAAATTTAATAAAAAATTTCTCATTAAAATATCGCTAATGAACAATCGACATACTCTTATGTTTTGACGATAACAAATTACAACTTACAAGTGATCTAACATCGTTTGTTGCCTAGATCCAGCATTAATTATACGTTGACTAAAAAGAATGAAGGCGATATTCAAATCCGAGTCAAAGCCCACACTTGTTCATTTGTTGATTGAAATATCTGGATTAACAGCATAAATAATATTTCCTCCTTTCCTGAAAGATTGATACATTTTGACTTTTGGTGGTCAAACTTAAAAAAATTTAATCAAGAATTTCTCATTAAAATATCGCTAATTTTCAAAAAAAAAATTCTCATTAAACGATAAGAAATAATATAGTCATGTGAGATCTTGTTAAATTCGTCTCAATATATATTTTTTGAAATATCAAATTTTTATAATTTTTTTCGGATGTAGAATAAGAGATATTTATGTTTTAAATGTGTTTTATTGTTACTGACTGCTTCATTTCTCAGATTTGGTTTAGGTACTTTCACTTTTTGCACCAGAAGGACGAAGTAAAGATTTTGCTCGACAATGGATCAAGAAAATGTTGTAACATCTTTTGGAAATCTACTAGTGCAGGATGTCTACAGAATCTTAGAGATATTGTCATTAGAGATTTCAATAAGACAGATTATGATGTATTATTAGATTCAGAGTGTAATGGCAGTTTTAGCCAAAACATTATTTAGTATTAATATGAATCATCTATCAAAAAAAAAAAATGTGTTTTGTTGACCACCAAAAGTCAAAATATATCAATCTTTTAGGGACGAGGGAAGTATTATGTTGTTATTGATGAAATAGAAAAATAAATATTACTATTATTTGATATATCATACTCCCTCTATTCCTAAATGATTGTCACGTGACTTTTAGTGGTCAACAAAACACAATTCAAAATGTAAATATATATTATTCTACATGCGAAAAATTATAAAAAGTTGATATTTCAAAAATATATATTGAAACGAATCTAACAAGATTTCACAAAGCTATACTATTTCTTATTGTTTAATGAGAATGTATTATCAAATTTTGTTATGTATAATGAAGAAAAATCAAAAATAATCTTTTAGGACGGAGGTAGTGTGTTATATATGTAAAAGTTATTGTGGGCATATGATAACGTGTCAAAATACCACGTGCGGTCCATAGTTTAAAGAACAAACGAAGTACAATAGTAAATTAGTAGTGGTTTGAGCGTCTATTACTTACAAATTTGAGTAATTGATATATAAATGGGCTCACTAATCATTAGTGATGTGGTAGCTTTTTCCTGAGAAGGCTCTCCACCTCAAAGGGGTCCTCCATAGGCTCCTTGCTTGGCCTGTGTTTGATGGGGGACTCCTGTCTCTTTTCCACCCTAGATGGAATGGAGGGTCTAGGGAGATCAGCCTCCTGTCCCTGGGCCATTGCAGGAGTTGGAAGGGCTCCTGGATGTCCTGGGTAGAGGTGAGATCCCGTCCTAGGCCTCCTAGGGACCTCTACGAAGATGGAAGTGCTCCTGGATACCTCCTGGGAGGTGCTCCTGTGTCCCATGGCTTCGGGTGGTGGATGTTCGCTTGAAGAATCTCCTCCTGAATGCTCCAGCTCCAGCTCCGGGTACCTAAGGCCACGACTGGCTAGGCCGCGGCCACTCCGACGATCAAGTTAGTAAGAGATCAAAGGAGTGACTAGAAGAGAATGGAGTAAAAGGAGAGATTCTAAAAGGGTGTTTGGAGTATATGAAATATCGGAATATTTGCTAAGATGGTCGAGTAAGAATTTCTACCTTGTGTGAGATAATTCTTACCAACCTAATATGTTTCAACCTTGTGTTTTCCAACCCTCTTTCAAGTGGAAATGAGTGAGTATTTATAGGCAAGAGCCTTGGTCTTGATGCCTTGAGATGATGACAAGTGGAAGGTGAGGATTAAGTCAATCCCTCTTTCACCAAAATGTGGACTACACCTTTCTGGGCTAGCCTTGGGCTTTGAAGCCCCTTACCCGAAATGGGGGTCTTCTCCTTGATAAAAGAAGACCCTCATCAATTAGGACATGACATTATTGTTTGATACTAGATACATGTACATACAATTATTCATCATTTGATAATATATACCATTTTATTAATAAATAGATATAACATTTTTATCTAATATTATTAAATTCATCTTAATTAAGTTTCAATTTAATGTGTAAAATAATATATTATTTTTATAAAATCATTTTTTAAAACTGAAGGTAAAATATGTTTGATAATATTTAAGGATAGTTATGGATAGTTATTGTATAAAATTAATGTTTATAGAAATAAATGATTTCATTGTTGATCTACTATTTTTTATGAGGACATGGGCTTTCAAAGAATTAAAAATAACTTCCAACTTCCTTATCCTCAATTATATATAGTAAAGATAAAGTAACTTACATTATATAATTTTAAATTCTTTTTATCATGTTTTTTGCATGATATTTCTATTAATTAAATGATATTATATTTTTTAATGATTAATAAATATTTCATATAAATAAAAGATTAACTCGTGGTCTTAGCCTAGTGGTTATCGACCCAGTCTCCATAACTCCAACTCAATCAATATCAACATGTCATGACCGTTGGTTGATTTTGTAAAAAATAAAGTAGGTTTCAGGGGTCTAGGTTCGAGTCCTGGCAAGGCATCATAATAAAAATCGATGTCTCCGCCCTCGTTGTAGTGTAAATTTTTCCCTCTCAATAGTGTAGGATTTACATGCAGTATGATATCGTTTGATTAAGAAAAAAATATAAATAAATGATTCATGTCATTGATTAATTTATTACTTTTTCCATTCCTTAATTTTTCCGGTCCTTAATCTAAGGGTCATTTTCCTAAAATAGCAATGATTTTTTAAGGTTTCATTTTATTATTGTTAGTGTAGTTAATTGACTGAAATTTTTCATGCGAGTACAAGTGTTAATCCAGATGGCGTATTCGATCTGTATCTGCGTTAAGAAGTTGAAGATCTCACAATTAATGATGCAATATTTATAGATATGAAAACAATCGATTAATTGAAGAGAGAATATATTTCTTGGAGCACAAAATGTCAAGATTGATTCGGTTGATTTAGGAAAAGATTTGGTTGAAGATGTGATATGAGCTAAAGTGAAAATAATCGCAAATTCTATGTCAAGAGTGGAAAGCTTCTTATTCCAGAAAAGGCGGGTCTTTATACGAAGTGTCAATTGACGGACCAAATTAAACGAACTTTGAGAAAGGAATGAAGAATATCTAAAATAATTATATTATCATTTGGGATTCGTTCCAAACTTCACAGTTCAGACAATCTAAGTGGACTCTATTGGTTTGGAGTTTGGGCTCCATTGCATTTAGTCGAACTACGTCTACATGGAATCACAAAAAGGCTTGATCTCCATTGCATTTAGTCGAACTACATGGAATCACAAAAAGGCTCGATTATCATTCAAAGCTTATGTTTATTGTAGATTTGTAATGAGTGAAGGTAAAAAGCTCAATTCAATTAGTATTATTTGGCTTGAAAAAGTTTGGCACTTGTTTCGATGTATAATGGTAAATATCAAATCAGTTGGTAAAATTCAAAATTTGGCAAACTGAAATAAAACGATTCAATTTAGTTCGGTTCACATATTAATATATGGTTTTGTCCCAGTTTTACTTAAAAATCTAGGCATCACAGTCTTGAGCCAACCTTAATTCAAAAAGTCTTTTCCATCCACATATTTTCATCTTGTACTTATTAGTCATCCCTCTCGGCAGGGGCGTAACTAGGGGGATGAGGGGGGCGCTCGCCCCCTAGGTTTTTCGGTATCGTTTATTTTATATGCAATTTTTTTAATTTTTGTGATATGTACATTATAAAATGTTAACAAACCAAGTGTAAGTGTAGCTTAGTTGGTTAGTTCCTTCCTCTAAAAGGTAGAGGTCATGGGTTCAAGCCTTGTTAGCTTCAGTTTTAACAATTTTTTTGTACTTTTAACTATTTTTTTTTATTTTCGCCCCCCTAATTTTTTCCCCAAAAATTCGCCCCCCTTGATTTTCATCCTGGTTTCGCCCCTGCCTCTCGGTCCAATGCGCAATCGCATCGAACTTTTTTGTGAACCATATGGAACCTTTTGCAAACAGTGAGAAAAGCTGGACAAAACTCGAGCATAACCTGAGAACCGAGTGGAACCTTTTGCTAACCTTGCGAAAATCGGACCAAACTCGAGCCGAACCTGCGAACGCGAACCCTAGAACCGTAGGTCACACATTTCGGACCGAGTCGAGAAGCTATGGTGCGAACCTGAACGGATCGAACTCAAATGTAACTACGCTCGGTATAATTGGGTCCGTTTACAATCTTACTCACACTAGATTACTTATAACTTTTTCCTAAAATTAGCTCCGTATATTACTTTATCAAATTTATCAGCTATTTTAAGATTTTACAGAAAATGAGATTCCTTATTTCTAGTCCTCAAATCAATTTTTTTTTTCTTTAATATTTTTAGCTCCAAGTTGAAAACAAATTCAAATTATTTAAATATTGTAAACAAACTCAAATTATTTTAATATGAAGATGAAAATAATGAAATTTAAAAACTAGTTTTTTATTTTTAAAAAAGAAGATGAAAATAATAAAATTTAAAATAAGTTTATAATTTTAAGCTCCATGAAGATATATAATGATCTATCAAAATTTGTTAACACATGTTGATGGCTGAATAGCCTAATGGTATCCGATCCAACTTTTCATGTAACTGGTCATGGTTCGAACCTTGTTGGAGACAAATTTATCTCATTTATACTATAACTCTTTTTTCAGTTAGGAATTTCTGCATTCATAATCTGTAATACCATTATAGTCATAATTCATCACTAATTTATAAAAAAGAATACATTATATAGATATCTCTATAATCTCGTATCTTAATAATGGGATAATAAATACACAGGCACATAATTAATAATTACATATATTTCTTCTAATACGACCCTTGAAGTTACAACAATAGATGATTATGATGATCTATTACTATCGCTTCTGGTCACAAGCAATAGCCTTTTCTCACTAGATTATTCGATTTCATTTTAGCAATTTCTAAATATATTTGGTAGTAGCCTAGGTACATCACGTATTATCCAGTTGTTAGTCATACGATTGTGGCCGTCAAATCCGTTGATTTTTTCATTGTTCATTTCCATCACGTGAAACTCGCCGCACCGCACGGGTCTGTAGATTTTCTTAGTTTCATCAACCAACCTCATTTACTAGTGTTTAATTGGTTTTGTCTTTATTTCTTTTGGTTGAGTAATAAAATTTCTGATGGTTGGTTTGTTGAGATTCATTGTATCCTTTATTATAATTTACATCTCCTTAACCTTTCCTCTCTCTTGACAAATCAAAGAATATGGTTTGTTGTAATTAATACTCACGTTTATTCCTAGATTGAAAAATTTAAATAAAAATCTTATCTAAATGTATTGTATGTATACATATATATATCGTGTATTATATTACAACAGTGTGTGGAACCGTATGAATGACGATTATACACCATCTCCAGATCGAACGATGCTTTAATCAATAATTGTTGATAAAATTGATTTTTGGGCTTCGAGTTTCTTCCTATTAGTATTAGGTG